>JAQHUG010000136.1:2835518-2866466 GCA_028555095.1 Dicrostonyx torquatus
ACATGGCAGCTAATAACCACCTGCAACACCTGTTCCGAGGGATCTGATACCCTTTTCTGGCCTCCCCGGGCCATGTGTGCCTGTGCTACACATGCAGGAAAAACACCCAAACACGGAAAATAAAAATAATGCAATCCTCAGCAACAACAACTCGTCTGACGTCAAGTGAGAAATGACTTCAAGTGACGTCAAATGTGAGAAATTGCTTCCTAACACTTCCTTGGAAGAGCAAGTGGGAAAGAAACCAGAACGAGTACAGAATGTGGCAGTGGAGAGGGATGGTGGGGTGCAGAGGGGTCCCCATCACCCATCACTTCTCAAAGGCACCATAGCAGTAATGTCCCTATGGTCTAGCAGCTCCAGCAGTAGCCAGGAAGGGTTGTGGGCCAGACAAAGTGATCAGGACCAGACAGTCTCTCTGCCCGAGGGACAGATAGCCTACACTTCTAGTCTTGAAAAATCTCCTTAAGATCTTCCTTCTCTGCCCTACGCACACTTGCGGCACTGAGGACTCTCTTATTCAATTTGTGAACTTATTTTCAACAAACCATTGCCGCAGCTGTATACACACAGACATTTTTGGAAGAAAGGACAGTCTCAATCCCATCACCTAAACCAGTGGTTCTCAACCTGTGGGCTACGATCAGATGTCCTACATATCAGATATTTACATTAAGATTCACGACAGGAGCAAAGGTGCAGTTATGACATAGCAACAAAATAATTTCATGGTTGGGGGGGGTCACCACACCATGAAGAACGGTATTAAAAGGTCGCAGTGTTAGGAAGGCTGAGAGCCACTGGCCTAAACCCAGCAGCAGGTGTTTCAGAATCTTATTTTGCACATGACCTTCTAGTTGTCATTACATTAATTACACTCCACACATTCTGCTGAGCGATTTCAGTATTCCAGGCATTACTCGAAGCTCTAGAGGCACAGACATGAACTAAGCAGATGAAAGCCAGCAAACACGAATAGCTCACACAGGTAGAGTATGACATTTTCAGTCCTTAGGAATTTTAAGTGGTATTTACAGTTTTCCTAATTTCCGTTTAATGCCCACATGGCATGCAGTTGATATATTAAGAATATTATTTATTAAAACACCCATCAATTGGCACTGCAGTCTTTATCAAATAGAAAGAAGACTGTCACATATCCTTGCAGGGCCCCAGGCATTGATCTAACTGGGAGTGAGGGAATAAAGAGATGCCAGACACACAGACACAGAAAATCTGGGCTCAGATGGGCTGGGATCTCAGATGGAGAAGCCATGGCACCCCAGGAGCTCAGTGTGTTTAGTATATAGAGTTGAACATAGAGGTAGGTTATCACATACAGATAAGCAAGAAGGTGAGGCTATAGGGCCATATACAGATAAGTAAGAAGGCAGGGTTATCGGATAAAGGTGAACAAGAAGACAGTATTATATACAGATGAATAAGGGGTGGGGTTAGTGTATGAAGGATGTCTCCCAAACCAGAGACAAAGACCTATTTCGACTTAATAACTGAACATCTTCTTCAGTCTGGGTCACTGTGCTGGGGGCTAGGGATGTGGTGGGGAAATTAGCTAATCTTGATAGGAGTTGATTCTGTTGGGTGGTGCAGGAGACTTGTCTGTTCAGTCAATCATGTTTTAAATAAATGCTGATTGGCCAGGTAGGAAGTATAGGTGGGTCAACCAGACAGGAAGTAGAGGCAGGGCGAGGAGAAAGTCTGGGAAGCAGGAAGCTCCCTTGGCATTCCTGTGCAGACTACCAAGGAAGCAGCATGTGTCCCTGTCCCAGCTGAGAAAAGGTACCGGCCATGTGCCTGGCATGGAGGGGAACAATGGGTTAATATAAGTTATGGGAGCTGGTAGGAAGACTGAGATAATGGCCAATCAGTGTATAACTTAATGTAGACTCTCTGTGTGATTTTCTTTGGGGCTTGCCGGCTGTGGGGTACTGGGCGGGACAGTAACCCCAACAAGCAGGACCCTCATGTTACAGTTGGGAGCAGACTTTAGACAGCAGACATGGGAGGGAGGAAGGGAGAGAAAACGCTATGATGGGTATTTTCTGCGTACCACCAACTGTCACACTTGGACCAGAGGAAGGCTTTGTCACTCCCACGGGTCTGAGGCACTGGGTCCCTGTCACGGCTGTGCCCATGTCAACAACACACATCCACTCAGGACTTCGTTTTCTCAGGGATCCTCTTCTCCACAAGTCATAATTTCCCCACCACATCCCTAGCCCCCAGCACAGTGATCCAGACTGAAGAAGATGTTCAGTTATTAGGTCTAAATAGGTCTTTGTCTCTGTTTGGGAGTAGCAATAGCACAGCAAAGATTGCCTGTGTGTCTAGAGGCATCTACTGAGCTGTTTCCTGAAGACGGATCTTTTCAAACTTTCACATCAAAATTGTCCCAACAGCAGCAGGAAATAAACACTTGCGGGACTGAGGGCTATGAGTGGCAGCTCGGAAATACTTATTTTTAAATATTGTTAAAATGACAAAATGCTTTCAGAGCATTGAGTCCATTTGATTTACTTCTGGTTTGAGCTTCACAGCAAGTATTGGACGTGTTGTTGGGAATCTGTCGACCAAAGCATATTCCTCTTGAAAGGGTTATGGCTGCATATTAGTTTTCTAAGGTAACTTTCCTAATGTATTATATAGGGTACTTTGGGGAGGTACTGGGAACAGAATTCAAGGCCTTGAACATGCTTGGCTTGTAACTCAACAACAGAGCTCTACCCAGAATCCCTCATAGCTATTTATAAACAGACCAGTTTCACACAAACTCCCTCTAGGAAGATTCCACCTCCCGAGGTTTCCTGAACCTTTCCAAATGTCTTCACCAGCTAGAGACGACATCTCAGTCCATAACCCCTTGACAAAGTGTGGTGTTTGCAATGAGAATGACCCCCATAAGCTCATATATTTGAATGTTGGGGCCTGTTGGTGGAACTGTTTGGAAAGGATTAGGAGGTGTGGTCTCATTGGAGGAGGTGTGTCATTAGGGGGCAGTCTTCGAGGTTTCCCGTGAGTGCTCTGTCTCCCTTGTCCTTTTGTATTAGATGGAAACCCTCAGCTCAGGTTCCAGCACCATGTCTGCCTCCCTGCCTGCTGCCATGCTCCCTACTATGATGGTCATGGACTCAGCCTCTGAAACTGTAAACCCCACATTAAATGTTTTCTTGTATTAGTTCCTTTGATCATTGTGTTTCTTTACAGCAATAGAAAGTAACAAAGATAGAAGGATATTCTCTACACCAACCTATAAAAGTAGGTGTTATCATGAGTTACATCTGCCTTCTCCAAACAGGCTGACACCAAAGCAACTGACACCTTGGCACAGGACCTATCTAGAGATGGGGCAGATGACCAAGACAAGGTCATTAGGCACCAGTCCAGTGTGTCGGAAGCTGATATATTTGTAAAGACTACCAGCAATACCCCCAACCCCCTCGAGGCCGGGATACAGTTTTCCTTTCTTACAGACCTCAGAAGAAACCAACCCTGCCTACACCTTGGTCTTGGACCGCTGGCTTCCAAAACCACAAGACAGAATTTCTCCATTCCAGGCCTCAGGTCACTGCTATGGCCCGTGCGTACCAAGTGCAAGGCTCTGGCTGGGTTCCTTGCTCAGCAGTGTGAAGTAAACAGACAAACCCTACAGTTTGGGGTGCCTCCTTCTGGCTGCCCCAGCCACCAACAGGGGTGTTTTACAGAAAATAACAACCTCAAGGGAATAAAGGACCTCTTGAGCCTGCTTTGATTGAAAAAAAAAATTGAAAACCCAAGAGAATTCACACTTGCCTGGTTTTGTTTGTATGTTTCTTTTGTGATTTCCCGAGGTGGGGTGGGATGTGCTGGGGGCAGCCTGTGCTCAATAGATGAAGTAAAGCATCAACTAATGGCCTAATCGAATTTGATTTAGTAAAACATCTGTCCAATTAAGTCGGACCAAAAATAAATAAAAAAATAAAACCTGTAATATATGTTTTCCCAGTCAGCACGCAGGCCTCTGCTGAATTTGCTGAAACAAGAGTTTCTAGACAATTCCTCAGCGATAATTGTCATGCTCATGTCATCTAGGCCAATCTGCTATGTGTCCTGGTTGATTACCTGTCCTGTCTGTCTTGCTCTATCGGACTGTCAGGGGAGGTGGAGGCAACGTTTAACTTGGCTTTGTACTTCCGGCTCCATCCCTCACCAGGCTCTGGCACACAGTAGGGCTCCATACAAGCTGGAAAATCAAGAATGGGATGATAAACTGCGCCCAAGCCCTTCTTAGCATTTGAATTGCACAGTCTGAAAATGGGCCCCCTCGAGAAGGTAGAAACACAGGCTAGAGAGCCATAGTTTGCTATTGGTGCACTGGAGATCTTGAAGGTAGGGGAGGGCAGGGTAGGGGTGTGGTGGGGGCAACGGTAGGAGGTGTGGTGGGGTAGGGCAGGGAGGGGCAGGGCAAGGGCATGGTGGGGCAGGAGTGTAGTGGGAGCAGGGCAGGGGTATGGTGGGGCAGGGGCAAGGGAGGCATAGGACCTGGGAGTTTTTCATGAGGGGTCCTTGGAGGGTGGGAGGCTTTGCTGGAATAAACTTCCTTGGTTGGGGAGGAAAGCACTCTGGTTCTGGTCAGTGGACTGTGAGGCCCGGGCAGATTAACACTCTGGTGAGGCCCCAGGACCGCCTTCCAGATCTGCCTTTCTGCTCTTGGGATGAAACACGAGCACTGAGCTGCAAAGCTTGGCATTTTCATTCACAACAAAGTCATTTCTAACTCCAGCTCTGTCCTGGCTGTCTCTTTCTCACTCAGTTCACGGGAAAGTTCCTCTGGTCTGGCTGCACCAGGCTCTAGGTCAAGTTCATCCCTGATTTGCTTTGGCAGCCCCCTCGGATACAGTTTGAAAAGGGACAGAATTGTCTCGTTTCACCACTTTACTCCAAAGCTAAGACTCCTAAAACTAGACACGGTAAGAATTCCGCTACTTAAGTACAGACTGGAGCTAGCACTAAAGCAGGTGTTTCATATGTGCTGCTGTCTAAGTCATAAGAGGTCAGCATCATCATCAAAGAAGCAGTCAGTGCTCAGGAGGGGCGTGTCCTGCATGGCTGCGCTCTCCCAATTCCTATGTTGAGTTCTAATATCGGCTATGGTGGTAGGAGACTGGGCCTTTGAGAACTGGCTATACAGCGACGGTGCAGCTGTCATGGGTGGCATTACTGGCCTCATGAGAAGGCCTCCGGAAAGCTCTCTCTCCCTCCTTCTTATTTGTGAGAAACCCGCAGCCTAAAACCTGCTTTCACTAGACCCCAGCCACGCTTCTGGCCTCTGGGACCATGAGAAACAGATTTCTGTGGTTCTTAAATCCCCTTTACCCATGGGAATTTGTGATAGGAGCTATAGGAACCATCAGGCCAATCCTTGTGCAGCTCTCCACAGGGTCGCCATGACGATGGGACGGTAAATCATGTTGTCACAGATATGCCAATGCAGCCTAAAGAGTTAGGCTGTGTAGCCTTGCTGTTCTCTTCAGTCAGTGGCGACGCTCCTCCTCTTCCTCACACAGCTGTTGGATAACCTTGGAGATGGACATGGTGGTTCTGACTGCTTGGTGGTTGGCATGAATAAATTCATCCAGTCGTCATCACAGTCTTTGGATGTACAACAGAATTCCTAAAAAACACCCAGGAGATGGTCCCGGGCATCCTTGTGGGGTTCTCTTGATTACATAATTTATATGGAAGAGTCATCTTTTTTTTTTTTTTTTTTTAAGACAGGTGTCTTAGTTAGGGTTTCTATTGTTGTGAAGAGACACATGATCACAGCAACTCTTATAAAGGAAGACATTCAATTGGGGCTGACTTACAGCTCAGAGGTTTAGTTCATTATCATCATGGTGGGACACGGCACCATGAAGGCAGACATGGTGCTGGAGAAGGAGCTGAGAGTTTTACATCTTGACCCACAGGCAACAGGAAGTGAACTGAGACACTGGGTGTGGCTTGAGCATATATGAGATCTCAAAGCCCACCTCCACAGTGACACACTTCCTCCAACAAGGCCATACCTGTTGCAACAAGCCACACCTCCTAATAGTGTCATTCCCTATGAGTTTATGGACCTAATTACATTCAAACTACCACAACAAGGTTTCTCTGTAGTCCTTGCCATCATGGAACTTAGTTTCTCTGTAGTCCTTGCTGTCCTGTGTAGACCAGGCTGGCCTTGAACCCTCAGAGATCCATCTGCCTCTGCCCCCCAAGTGCTGGGATTAAAGGTGAGTGCTACCACTCCTGATGGGGAAGACTCATCTTAATTGTGGTTGGCGCCATCCCTGACTAGGGCCTCCTAGACTGTATAAAAATGAGATAGTGAGCCGGGCAGTGGTGGCGCAAGCCTTTAATCCCAGCACTCGGGAGGGAGAGGCAGGCAGATCTCTGTGAGTTCAAGGTCAGCCTGGTCTATAAGAGCTATTTCCAGGACTGGCTCCAAAACAATACAGAGAAACCCTGTCTCAAACCCCCACCCCCATAAAAAACGAAAAAAAAAAAAACCAAAAACCCAAACCAAACCAAACCAAACCAAATAAATAAATAAATAAATAAAACAAATTTTAAAAATAGAATGAGACAGTGAGCTCAGCCCTTGCTCGTATTTGTCCCTCCTCTCTGCTTCTTGAGTGCAGATGAAGGTGACCACCTCTGGCCTCTGTGACTTCTGTTGTGATGGACTCCAGTCTGGAAGGGCGAACCAAATAGAACACTTCTTCCTTAAATTGCTTTTGCCAAAGTGTCTTATCACAGCGACAGAGAGGAGATTTCAACAGGCCTTTGGCATTTCTGAGAATCTTCAGATCCTTCACCGTGGCACGAAGACCATGGCATCACCCAGCTTCTCACCCTCACAGACCAGATCCATCTCTCTTATCCAGTAGGAAAGCGTCTCCTTCTGACTCAGCCAAACTGGGTCACAAGAACTGGACTGATACCTGGCAGAGGCAACAATCCAAGCAGACATACAGGAGCCACTGGGGTGCTGGTTCTCAGAGCGGGAGAAGGCGTGGCTTCCCCAGGATCTGCAACACATCCTGGTGTTGAAATGTACACTGGTCAGAGGGGACCCAGGGAGTGTGCATGGCTTCTGGCTCTCTCTGAGTGACTACCTAAAAGACACTCTGATTTCCCAACTGAAGAATGAGCCAAGTCATTTCTGACCTTGTGGACAAGTAGTAGGAGAGCTGCCGAGGAGGGAAGCCATCCGTGAGGGAGGTGCTGAGGACCAGGGCTGCCTTGATACACAGGGTTTTAAGGTCCGCAGATGCCTTCCTCTGGGGCATCTCACTCAAATGAGTTAAGCAGTGCTTGACTGTGCCTGAGATACATTCCTGAGGCAAGAGAAAGACAGGAGATTTAATTAAGAGACATGTGATGTTCAGTTGAGCCCCTGAATTGATTTTTTTTTTTTGGACCTATCATCAAATAAGATGCAGATAAGTAAGGGCTGGGCTTTTCTGCAGGCAGAGGGTTCCACCTAGAGTGAGCAGAGGGAGGTTCTGGGAGTCTCTGGAATGAAGCAGAGCCAGCAAGGCACAGGAAGTCCACGGGCAGGGAGGGGCAGGATGAGAGACAGCCCTGCCGTTCCATCTTCATCTGCTCAATAGCTTTGGGTGGCTGGAGAATTTCTGCTCTTTCCTCTCAGGGAGGAAGCTGCAGGTGTATTGTGTCCCTTGGGTATCTGGTAGACACAAGCTAAAGGGGGAGCTAAGGGAGGGATGTACCTGCTGGTCCAGTGAACTTGTCATTTCCAATAATTCCTAGGTAACATCAATGACTTATTGAAATATAATTTGCACAGTCAATTTTAGGAGAAATATATATGGTTATTTGTTTTAAAATTGGGTCTTACCATATTGCCTAGGCTTCGAATTTCTGGGCTCAAATGATCCTCCTGCCTCAGCCTCCTCAATGCCGGGACTTTAGGTACATACTGCTTCCAGCCCTGATGATTTTTGATCAATATAAACAGCTTTTATAACGAGCATCATTACAAGGGGAAAATTTGTACCTCATTAAAATGCCCTTTACCCCTCAGCAGTGAACAGTTTTCCCCAAACCCTCATCCCTGACAAGCTCCCCAACTTTACTTTTTCTATAATTTGGCATTGATACTCACAGCAGTTCCTCTGTTTGTTTTATTTTTTATGTGTATGGATATTTTGTCTATGTGAATGTCATATTACCACACCTGGTACCTGTGGAGACAAGAAGAGGGGGTCTGGTCTCCTGGAACTGCAGATACAGATGGTTGTGGGCCATCATGTAGGTTCTGGGAATCAAACTCAAGTCCTCTGGATGAGGGGCCAGTGCTCTAACCACCCAGCTATGTCTCTAGTCCTTCCCAGCAGTTCTCATAAAGGGACTCGCATAGTGTATGGCCTTTGGTGTCTAGCATCTTCCCCTCAAAGAATGGTCTTAAGGTTCACACTATATTTTTTAACCACTCCTTTCTTTTGGCCCCCACATTGGAGGAAAACACTAAAATTTACCACTGTTACCATTTTTTTTTTCATTTGTTTTTCTCAGTTTTTCGAGACATGGTTTCTCCGTGTATCTCTGACTGTCCTGGAACTCACTCTGTAGACCAGGCTGGCCCAGAATTCACAGAGATCCATCTGTCTCTGCCTCCCAAGTCTGGGATTAAAGGCGTGCACCACCACCACCCAGCTGTTGGTACAATTTTTCAAATACACAGTTCAGTGGCACCAATAATGTTCTCACTACTGTGAAACCATCACTATTATCCCTCGCTGGGGATGGTCCATCTTCCCAAACCCAAACTCTGCTTCCATTATCCTTTGCCCCCATCCCCTTCTGCCTTGATCCCTCCTCGGTAAGTCTTAAGTACTTAGTAGGTAGACGTGGTGCTTGTTGGGTGTAAGATCCTACAGACAGTGTCATGGCAGCTAGAGTGAGGCAACTTGAGAAGGCAGTTGTTGTCCCTTCTATATCCCTCCATCACAAACCCAAAGTGTGGCTCAGCAATGCATAGGAGATTAAAAAGTAGGTCCTTTGACTGCATGGATGGATGGGAGGGAGGATGGATGGGAGGATGAGAAGGTGGATGGATGGGTGAATAGATAAATATATGGATGGATGGATGGATGGATGGATAGATGAATGGGAGGATGGGAGAATGGATGGATGGGAAGGTGGATGGATGGGTAAATAGATAAATATATGTATGTATGTATGGATGGGAGGATGGATGGATGGGAGGGTGGGAGAATGGGTGAATAGATAAATATATGGATGGATGGATGGATGGATGGGAGGGTGGGAGGATGGATGGATGGGAGGACGGAAGAATGATGTATGGGAAGGTGGATGGGTGGGTGAATAGATAAATGTATGGATGGAGAAATGAGAGGGAGGATGAATGGATGGATAGATGGATGGGAGGATGGATGGATGGGAGAATGTATGTATGTATGTATGTATGTATGTATGTATGTATGTATGTATGTAGAGATGAACAAACCAGGAGCTCGTAGCAGAAATACAGGGATCAACATTAACCAAAGCCCACATCTCACTGTTTAGGCTGTGAGTTGTTTATATACAAAGATCTCCATTGATGATGCAAATGAGAAAACACTCTGTATCGCTCTACAGGAAAGTCTCCCAAGGGCACACAGCACGCCATGGCACCAGGGGTGCCAAGTTGTCTTATGATAACAAATCTTGGGCAGGAATGGCCTTATCATGTTCAGGTGAGGGGTTTCCTAGACTGGCCTATGTCCTGGCCGGAGAAAGCATGACACCAAAATAGAGGGAGGCAACTTACTTCAAGGGATTCTTTGTAGAAAGTATGGGTACAATCACAGCTGTGAGTGTGGGAAGGTCCCTATGCTGGCAACTGTGGAACTGATGCCACTAGAGACCTAGAGAGATGAGGGCAGAACTCAAAGACAATAGTTCTAGGCTGTGTTCATTGACAGGTACCATGAACCACCTTAGCCCTGTGGTCTTGCAGGGAGGAAGGCGCCTCTCAAAATGACAACAAAACCCATGGTGAGTCATATCAATTGAGAGCTCTCACACTCAGTGTGTAGTCATCCAAGGCTTTTTAGTAGCTTCCCTGGGGAAAACAGAAACACTCAGTCCTGTATCCCTCATGTAGGATGACACATGAATTTACATCCAAAAAGGGGGCTGGAGTGCCAAGAGCCTGGTATGGTGAAGCCAGGATCTCTCTGTGGCAGTGACACACAAAAATGAATCACTTCATAGATACTGGGTGGGATGATCCCACGCAAACAATCATAGACCCATCCACGACTTAAATGCAGAATGGAATTCAACAAGAATAAGAACATAAGCCACCTCAGTCCCCTAATACTTGAGAAGGGGAATTCACTGGCCCCATTCATGTCCCAGCTGAGAGTTCTAGCCAATGTGCTGTTCATGACCTCAGGAGAGCCCCCAGAGTCTCTATTACAACACCTGCATTGGGCTCTCCCTCCCTCCCTCACTCTTTCCCTCCCTCCTTCTCTCTCTCTCTCCCTCCCTTCCTCCTTCCCTCCTTCTCTTCCTCCCTCTCTCCCTCCCTCCCTTCCTTCCTTTTTTTTTTTTGACTGTTTAAATGTTGAGGCCCCTTTTAGGGTTTGTAGAATTCTTTTCCCAGATGGGTCTGGGTGGGTGTAAAGCCTGTTTTCCCCCAGATGGTGGCACACACCTTTAATCCCAGCACTTGTGAGGCAGAGGCAGGTGGATCTTTGTGAGTTTAAGGCCAACCTGGTCTACAAGAGCTAGTTCCAGGAAAGACCCCAAAGCTACAGAGAAACCCTGTCTTGAAAAACAAAAAAACAAACAAAAACAAAACAAAACAAAAACAAAAGCCTCTTTCCCCGCCTCTGGTAGCTGAAAGTCCTGCTTTCACTACCAGGGACATAGTGAACCATTACACCCATTTCCCAGCTTCCCTTGCAGCTAGGCTGTATGACTGAATTCTAGCTAATGGTATGGAACCACTCACAGACTTGGCCAGTATAAACCCTCATGTGTGACCCCTTCTCCCTTTTTATTTTCTTCTCCACTTTCCAGGTGTTGATGCCCAAGAAGCCTCTAAGGCCATATACTGAAGATGAGGACGTTTTTATAGTGTGGAGTGGATTAAAGGACCCAATGTCCCCTTATTGGACATTCTGTGAGGCTCTGAGCCAAGATCGATTTCTATAGCTTACAACAAAGGATCCAGACTTACACACCATCCATAAAAATGATCGGCCTATAAAGAATTTACTTTATGGGCAAATTGAATTGTTAGACTAGAATATGGTGATCACTGTAGCCTGCCATCATTCAAACAGCACATGTGGGGACTGTTAGCGCCGCACCATGAGCTGTTAGCCATACTTCTGACTTTGAGAAGCCTGTCTGTGAGGATAATGGATCATATATCAAGTACTTCAGCCTGCTTTCCTAGAGCAGGAATGGCAAGGAGAGACCAGGGGAGAAGGGGAAATGCAACACGAACAAAGATAAACAGTTCTGGAGCTCTCAAGCCACCGAGGAGCTCTAAGTGGTTTTATTTATTTATTTATTTATTTATTTATTTATTTATTTGGCACAACTCATTTTGCTCATGGTGGGAATCATGACTGTCAATCCTGGTTAACATGGCTTGAACTTAGTACCATGCCAGCCCCCAGGGTTTGACCCTGGCAGCCCTTAGCCACAGCTACAGAGAGAAACTGAAGCTAGAGGAGCCAGGCTTGGCAACACACACTTGTGATTCCAACACTTGGGAAGTAGAGGCAGGAGGATTGAGCCCATTCTTAGCTGCAGAGAGAGTTTGAGGCCAGCCAGGACTACACCAGACCCAGTGTCAAATACATAACCAACAAAAGAACTCAGAGGAATCTCAGTTTTCTCTACCCTCTGTGTACACTCAGAAAGACTAAAAACAACTTAAGAAAAGGAAATGAAGGCTAGTAATTCTTAGCCAGGCATTGACAGAATTTGCCTGGGGCATTTAACTAGCACCCCCCACCACCACCACAACATCACCAAGAATCAATCTTTACTTGGTAGGGTATTTTGGAACAAATGTCTAGTCATGGGATATCCTTCACAAAGTCTGGAACTCTCTGGCTCACTCTCCAATCTGGCTGTAGTCAATGCAAACAATCTCAGTTATTTGCCACGCCCAGGGTATCAGAGCCAGGCTTTGCAAACTGTCTGTCCTGTTTACTGGGTTGAGCTGACCATAGGAAGTCTACCCAAAGGCTCATCACTTCCCAACACAGGCTGGAGGAGAAAGGTGAGCATCAGGGTGGGGGACTCAACTAGACTATTTTTTGACAGAATTTTTGACAGTTCCTAGCAGCCCCTGGGGGTGTTGGCTCTTTGTGTCTGAGGGGGTGCTTGCCCCCTGTGGCTGACAGCATGCACACAGCTGGCTAAGGCTTATCTTGGGGTTAGAGAAGGAAGCATCTTGAAAGAGGCTCACTTTCAAAGCACCTAGGAAGCTTTGTTTCCAGGGCCCAGGCCCCAGCATGTTTGTTCTTTCTACAGTCATGGCTCCCTAGAGAATTTCAATGGGACTGCCTGGAGTGGATGTGGTTGCCAGGCATCCTGAGGGTGTCAAGTACAGATCTCAGGGACCTTCACTCTTTGCCTGTGCTGGGAAGGGGGACTCAGGTAGTTTACACAGAGTCAGCATCTAGAAAGCAAACACCTTTATGTGTTGAGGATCTGGGAGCCAGAGGAGAGGAGATGTTTGTGTGTGCTGGGGGCTCAGATTTCATAGACTCATCAGAACTCTAGCGCACAGCATCTGACCCGGGGCTCTCCCTGTAGATCTCGGGTAGGATCACCTCTGCTGGTTGCACCCTTGCCCAGGCACCCCATTTTCTCTCCACAGCTGCTCTCCTCCAGAAACGCTCAACTTTCTCAAGATACACGGCTCCCGAAGAAAAGTTCACCACCACACTGCCCTGTGCTCTGCCCGGTGGGTATCATTACACCTGGCTCCAGGTACAAGGAGCTCAGCAAATCTCCTACAAAATAGGGCTCTGAAATTAGTCTATAGAGAGGGAGCATCCCAGCTTCACCACTTCGAGTCACATCTTCTCCATCTTCAGCCCCCTCTGCCTCAATTCCCGTCTCTTAGGATGTTGTCATTCAAAAGGTGCTTTTAAGCATTGGAGGCCTTGATGCATGGCATACTCATGGAGAAGGCTGAATGGTGAGTGCTAAGTATGACCTCACAGTGACAGTGCCTTTCCCACAGGGTGTGAGAGCAGGACTTTATTAATAACAACACAGAAGCAAATAGGCAGCAGCCACCAACATATCACCATTGTATGTCTTGTGCCTCTCTGTGCCCTTCTCCCTGATAGATCATTCTTGGGGGTCAAATTCCACTCACATATTATTTCAGAGGCTGGCCTGCTCCTCCTCTGCAGCCTTAATACCCATACATAATTATAACATGACCGCACAGACTGGGTGATGGTGGTAGCTCGTGGCTTTTGTCATTATCAGCAGTTTCCTGGAGTGTGGTTACCTCCCTACTACACAGGAGAGTGGGTGCTGTAAAGGACTACCCTAGGGTGAGCGGCTGGCACCTTTAAGAGCTCAGCTGGGTGTGCTAGCCAAAGTCATCACAGCAGGTTGACCTTTGGGTTCCCTCTTGGAAGGGGTGGGGAAGATCACAGGACCTTCACCTGAGTACCTAGCCACCCGGTCCAGCCAGTAGTAACTGCACATTACCTCAGGGTCTCTGAGAAGGGCTCCAGCCGCCCTCAACTCGGGTTTCACGGTCCCTTCCTTGGGCTGCAGATCAGATATTTGCATGACAATTCATAACACTAGCAAAATTACAGTGATGACGACGTAGCAATGAAAATAATTTTACGGTTGGGAGGGCACCACAGTGTGAGGAACTGTATTAAAGGGCTGCAGTGTTGGGAAGGTTGAGAACCACTGGGCTGGAGGGTACAAGGTGCGGGAAGGATTTGGGGAGGATGCTCCATCCACTCAGCTATAAGGGAGTCATCCTGATTTGGGGATGTAGACCTTCCGGTTTAGCTGCTTTAAGGTCACCCACGCCCCTGCCTGTAACCCCTCACCCGCTGCTCAGCAATGAAGCCTCATAAACTCATTCTAAGGGTGAACTTTGGTGGAATCACACCTTCATTTGTTGCTGGGACCGAGGGGGAGGGGTAAATGACGCTTTTATCTGCCAAAGGGAAAGGATTTTAGCAACAATGGTAATGTTGAAGGAGGCAATGTGCTGGTCCAGTTGCAAGAAACATCCCCATCACTTCTTCCTAGGGGGAGCTTAGCAGCTAGGCTAAACCATCCCGGTGGATCTAGGGGGGCCTCCTGCTCAAGGCCACAGCCCCACAGCAGTAGTAGACAGATTCTCGCTCCAGGGGGACCTTGTCCACGCACTCACCTGAGAGCCTTTTCAGCTCTAAACTCATTTAGAGCAAGCGCCCACAGGCACTCTTCAATAGAAGGCCCATTACACTGCCGTGCTTCTGATGTAATTGGGGTTGGCGAGGGGGCAGCTGGGCGTGTTAATAAAAACACCTGTTTGGTCTCATTAAAGCTCTCCCTGGAAGCCACGGTCTCTCTCAGACCAGATGCCTCCTTAGCTTAGCTCTGGGTGGCTCCTGTCTTAAAGATGCACTTCACACAAACCAATTCATTGACGCAAGAGGCAAGCCACGTACCCTGGAAATAACTCCAGTCCTGCCGCCAGCGTGGTGTCTGGCATAGGAAATACTGCCCAGTGATCTGGGCTAGGAGTGAAGCAGCGATATTAGGCATTGCCTTCCATGGGACAGACCCACCCGGGGAAGGGAACTCTCCAAAGTAGCAGCAATCCGCAGAGGAGAGCGCCCTCTAGGACTAGCCACCCACCCACCTGCTGAGAAGTGTCCCTGCTGAGCCAAACTTGACACAGCAATCCTTGTCTACTAACTCGTTTTTGTTGATTGAAGGAGAGGCCTCATTTCCTAACATTTTCCCACTTAAAAACCCCCCTGGCTGACTGTTCACTGCCAGCCCCTAGTGTTAGCTTCTGTCCCCACATTGAGACTCCAGTTCCACCGGGACCCTGTCTAACACCTGGGCTGCAGAGTTTTCCAAACGTCGTGGATAAGGTAGCATCTGTAAGGTGGCATTCTGGGCAGGGTCATAAGGTGCCCAGGCAGAGCCGATGGGTCGGGTGTTCTGCTCCCCCCACCCCCGTCCCCCCATGTCCAGTAGCCTCTCTGGAGCAAAGATATGTGGACTTTAATATCGCCAGCACATACGCCAGATGGTCTGCGTACGTGCAGATTCTATACAGAGAGACACAGCTGCAGAGGAAGTTACTGGGGATGCCCACCATGGGGGATCTGAACCACACTCTGAGTAGGAAGGACACGGAGGGCAAAGCTTTGTTATCCGCAGCCTGCCATGGGCACACGACTTTAAGACCATCTTGTGGCTCTACTGAGTCATCCCTAAAGAAACAACCCTGGCACGTCTGGAAAGTTGGTTGGGAAAAGAAAGCTCCCAGCCTCCAGGACCAGCGTGCCTGCATCAGAAGCCCGGGGTCTAACAAGGTCCTTGGGGATTTCTTTCTGCGCTTCGAACTTGGAGATGTGCTGCCTTAGGCTCTGGCTCTCAATTTACCCTGCCTCAGGAGCACCTGGAGAGCTTGTTAACCAGCGCCAGCCGGGCTCCACTCTCAGAATGTGCGCTTTACCCGTTATGGATGGCGCCCAAGAATTTGTATTTCTAACAAATCCCCGGGTGACCCTGGTGCAGGTCCCCGAGGAACCTAAGGTAACAATGGCTGCCTTAGAGTAGGCCCTGACTCAAGACAGGGCAGTGCACCCCACCTGAACTTCTAGAACACCCGAACCTCGGGGAAATTGCTAGCCCCAGCATTTGGGTGCTGGAATCTCCCCGCAGACTAAGCAGCCTGAGCCTCTCCATCTTCCCATTTTCTATCCCCTCTAGTGCTGGGATTAAAGCTGAGGCACCACCACCTGGATTTGTTTCTGCACTGCTCTTGTGTAGCCCAGGGTAACCTTGAACTCACAGAGATCCACCTGCCTTTGTCTACCAAATCCTGGGATCGAAGGTGTGCGCCACCACTGCCTGACCTCTAGTGGTTTAGCTTTGCCCATCTGATACTCAGGCAAGCTTTATTTATTAAAACATGAATAAGCTATCACTATAAATGAGAAGTCTGGGCGACAGTTTGGGACCAGGTGTGGTCCGGGTATGCCTGCTCTCCAGTACGGTTGGCTCTTCTGGAATTCTCTAGTGGTCAGGGCTTAGTGTAGTTTCACTCTAATACCCATTTCAGAAGTGACTGTTGCTGAAGCCCACAACAAAAGGAGGATGATGCCCTCAAAGTTAACTCCAGGAGAATCAACTGGGCTTCCTTACAGAACATTGGTGAGGGGTTATCTACTGGGGTGTGGGTGGGTGTCCTCCCCCAGCACCAAAGGCTGCACTGGAAAATATTTACCCAGCTGGATGGTGGTGTTCCCATATCCACACAGCTGGAGCTCTCCCCTACTCTTCTCCAACCCCTCCCCTGCCCCCCAGCCTATTTACTGTGGGCCCTTCTGGAGGCCAGGTGACTTCATGGCAGAACTACTTACTGGTGGGATGGAGACGAAGCTGAAGGTCCTGTTACCCTCCCCACCCCTTCTTCTAGGGGATGTCAACAGTGAACATGCCCAGCAGAGATGACTTTTGCAGGTGGGTATGGCTGAACTCCCGCCGGAGGCTGTCGTTTGGCTTGGAGGACAGACCTATACAACAGTTTTGTGACCACATCTGAGGAAAGGGACAGCTGGCTACATGCAGTGGCTCGGCTTTCCTCGTTTGCAAAAATGAGATAATAATAATTTGATGAGATGCCGTGCCTGCCTTGTGACAGGCACACCACCAACATTCAAGAAACACAAGCCTTCTTCAATGCCTTGTCATGTTTCAGACCCCTGAAGATGATTATTTGTAATTTTAATAATCTCGGACAGATTGCCTTCCTAAAATTTAAAGCGGCTCTCATTTAAATTTAGAAGAATACTCTGAACTTTAAGTCGCAAGACTGATTTGCATTTTGAAAGTCTGAAGCAACACTTTGTGCCGAGCCTTGTTCTCAAGACTCCCGTTTAGGAAGCACTGGAGATGGAGATGCTAGCCGAAATAACCGTGGCCAGAAAGAATGCTGCCTTGAAAACGGCTTATTTGTTGGTGGCAAACCCTGCCCCCATCCCCCATCTCTACCGATAGCAACAGAATTTACTGAGGGAATGGCAATCAATTTTATACAACAAGATTTGCCAGTGAACTTGGATCAACCATGAAAGATTTCCAGTTGCGGGCTTATTATATGAGTGTGTGTATATATATTATTTTATACATGCTTAAACATAGAGAACCCCAAAGAGAACTTCTCATTTCCTAAGACATAGCAAATCAATCCGAGTGCCTCCTGTGTCCTGAGTGTTTTATGAGGTCCGCAAAGCAGCGCCTCATAAATTTTCTAGTTTGATTTTCATAAAAGATCCACGCGGTGAAGCAGTCTGTAGACGTTTTCTGTGAGAAAAGGGATACCAACGCTTGAGCACCCACAGTGAGCAGCCGGGCTGGGCCGGTCTTGCGGGTGCATGGGCCCTGGACTTGGGGACTAGACTCCCGATGTGACAGCTGGAGCTACGGGAAACCCACAAGCCATGGTCAAACACACCAGCTCAGTGTGGCTCTGGAAAGAATGTTTCTGAGTCTCTAAAGCCACCCAGCTTCAAAAGCCATGCTTTGTGGGGCTGGAGAAATGGCTCAGTGGTTAAGAGCACTGGCTGCCCTTGCAGAGGACCTGGGTTTGGTTCTCAGCACCCACATGGCAGCTCATAACCATGTGTAATAACTCCCATTCCAGAGGTTCTAACGCCCCCTTCTGGTCTCCACAGGCACTGCATGCACGTGATATACAACCATCTATGCAGACAGACACACTCATGGACATTAAATGGGGGTGAGGGAGGACAGGCTTTTCCAGGAAATACAAGCGAATACAAGCACACATGACTGCCACAGAAGAAGGCAAGACCCAGAGTTACAGCCGTGAGCCATTTGACCATGCCACAACACATGCTCCTTGATTCCCAGAGACTTGAAGATCTCTGAAATAAGTGCAAGGTGCGTTCATCAGAGATACTGATATGGCCAAGGTGTGACACACAGGTCTGGGGTCCAGGGCTTCCTGTGGAGTAGACTTGCAAGCTCTCCAGCCTGGAGCCCTTGCTCTCAAGGAAGGGCACATTGGTGAAGCAGAGGAAGGATGCTGTAAACACCACGCCCTCCCTGCAGCCAGTAGCAGATGGTGTTTATGGATGTTCTTTTGACTACATGACCAGGTAACCCTGTGACGCTATCACTGAAGGCCCCAGGTAACTCAATGGGATTGCTGGCAGCCACTGGCTGTTTCAAGCATGGTTAGGCAATAAACTTCCTGACTGTATATGCTGATAGTGGTTATTGTGTGTCCATCTGTGTTTCCTGTCATGGGCAGAGTTCACTCTTAGATGGGTAGTTGTCTCTGCTAGGGAGACATTATTTAGCCACACTGCATTGGTCTATTTTGTACAACTACAACGTGACATCAGATGCAGGCTCACTTTGAAGAGGTTTTTGAGCTACAGTTCTGCAAAGGACTGTACAAAGGTTCAAAGTACAAGCAGTTGGGTTTACGCTCTGGTGAGGACCCCTCGGGGCTGTCCTACATTACAATGTGGGGAGCATGCACACAGGAGAGAAGATACTCAGAGACAGGGAGGGGGAGCAAGAAGGACAAGAAGGAAAGGGGTGAGGAGAGAGAGAGGAGAGGGAGGGAGGAAGAAGTGGGAGGTGCCCATAATCCCTCATAAGGATGAGCCAAGTCCCACTGGGCTCTACTTCCTTCAGGGCCCACCGCCTTCAGGCACCACTAGACTGTAATCTGAGGAAGGGCGACCACATCCAGCCACAGCAGCTGACTCAGCACTTCTGCTGTCCCCTCCAGCACTGTCCTCTGGACTTCCTGCTGGGACCCTGACCTGTGGGCCACAAGAGGTGCATAGGTGAAGCAGATTCCTCCCCTGTCTGAGCTCTACTTCCTTAACAGCCACTAGCAATAACAATGCTTGCTCTTTCGCAGGTAAGGGGGGGGGCAAAGGTGAAACATATGTGGAAGAGATTTTTTTCCTAGTATTTTGATTGTTGGATGCCTTTCAAATTATGAAGGCATGACAAACTGGGTATAACAGCAGAAAAATCTCAGTCTCCACAAGCAAAAGCCTGGCTCTGACCGACTTTGATCTCCGCCTTCTGGGCTCTCCAGCCCTCCCACCACACACGCTCACAGTCCAGCTGTCACGCTGTTCATTGGAGACTGTTGGTCGGCCTGTACATGTATGGCGTTTGCGGTTACACCGTTCATGCCAAGCACGTGGTTCTGGAATTTGAGTTTTCCTCTGATGGTATTGGAGTAAGCATGTCTACAAATCCATGTGTACAAACCTAACTTAGTTCCTTGGTTTCCTTATAAATGCTCACAATGCTGTACAAAAGTGACACACGAACCATTGCTGTAGAATATTTGCTTACCCTGTGAAGATGTGTCTTTGCCAATGTGCCATATAACTGGTTCAATAAAGAGCTGAGTGTAGCCAATAGCTAGGCAGGAAGAGGTTAGGCGGGACTTCCAGGGACAGAGAGGACTCTGGGAAGAAGAAAGGAAGAGCTGGCAGGAGACATGGTAAGGAAATGGGAGGTGCAAGTTGGAAGAGAGGTAGCCACGTGATAGAACATAGATGAATATAAATGGGTTAATTTAAGTTATAAGAGCTAGTTAGGAACAAGCCTAAGCTATAGGCTGAGTTTTCATAATTAATAAGAAGTTTCCGTGCCATTATTTAGAAACTGGCTGGCGGGACAGAAAAAGACTCATTACAAACTATTTTGTCCAGCTCTTCTTTTCTCTCCCACGAGCCCGAGTCTTATCACCTGTGTCCTGTACATCCTGCCTACTTACCTTGATGTTCATATAATCATTAAACATTGTAAAGCATGGACTGGAGAGATGGCTCAGCAGTTAAGAACACTTACGCCCTCTTCTGGCCTCCACAGGGACTGCACACATATGCAGGCAAAACACTCAACACATAAAAATAAATGTGGAAAACATTTTAAAATATTGCAAAGCATATTGTTTCATCATTTCTTGTAAAAACAGAACAATATACATACCTGATGTGGGAGTCCTCCCTGTGTGCCATGACTACCATTAATGAATAAAGAAACTGCCTTGGCCTATTGATAGGGCAGAACTTAGGTAGGCAGGGAAGACAGAACTGAGTGCTGGGAGGAAGAAGGCAGAGTCAGGGAGATGCCATGGATCCACTGCCGGAGATGGACATGCTGAAACTTTACTGGTAGGCCACAACCTCGTGGTAATGTACAGATTAATAGAAATGGGTTAAATTAAGATGTAAGAGTTAGCCAATAAGAAGCTAGAGGTAATGGGCCAAGCGGTGTTTTCAATAATACAGTTTCTGAGTGGTTATTTTGTGGCTGGGATGCACAAGCAGCCTTTTCAGACCTTTCCCACTCCATCAAAGCTCACGTATATAACCTGACTGATTTAGTCTGTGCTAATGGCTGCCTGTTATTTCACGCTCCCACAGCAGAGCAGGGAAGAGATTCGTGTGGCATCTCTACAGAAAGCTCCAGAAAGCTCCTGGAAGGAGGCGCACACACTCCAGCTCCTCTCCATTGCTGGCGCTGCTCTTCCTGGGTTTTCCTTCCCTGATACAAAGTCTGGGAGTTAAAGTTTTTGTTATATTCTGCATGTTGAGTCTTTCTAAATATGCTTTTGAGTCCCCAGGAGTGTGACTGTTGGCTCATTTTTTAAAAGAATCTTAATTAGTGCTAAATTGTTTTCCAAAGAGTTTTCCTTAAAAGCATCCATTACATTTTCCTGTTAGTTTACACGGAGGCATGGTTTCCTGGGGACTCCAGCAGTGTGCTACTATTCTTCCTTCATGATTTAGTCAGTTGGATGGAGTTGGAGTAAGATGTTGTCGGCTGATGTTGGGTTCCGTCACTCTGGCCTCAGTAATTTGAACAGTGTTTCCTGTTTAGCCGTTTGGAGTTGGCAGTTTAGCACAAAGCATGGACCCAAGATACGAGGAGCAGAGGCTGGAGACTGGTCAGAGACAGAATAGAGCATCGACAGCACACAGTAGGCCCCTGACTCAATCCCAGCATCCTCTAGTTCCTGCAGATACGCCTGGATTAGAATCATGCTTCCTTCATTCACTGGGCAGGTGAGTTCTCTGTGCTTTAATTTCTCCACAGGTGAAATATAAGTGGAAACAAGACTTCCTAGGTATTTGAAAAATGACACACGTATGTGTCCACGAATCCTGCAGGGCAGAGCCCGGCACATGGTAAGTATACAAAAGTAGAGCTCTTGATGCCTGGTAGCTTTTATCCCTTTTAACCTTGGCTTGTTTGCCTTGTTGATTTCTAAGTGCTCTTTACATAGGTAGGCCCTAAGTCCACAACTATTTGCACCGAATACATCTGTCTGAATTAGTTGCTCCCCGTCAGTCTCTTTTATGGTGTGTTTTGCTTCCCCAAGGAAGCACAGCGTCTCCTGGACATGAAATCCCAGTGGCTGTGGCTGTCTGTGAACACCTGCACAAGGTTGAGCCAGTGAACATTCTAATACAGATGGAGAAGAGGGTCACGAGCTCCCACCCCTAGCTGAGGAGCTAAGGGCTTTCCATGGCTTTGGGAGGAGGGAAAAAAAATCACTTTTCTTTAAGGATGTGATTCCAGGTAGGTTTACCATTCTCCAGTGGATGGCTCTATGCCCTGGAGAATATGGGGCACAAAGTACAGTAGATGGGCTATTAAAGGGGGGGGTGCAAATGTGGCGGGAACAGAGAGGTGGGGGTGGATCTGAGAGAAATTAGAAAGGGGAGCAGAGGGTGAATACGGTCAAAATATAGTGTATGAAAATTTAAAATATATATGTAGATATTTTAAACTCTCTATTGTACATAGCTGAATATTTCTTTTTGAAAACGCCTTCAAATAAAAGTAAGTGTTTTGGGTTCTCTAGCTAGTGTGTTGGTATAGGCCTGTAATTCCCAGTCCCCAGCAGCTGAGGCAGGAGGATCTCGAGTTGGAGGTCAGCCTGAATTGCCCAATAAGACCCAGGCCCAAAAACTGAAAACCGACCAAACGAGAAGCCATCTGAGCTTTCAGATTTGCCTAAAAGGTTTTTTCCACACCTGTGCTTTATGTCTAGACTCCTAGATTCCCCTTGAAAGTATTTTTTATTTCGTGCATCTCAGTCTATCGTGAACATGGGACTGAAACTGGAAGTCCCAGTGGCCTCTCTGGTGAACACCATTCTGATCATGTTGCTTACTGTTTGCCTATCGATCTGCTCTCACCTCCGTGCTGGATTCCTTCCACCTGGGGGTCAACACTTGGGGTCTTCTGTTCTGCTGGCCGATACTGTGCTGTGCGACTGTGCTCAATTAATTTAGCTACGGTGATTTCCTAAGTGTGTCCCAGGACCTAGTGAAATGAATGAACACCAGGCCTTTTCTTGTGTGTGTGTGTGATGTTTTCCCTTTTCTCCAGATCTTTTCTTTTTGTGAGCTCCCCAGCACCCACACACCAGCTCACAGACATCAGTTGCTCCAGTCCTAGGGCATCTGACGTCCTTTCCTGGACTCCACGGGCATCACGTGCACAATAATTTGGAGACTTTTAAAAGAAGAGTTCTATTTTTGTTTTTGTTTGTTTGTGACTGGGCCTCACTCTGTATAGCTCAGGTTGGCTTTGAACGTGCCATGCCCCTGCCTCAGGCCCCTGAGTGTTGGGATTACAAGTGTGATCTACCAGGCAAACATCACAGACCTTGAAGATGTTAATGAGAAAGTTCCAGAACCCTGAAAGCAATTTCAGGAAATGGAAGTCAAATGTGATTAATTTTGCTACTGTGCTTAACATTCAATTTATCAGTTATAAATTTTTTAAGTATCTCATTCTTTTGTTTGGAGTTAGTTATCAATTTTGTTCTGTTTCAGAAGGGTATGTGTGTGTGTGTGTGTGTGTGAGAGAGAGAGAGAGAGAGAGAGAGACAGACAGACAGACAGACAGACAGACATATAGACTCAGTACCTTGTATACTAGGTGCTTACCCAATGAACTCCATCACTGGCTACAAATTGACACATTTTAATAATTACTATCAAAAGGCTTTGCAGTTTAGTGAATGTTATTTTCTTGACTGTGGATGAGTGTTTTCCTTGCATGTGTGTCTGTGTATCACATTTATTCAGTGACCATGGAGGCCTGTTGGGAACTGTGGATCCCCAGAACCTGGGTTTCCTGTGGCCCCCTGCCTGCTGGAGTGAACAATGCTTGCAGCTGCTCTGAGCACAGGACCCTCAGGAGTTTCTGATGGCAGGGGAGTGGTTTCTGGTGGGCTTGTAACTGAGAGTTAGGGTGTGGCCGCTGGCTGGGGAGACCCTGTGTAGGCTGCCCTGGAACACAATGAAGTTGGCCTTCTTGGCATTCTTGTTTTCAAGGATGACCACCCCCTTTCTCTCTCTCTCTCTCTCTCTCTCTCTCTCTCTCTCTCTCTCTCTCTCTGTGTGTGTGTGTGTGTGTGTGTGTGTNNCTCTCTGTGTGTGTGTGTGTGTGTGTGTGTGTATCAATCCCCAGGCCCTCGCCCACTCACAAACTGTACTGTAGTGTGTAGCGTATAGAACAGGCAGTATCATTCAGAGGCCAGGACAGGGCGTTGGATCCCCTGGAACTGGAGCTACAAGTGGCTTGGGGCCTCCATGTGGGTGCTGGGAACTGAACCCTCCACAAGAGCAATCAGTGCTCTAACCTCTGAGCCACTGCTCCGGCCCTGTTAATGCCCTTTTCATGGCAAGTGAGGCTCAGGACAGATGGCCCCAAAATACTGCATCTTGACACACTGAAGGCATGGCAGGTCAGAAGGGTGCCTGGGAGCGTCTCCTGAAAATGTCATGATGCTTCTAAGAGAGTCACCCTTACCCTGAAAAGGAATGTCCTCTTCCCTGTAGATGTGTCACTGAGAGGAATTGGAACAGGTTCATCTGAGGTCCCCCACGTATTCAGTACCCTCTTGTCTTAGCAAATTCCTCCCCAGCTCTCCATGCTCCATCCTGCTAAGCATTAGAACATCTTGTTTCGTTATTTCTGCAGGTCTTTATTTCCTTCTGAATGAGCCCATGTCTCAGCAAACTCTTATTAAGGAGATTCGTGTGATCGCCCCTTCTCCCTGGGAAGTTCTCTGTCTCCTGCAGACAGCTTGACCTTGGCTGAGTCAGACGTCATGATGGCGGAGAGATGGAACATTGCTGGTCAAGAGCCCCAATTACCTCAGGTTATCACAGTCCGTTTAGTATCCATTTACTCTCAGTCTCTCCCTACTTCCCCATCCCCATGACCAGTAGGTAAATCAGATGGAATGCATGGCTGAGCTCGGCAGACCTCTGGCCTTCACCAGCTCTGACACCAGGCTGTATGAGGATCTGAAACCCATGGGAAACATTTTTCTGCTCTGCTGTGGCTGGCCTGCACTATTTATCAAATGTATTGATTTATTAGTCCCTTTGTTCTGTGGTTCGGGAAGCTTTTGTAACCTGCTATGTAAGTTTTGTTTCCTACTGTGTAAGCATACTATGGCATTCAGGGTAACATGAATCCATGTTCCCAGGCCATGGTCACTCACTCATATTAGGCTCAGAATAAACATGAGTTAGAGAGCAAGTGAGCCAACAAGCAGTGTTCCTCTGTGATCCGCTTCAGTTCCAGCCTTGAACTTGTTACATCTCTGGTTCCTTTGATGATAGGCTGTAGACAGTAAGACAATATAAAATCCTTTCTTTCCCCTCATTGATTTTGGTCAGTGTTTTATCACAGCAGCAGAAAGCTAGCTAGAACAATACTCAAAAAAACACAGCAAACCCTTCTCCAACACACAGTGCTGCCGGAAGAACTGGGAGCTGTACCTACTTGGTGGGGCTTACAACCATCTGTAACTACAGTTCCTGGGAATATGACTCCCCCTTCTGGTCACTGTGGGCACTGCATGCATGTGATGCACAGACACACAGGCAGGCAAACACTCATACTCATAAACTAAAAATAAATCTTTGAAAGGAGAGAAAGAGAGAAACACTCAAGTCCTAGTCCCATTACCTGTAAACAGTACTGTATTTTGGATACAGGCTCTTTGCACAAAAAGTCCTTCTGGATCCCTATGGGATTGGACTCACTGACTAGTGTCTTCATAAGAAACATAAAAAGTTGATCTGAAGCCAGGGTTAAGACATAGGAACTTTGTTATGCTGATATCAACCAAGGGATGCTGTGGCTTTTGAGAGAACCAGGAAGCAGAAAGAACTATGGGGGAGATTTTCTCCAGAGCTTTAGGAAAATGTGTAACCTGGCCAACATCTGGATTTGGGGGCATTTCTTGACTGATAATCGATGTGGGAGGGTCACTGAGGGTAGTGCCACTCCTGGTCAGGTAGTCCTGGGTTGTTTAAGAAAGCAGGCTGAGTAAGCCATAAGGAGCGAGCCACTGAGTTGTGTTCCTCTGTGGTCTGTGCTTCGGTTCCTGCCTTCAGGTTCCTGTCTGTCATCCTTCAGCGATGGACTGTGACCTGAAAGCTCTAAGTCCTCTTGTCCCTTGTTGTTTTTGGTCATGGCATTTAGCACAGCAATAGAAAGCCAACTTGCACATGCACACTGATGTAGCAGCACTGATGAGACTCCGGTCCTCCCCTTTGGCCAGAGACACTGCATTCTCACAGCCTCCCAGGAGGTATTCATCCCCCTCTGCCTCCTCCTCCCTCTGTAGCCCATCAGACACCCGATTCTGTCCAGTCTTCATTGGCTCATTGCTATCACCCTTTCTCACCCCACCCTTCTCTGTGGCCCTATCCCCTCTGGTGATCTCAGCTTTCTGTTCCTTGTAGATAATCTCTAGCAGCTTATCATGAGCTCAGTGGCCCAGATCCTCTGCCACACCTCTGCTTGCTGATGTGTGGTGGCTATGTGGGATTCGCCTTGTCCACACTGACCTCACCCTTTTCCTGCCGGCCTATCCTTTCCTCGTGGCTCTTACCTCAGCTTGTGACTCTAAGCTTTCTCCTGTTCACCCAGAGGCCAGGGAGTCACCCTTCCCACCTGGCCTGCCGATTTGGGACAGGTGGCCCCTTCTAGCATCACCACAGCTGTCTTTTCTCCACAGTGTCCTGTCTGGTTCTGTGTGCTCACAGGGTTCCCCTATCGGCCTCTTCCCACACTGCCTGCTCCCATCTCTCCTCTGCCCAACCCTCACACCTCAGGTTCATGGAGCCGGGCTGGAAATGAAAAGCAAGGTTATGTCATCATCTAACTATCCCATTAAAACCGCACAGCCTTGGGTCCTAGCGTGGAGCCCCGGTTCAATGGTTATGGAGCCCTTCAGTTGCTGACGCCTGCTCCTGGTTGTTCCAGCGAGTTCTACTCCAACCAAACTACAGTTCCCTTCAGCTCCTCAAACTCACTCACTGTTTTTGCTTCTTACAGATCCTTCAGCCTGGAGCACTATTGTCACCCCCCTGGTCTTTCCTCAACTCAATCAGTTTATAAAATAAACTCCATGTCCTTGGGGTGGCTTTTCTAGCTCCCACACCCAGAAGTCTCCTGTGGCATCACCCCATTTCCCTTGGGCTCCTTGATCTCACACACCACTCCTTGACATCTGTGTTCCTTTCTGGACTGCAGAATGATCAAAGGATGGGGGCCACTGTGCCTCCAGAGCCTGGAGCCCTGCTGCACATAGTAGGTACTCAATAAATCATTACTGCAGGCACAGCTCTTCAGAGTGCATAGTAAACACTCGGCGAGAGTTGGCTGGATCAGTGATTGTCCATTTCCATCAGAGCTGCTTCCCAATAAATTCTGAGTAAAAGTCCCACCCTCCATAGCTGGGTCAGGGTCTACAGAATTGCTGGCTGGGATCCTTGAGTTGTGTCCTGGGGTTGTAAGGTCAGCCTCCAGCGTTTCTGGGGGCTAGCGAGGTGTCTGACTGGCACTGTTTGTTTGAGAACAGTCCCCACCTCCAAATGTTTGCAAATGAGTGTTTGCAGCCAGCTGCAGCCTGTGATTAAATGGAGAGAGAGTTGCTCAGTGTTTGAACTTGGTCATTCCTGAAGGTCATCGGTGGGTGTCTCCAGGAAGTGTGCGTGCCCTGTGCGAGGGCTTTCAAGGTCCCTAATCAACTCCTGTGCTCGGGAGGGCAGAAAAGAACAAGAAATTGTGTCTGCCGTGTGTCTGGGTGACTGAGTTATACGCGACACTTTCAGACTCTAAATGCTTATTTGTATGATTTTTTTTTTTTAATGAGAAAGCCTGCTGTCCTTGGGTTCAGAAATATCCGGGTCTGGCTTTCCTAGACTTGCCAGGTGCTGTCTTGGAAGCCTTTGTGGCTGCAGCTTGTGCGGATGGGAGGTGACAAGCCAATGGCTCCTTTGCCACCTTGAGTGTAATTGTTGGTGCAGGTGTTGACTGCAGTCCCGTTTACAAGCTGCTGGCAGTCCCTGGCATTAACCGCCCCTCTGCACTGCCTCTGCCAGGATGTGCCCAAGTGGAAGCAGGCGGGGGAAGTGCACACTCACAGTGAGCTGGAGAACCTCGCCATCGGACACAGCCCCCTCCGCTCCCTTCCCCCACAGCTCCTAACATCCTCTCCTGCATCCAGCACCCATGATATTTATATCTCTCTCTTCTACCAAGAAGGATGGCAGGTGACAGCACGGACTGGACAATGCCCTTGAAAGGAGACCTTTCGACACCAACCGAACCTGGAGCTCATGCCAGCTCTTCGTCTGCACTCAACGGCAACGCTGGGCAATTTTACTTAGCTTCTCCAGTCTCTGCTTCTTCATCAGTCCACTGCAGATGATACTCATTTCTAGAGCTATTTTGGGGAAAAAGTGCAATAATTTGGGCTAGTGTTTGCCTGGGCCATGGGAAAAGCTGTCATTAGAGATAGAGCTGGACTGTAGTTGGGTTTTAAGTCTGATTGCTGGTTTGGGGTGGGGAGGGCATGCATCACTCTGCCTAGAGCTTGTAGATACATCAGGTGTGTTAGCGTCCAGCCAACAGCAAGGACTCATTCCCAGGGCACCCCAGGGGCAGACACATGTGTTTCACTTGAATACGGAGCCAGCCCACCACACCCCATCCTTGGAGGGGCTTCCTGGCTCATTAACTCATCGAAGAGACTGCTGCCTCTTCCCCAGTCTCTTTCTCTATACACTCGAGTGTGTGAGGTTTAAAATGCTGAATTAATTTCTGAACTATGCCTTTTGTTCTTCTTCTTTTGCTAGCTGTCTCCAACCTAAGTATCACTGTGACTCTGTCAGGGGCCCCATCCCATGCAACACACACAGAGCCTGTGACCAAGGTTGCATTACTGCTTGGTTGGGGAGACTGTTGGGAAAGCGCACAGTCCTCAGGAACACGTGGGCCTTTGACCCTGCGGGCCTCCTTACAAGGGTAAGAAATGTCGGCTGCACTGGATGACCCACCTAATCAACTGCTTTGGGAAGAACTTGGAGGGCTTGTAAAAGGCTCCCACCCACAGCATCTAAAAGGCCACACCTGGCATTTGACAGAAGATGCTCAACTAGGCTTCCCCCACCCCAGAGCTGGACCAGGGTTAGAAACCACATGGGTTTATTGTTGGTGGTGACAGCATCCGTGGTTTCTATGGACCAAGGACGCCCTGTGTGCTGGGAACATGTCATTCACCACAATCTCCTCTTAATCTCCACAACAAACCATTTAGCTACACCTATTACCCCCTTCCTCAGATGAGGAAGCTGGGGCTCTGAGCTCTTAACTACCCTGGGATTAGCATGGCCTGACCTAGACAGAAAGCCGCCCAAGTCTGGTGCCTGCAGATAGCCCAAGCTTAGAGTCGCCCCAGGACCACACCCTGATGTCCCACTGGCTGCTGGGGTCATGAAAGGTAACAGAGAGCCAGCATCTAAGAGGCTCATGCTACGGAGCCTTTTGGTACTCGCCATGCACAACTTGCTCTGTCTACATCTCTGCTCCCAGTGATATGGATTCTCTGGCTGGAGTCACCCTTGTCATTGAGTCTGTTCTTCCAGTGTCACCTCTCCCCCCTGCTGTGCACATCCCATGTCTAGACCCCCACACCTCTGCCATCCCAGCACGGGTCCAACTGAGGTTTCGTTTCTAAGATGTGCCTCCTGCAGGCCTCCTTCTCAGGGCTCCCGGTCTGCCCTCTTGTCTTCTTCATTGCCAGGGTCCCAGATATTGACAATCCCCCATTCTTACTACAGTGATGGCTGTTCCTGAGCCCTGGTCCTTAAACGTAATATGCTTCTGTCACGGGAAGTATTCTACAGCAGGCTGTCATAGTCATGGAGATAGGAGAGCTGCACCTCTGATTTTCCTTGATGATGAGAGAGTATGGTATAGTAGGAAAGATGGGGGCCACCGTGTTTGATAACAAATAAAGAAGGAAAAACACAAGCCCTTCTAGCCAATCATTTAGCAGTCAATACGGCTGTTGAATATGTAAATTGCATTTCTGTATAACTATCACGTAGTGTGAATGACTTATTCCTTTACCCACCCATTAGTGCATCTCTCAACCCTCACCAGATAAGCGTGTCTTTGTTGTAGATGACTATTAACACAGAGGCCACGTCTGGTCAGGGTGCAGAGGACCAGAGACTACGGAATGCTCAGCCCTAAATGGGACAACTGTATCACAACCCCATCTCCCAAAGCTCAGATCAGGTGGAAGAGGACACAGAAAGGGGCATATGAGCTAGAGGCAGTGGATGGAAACAGTGTCTTCTGGACAGACCCAGAGGAGGGCAGCTTCACTTAGGCACTCACGGTGATTGTGCCAGCATGCACAAGACACGTGTGAGCTCAAGCCAGACAAATCCCAGAGTGGAGGGAGGAGATGGGCAGGAAGTCCCGCCCCTAGCTGAAGGGTTAATTATAACTGATAGTTGCCAAGAGGAGATAGTTCTCTTTAAGGATTTGGCCCCTGATTGGGTTGCTTGTGCTCCGAGAGTATATATACCACAACACAAATTGGGCTTGATGAATTAAAAAATGAGAACACAAAATTGAGGAGGTAGAGAAGGAGGGAAGGGCTGGATATGGGAGTAGCTTGGACGGGGCCATGAATATACTCAAAATAGCCATGTTTATATTTATATACACACACATGTGTGTATGTTTGTATGTATATATATGTATATATACATATGATGGTGATATGGTTCAGTGATTATACGACAGGTGTGTTAGTCCTTTCTTTTTTTTTTTTTTTTGGTTTTTTGAGACAGGGTTTCTCTGTAGCTTTTGGAGTCTGTCCTGGAACTTGCTCTGTAACCTGGCTGTCCTTGAACTCACAGAGATCTGCCTGCCTCTGCCTCCCGAGTGCTGGGATTAAAGGTGTGCACGACCACCACCACTTGGCTGTGTTAGTTCTGTTATATTAATTGCAATTTTAATTAATTTATTTATATTTATATATTCCCTTATATAACCTCATGCTTCTTGGACAGATATTAGTAACTGTTTTGATTTGGCCACAGCTGGATAAAACAAACTTGTTGTGGGCCGTGCAGCTCTGTACCAGCTGTGGGCCGTGCTGCTCTGTACCAGCTGCGGGCCGTGCTGCTCTGTACCAGCTGCGGGCCGTGCTGCTCTGCACCAGCTGCGGGCCGTGCTGCTCTGTACCAGCTGCGGGCCGTGCTGCTCTGCACCAGCTGCGGGCCGTGC
>JAQHUG010000136.1:2866982-2884946 GCA_028555095.1 Dicrostonyx torquatus
GCTCTGCACCAGCTGCGGGCCGTGCAGCTCTGCACTAACTGTGGGCTGTGTTGCTCTGCGCCAGCTGTGGGCCGTGCAGCTCTGTGCCAGCTGTGGGCCATGCAGCTCTGCACCAGCTGTGGGCCGTGCAGCGCTGCACCAGCTGTGGGCCTTGCAGCTCTGTGCCAGCTGTGGGCCATGCAGCTTTGCACTAGCCTATCTATGGCTTTCTAGGAACTCTATAGAGAGAGTTTATGTTCCTGGGAGTGAGTCAGAGAGACAAGGCTTTCTCCACTGTCCCTTCAACTAATAAGGACCTTGTGGGATTAAAAAATAGGTAGCAATGCCAGGTGGGCCAGGCAAATGTTCAGGGGGCATATTGATCTTTCAGGGTGACTCTGGTCCATGTTTCTTCTGTTGTACATGACCCCCTTTTTTGTTTACACTGTAGCTTTTGTTGACTAGACAGGTTTCAGTGCCTTCATGTCACTTGCTAGTAATGATCTTCTTTTCTTAAGAAACAATAGAAAGGGCTGCTGAGATGGCTTGGCAGGTGAGAGCACTGGTTGCTCTTGCAGAGGACCAGGATTCAATTCCCGGCACCCAGATGGCAGCTCACAACTGACTATAAATTCTAATTCCAGGAGATTTGATGCCCTCTTCTGGTATCCTTGGGTACTGCACACATGTGGTACACATACATACACACCAAATAGAATAGACAAATCTAGAAATAATAATAGAAAAATCAATAGAAACATGTTGCTCCTAACAAAGAACCAGCTTGTGGAGATGGCTCTGTTTGGCATACCTGGAACCTTCTGAGACACATCGACGACTGAGGAGGGGCTGTTGATGCAGTGAGCCCCCAGAAGGAAACAGGAGCATGAAATTTCCAGGGCAATATGCACCCTGCAGAGTGAGGAGGAGAGAAACACAATCTAGTGGCAGAACCTCAAGGAATCAAGATGCCTTGCTACCACTTTAGTGTCTGACTAGGCTTTGGCATGCAGTCTGCAGGACTGGCATGTGGTGTGCGGGACTAGCATGTGATGTGCAGGGCTGGCATGCAATCTGCAGGACTAGCATACATGTCTCCCTGCCCACCATGGTAGGTGTCTTAGTTAGGGTTTCCTTTGCTGTGAAGAGACACCATGACTACTGCAGCTCTTATAAAGGAAAACATTTAACTGAGGTGGTGGCTTACAGCTCCAGAGTTTCAGTCCATTGTCATCATGGCATGCATGGTGGTGTGCAGGCAAACAGGGTGCTGGCTACATCTTGATGTGCAGAAACAAGAAGTGCACTGTCTCACTGGGTGTGGCTTGAGCTCATCACGACACCTCAAGGCCTGCCTCCACAGTGACACACTTCCTTCAACAAGACCACACCCACTCCAACAAGGCCACACTTTCTAATAGTGCCACTCCCTTAGGGGGCCATTTTTTTTTTTCAAGCCACTACAGTGGTCATGGCTAATCAATAACAAACTGACCTTTTAGCTTCCTTACCCAGGGAGAGGCCCTTCGACAGAATAAGGAATTAAGATTTCAGGACAGAAATTAGCCTGACTGTATCACTTTACAGTGCTTTTCCGGATCTGGTCCGTTTCTGAAATAGAGAGGAGGGAAAGGTAGGGTTTTCTTGTTTTGGTTTGGTTTTGTCTTTTGTAGCACTGGGCATGGAACCTAGGGCCTTATGCGTGCTAGGCAGTCTATGGCTGCAGTGTCAGAGCAAAGCAGAGAAGGGGCAGAGAGAGAAAGAATGCAAGTGAGAAGGAGGATATCAAATTTTACCCGATCTGAGACTGCCACCTTTATCTCTTTTACTGTATGGTATTTGTGAGACAAAATGACTGGGTCCAGCCTACCCACAAAAGGAGGAAACTTCAGAAGGCTGTGAGCACCAGGAGGCTCTCACGATCTGGGCCATTACAAGTAGCCAGTGAGGGACGACAGATCTGCAAGGCACCAGTGGTTATTTCGCATAGTACAGTGGTCCTCGACCCGTGGGTCATGACTCCTTCAGGGAGTTGCATATGGGCTATCCTGCATATCAGACACGTACATTATGATTCATAACAGGAGCAAAATTAGTTGTAAAGTTGTAACAAAATAACTTTAAAGTTGGAACGTGAGGAACTGTATGAAGGGGTCGCAGCGTTAGGAAGGTTGAGAACCACTGCTGTGGCTTGTACTACCACAGAAGCCTTGAGGCTCTTTTATATGCCATGCAAAGTCTTGACAAATGAGAAATAAAATCAAAAGCAAACAATTTAAAATATTTAGGTGAGCACGTAGATGAAATATATGGCCAAATTTTATATTTACCATAAAAACATAAAGGAATTTCCCAGAATGGCCTGCTTCTCACTGAGCAAGGACTGTTGAACCCAGAGGAGTGAGCAGGGTACAGCACGACCGGCGTCCTTCTGTGTCACTTGGCACACTTTTCAAAATGTAATGATTACTCCTGACATCCTACTAGTTGTCTTTGGAGGGTACCTCGGGATTCACTGGCACATCATCTTATTAAAGATGTCATCATAAGCTCACGGGACGTAAGCATGCATTTTCTTTCATTAATGTAGACTGCAGAAAATCCTGCCGCGAGAGATGTATTCTGGGCACTAAAAACCTAAGTGGCGCCTTCCCTTAAGGGAATTAACACAGAGAGGATGTCTTGCGGGGGACGTGGTGAGATGCACTTTGGCAAGAGGGAAATAGAGATGTGTGTAGCAAGCTGTGATTTGAGATAATACAGTGAGACAGAGTGTGACATTTCTATGAAGTACCTGCGTGTCTTCAGAGCAGACGACAATGCCTGTCTGCCCCCTGTGACCCTCCTACTCACTTGAGTTCAGTCGAGGCTTACAGAGACTCCCAAGAGGTTGTTAGTTTCCTGCCCTGAGCATGCTCTCTCTCTGGAGGGCTCTGATTCCAAGCTTCCTGGCAGGGAGGCGGGGTCCCAAGAAGCAGGTTAGAGCCTGGGAGGCAGGATCCATCCTGTGAGGATTTCAATGGAATAATCTTCAAAGTGGTCACTAATTTGGGGGCCAGGGATGTGGCTCAGTGGTAGAACACTTGACTAGAAAGCACAAGTCCTTGATTTCAGTTCCCAGCACGGCAAGCAAGGGAGTGAGGGTCTACTATTTAAAACAAGTCTCCAAAGAGGGAAAACCAAAAAGTTAAAGGTTGCATGTGTGTCCCTTACCTGAAAAGCTCAGAACCAGAATGCCCTGTGTTTGGGTTCATTAGGGCACACATGAGACATCCTAGGGATGGAACCCTAGGATGGTTCATTTATGGTTCAGTGCACTTCGTAGACTGTAACAAGCTTGGACCGGGGCGGTTGTAGGTGCCTGTCGTAGACTGTAACAAGCTTGGACCGGGGCGGTTGTAGGTGCCTGTCGTGCTGACCCTTGTGAAGCTGAAGCAGGTGGGTCCCTTGGAGTGAGGAGTTTGTGGCCAGCCTGGGTGACATAGAAAGATCCTTGACACGAAATCCAAGTTTCTTCATGTGACTTTCTCACTAGCACCTGTAGCATGAGTTCTAATCGGTCTTCATAATAAAAGCTTGGAGATATTGGGGAAAATGCTGAGAAATCAGAGAGATGAAGGAGCCAAACCACAGCCACCTTACCTACTTAGTTTCTCAGATGAAAAGAGACTGAGCTCCTCTCTCCTTCCGCCTTATCACTTCCTCTCTCTGCCCAGCCATACCACTTCCTGTCTGTCTGTACAGACCTCCAGACCTCTATGGTTAGCTAGTGGCTAGCTCCGCCCTCTGATAGTCAGGCAAGCTTTATTTGTACAAACAAGATATCACCACAAGTGCCACCATTTAGTGTTCAAAAGTTTCTGGTTTTGTCACATTTCTGACTTGGGATTGTGAGATCAAGGGTGGTCAACCTGTGTCTATGGCACTGGTCATCCTTATCTTTGGGCACTAGTGGTCCCCATGTGCGACAGTTGTTAAGGTTGTGAGGCTGACATCTCCTGAGACTTTATAAAGCATAGCTGTTTCTTCACAGATTTTATAAATATTTTTTTCTCTTGGACTTAGTTGGGGGAGGGGTGTGCGGTTGCTGGCACTTAAACCAAGTCCTAAAGGGAAGTAAACTGGGCAGTCCTTAGGGGGCGTGGAGTAGGGAAAACACCCCAGGCAGAATAACAAATTAGACCCCAGTGGTAGGAAATATTCTACCACTAGAATGTCATAGGGAAATGGAGTTGGCTAGCAAGGGATGGGAAGCAGGGCAATTGTGAACACTGCCATGGGATAGGAGACAGGGGAGACCCAGACCTGCTCCTCTCTCCCAGTGTTCAAAACAGATGAGAAGAAAGCCACCAGGTCTTCCACCAGTCAACCCGAGGGGTCTTGTGGAGAGGTGAGGTCACCGTCTCTACATCCCCAGCCAATTAAGTTGTGGCTATCTCCCTGCTGAGTGGGCACCTGCCGCTGGAGGTACCCAACGGATAAGAGGGCATGGACGCAGAACAGGACTAGAGGAACCCTACCCTCTCTCTCGGTCTCCCTCTGAAAGCTGCCCGAGGAGCAGATGGTTGAGAGTGAGGACCAGGGCAGCCTTTGTCCCCCATAGCTCTCTTGTAGCAGGTGGTGTGTGTTTCCAGAATTTCTGTCCATCTGAAAGGAGACAAGATGACCAACGCCCCGGATGCAGAGGCCACATCATCTTCACTTTCCAGTTACAGTACCTGGGCCATCACCCCCTCGCTCTTCATCTCCACCATCCCAGGTGCTGTGCTTTGTCGGGGTTAGGCGGAGAGGGCTCAGGTGCAGCATCGCTCACAGGTGCCTGAAAAGGTCAGTGCTTTCTTTTTTTTTTTTTAAAACTTTTTTTTAAAAATATTTATTTATTTAGTATGTATACAATAGTCTGTCTGTGTGTATGTCTGCAGGCCAGAAGAGGGCACCAGACCCCACCACAGATGGTTGTGAGCCACCATGTGGCTGCCGGGAATTGAACTCAGGACCCTTGAAAGAGCAGGCAGTGCTCTTAACCACTGAGCCATCTCTCCAGCCCCAAGGTCAGTGCTTTCTACTCACAGCTCACGTAGGCCACTTAGCAGCCTGATGGCATCATTATTTTCGATGGTCTCCTTTGGGGACTGTTTTAGTTTGATCTGGGATGACCTCCAAAAGCCTGATTGTTAAGGCCTCAGTCCCCAGCATGCTGTCACTGGAGGGCCCTAGGAGAGAGCTTTAGGACATTGGGGGTGTGCTCTTGAAAGGGGGAGTGGGTCCCATCCTTTCCTCTTCTTCGCAGATCCCCATAAGTGGACAGCTGTATTCTAGCATTTCTTCTGCCATGATCTGGACCCTGGGCTCAAAGCAACCTTGAAAACAGAGCCAGAAGAGAGACCTTTTCTTTCTATATTGATTATCTCAGATATTGGTTATAATACCGAAAGATGGTAATGTGATGCTATCCTTGTTTGTGGATGAGGAAGTTGGGGTTTGAGGGGTATATTAGACAGGGGTTTTAGAAGAACAGGTCCAGTGTATTACATAAGGGGGTTTACTGGGCTGGTTCACATGGTAGGGCCTTGGAGCGACAAGAGGAAGAAAATCAGCTTGCCGTGTGCCTGAAGCCCCAAGCTATCCCCATGGCCCAGTGCTCCCTGTGCTCTCTGGTGTTGAGTCTAAACCAAAAGAGCAAAGCTGGACTTTGATGGCAGTGGACAATGGCAGCGGAGAGACACCCTCATTCAGGACATGGGGACTGGCAGGTTCAAACACGTTCTATTTCTCTGGCTTCTTTTTTTAATCAGTGCAGCCCCGCAGCACACAGGCCAATCCGTTCTGGAAATGATCCCCACAGATGGATCAGTGCATTCGGATAATCCTGTGGAGTCCCTAAGCTAGTCAAGTTGACATCCTAGACCAGCAACTCTCAACCTGTGGGTCGTGACCTCTTGGGGTCAAACGACCCTTTCAGAAAGATAGCCTAAGACTGTGGAAAAACAGATATTTAGAATACGGTTCACAGCAGTAGCAAAACGACAGGACTGAAGTAGCAGCGGAAATGATTTTGGGCCTGGGGGGGTCACCACAGCAGAAACAATTTTGGGGCTGCGGGGTCACCACAGCACGAGCTCTACAGGACCGCAGCCTTAGGAAGGTTAGAAGCGCTGTCCTGGACCAGCAGTCTTGAGGGGAAGCAAGGCACTTGCAGTTACAGAGCGGTGGTGAGTTTACCAGATGAGAGCCAAAGCCTTCAGTGCCAGAGCTGACCTTCCTGGCACTGCCTGGTGCGTGGTCCGGGTCTGTCTTGACTGTAGTGGCAGATTACAGGAATCAGACAGGGTCATGACTAGAGTTCTAAGTAGGCAGACTTTTTTTGTTTTAAAATTAGATTTCTTTATATGTGTATGAATGTTCTGCCCGCATGCACGTATGGGCACCATGTGCATGCCTGGTGCCTGTTGACTTCAAAAGAGGGCATTGCGTATCGTGGAACCAGGGTACAGACGGTCGTGAGTCATCACGTGGCTGTTGAGAACTCAACCCAGATCCTCTGCAAGAGCAGTCCCTGCTCCTAATCCCTGAGCCATCTCTAGGGCAGACCATTCTTACCTGACAACAGGTGTGTTCAGAATCCTGAGAGGCAGGGATGAGCTTGTGTGGCCGGGAAACGCCTTGGGAGTCTTGGGATGAATGGTGCAGAGCCAGAACTAGGGCTAGAAATGGCTTTCTTGAGCAAACAGGGTTAGACCACCTTTCTGTCTTCTGCATGGGGTGGTATTTCCCCCTTCCACTATCTATCCTCATAGTCAGCTTGGCCATCATTTAAAATGACAATGTAGAGACTCCTTCAAAGAGTCTTGCCACCTCGGCTCAGGCATTTCAGAGAAAGATCTGTTGTCTGGCCATGAAGCTGAAGAAAAGCCATCTTATGAGAAACTGGGCTGCATGGCTTGACAGGAAAGGAAATGGGAAGAAGGGAGAGGTGGGGTGTCTTCTCGGGGCTGCACAATGCCTCACTGACTCCTAAGAAATACCCAGTAGGAAAACCACAGCTGGCCTTTCCTCTAATGCTGAAGTGTGGAGAAAATCTTTTATTTATTTCCCAGTCCTGGAGGCTTGGAGGTATAAAATTTTGCTAACTAGGATGCACCCACCAAGCACGTTTGATTAGCTTCAGCTTCCAGTGGTGTTTTTAATTTTTAAAACGGTTGCTTTAAAAAGCCTCTGAGAAGGTATTGCTGGCAATCTCAGCTAATCTCACAATCGTCAGAAACAGCCAGTAAAATGCTGGCCTATCAATAGTGACAGACACAGTAGCTTCAAGACTGGTCCTGAGGAGACGCTCCGTGTGTGTGTGTGTGTGTGTGTGTGTGTGTGTGTGTGTGTATGGGGTGGGGCAGGGAACACTGGGGATTCACTTTGCCTGCCTCTCCTTCCTTAGCAAGCAGAACTAGCCCCATGTCTCTTGCTGGGCATTGCTGAGCTTGCCTGGAGGCAAAGATAGATGGAATTATCTCTCAGCATCTTTTCTCATCCTTGGTGGCCTGTCCCAGTGGGAATGGCCATTTGCATTCCAGGTTAACTGAATGAAAATCCATCTCCTTCAACAAATGTTCAAGGCACAGAATGGAAGGCTTGAGGCCATTTGGGGTGGAACAGTGGACATGGTAACCCTCTACTCTGTTGGGGAAGGGCCTCTTGTTGGTTCCCAGCCTCTCAGCCCCAAAATAATGACACAGAAACTGTATTAATTAAATCACTGCTTGGCCCATTAGCTCTAGCTTATTATTGGCTAACTCTTATATCTTAATTTAACCCATCTCCATTAATCTGTATATTGCCACATGTCTGTGGCTTACTGGGTTAAGTTCCAACCTGCATCTGTCTCCTGTGGCTCCATGGCGTCCCTCTGACTCTACCTTCCTCCTCCCATGCTATAGGCCAAGCCAGTTCTTTATTCGTTAACCAATAAAAGCAACACATAGACAAAAGGACTTACTACACCACTACTCCAAGGTGGGACAAAATTGGAATTGTGGTTTAAAAAAAAAAATCTGCCCAATGTGGATGGAGTTTGTAGAAGGCATTACAGTGGCTCAGGGAAGGGTAATGTCCTTCAGATGAGTTGACCACTGTGAGAATGAAGATAGGGGAATGTCACCCCTTGAGTACAGAGCATGACTCAGCAATGAAGGAGTGGCTAGAGTTGTGTTGCTTGGCAATAAGGAATGGAAATCAGCAGAAATGGGCATTAAAAACTGCCTTTACTAAAATGTGTTGGTTCCTCATTTGGGCCCAAAGGATGGGAACCAAGTATGGCTGCCTTCGTCTTGCCTCTGTGCTTGGTTCCAGTGCACGAGTCTCCCTCCATACAGATAAGTTAACTGCTATTAACTTTTCCTCTTGAGTCACCCTAAAATCCCAGAACAAAGATCTCCCAGAACACACTGGCCTGCAGACTAGGACAATTGCCCCTGAAGGTGAGGCTGTACCCTCAGGATGAGTGCATTAACCGATTTAACTGCCTTCAGAGCATCTTACTGGACAGGACGGATCAATGAGGAGTCTGACCACTCCTTAACCAGCACTGCCTAGCAATACAGACTTTGCCCTTTATTTGCATCTAAACCTCGTGTCAAGACCCAAAAACTTGATTTTGGGGGGGGAGGGGAGTCACTGGATCCTTTTATTCATTTCTCATCTCGATATGGCCTCATAGACTAAATCTTTTTCATCTTTCCACCATTACTTGAGTCTTTAATTGGCATATGGAGGTAGGAGGGGGTGAGATAGCCTAGCGGGGATGCCAGAGCCCCTGGCTTTCACCCTAAAAACACTGATACCCCTTGCGTGTTGAGAGGACTTGCTGGTTCTGGTGCATGAGTCTCCCTCCATTCAAAACTGACAGGAGACAGCTCATGGATGGAGGGTTTAGCATTATAACGAGACTATACTGAACAGAGCTTGGTGTATCTGGAGGCCGAGGTCAAAGTGACTTAGCAATTTTGGCTGGTTCCTTGAGGGTTTTCTCCTGAAGGACATTGTCTGAAGCAAGAGAACAAGTTAGCTTCACAGAGGTTTGCTGCCATTACAGTAACAGCTTGAGGTAGGACGGAAAATTGATCTACAGACCCCAGGGAGGGAGACTGAGCCATTGTGTGCCCCGGAAAATAGTCAATGTGGGCCTAGGAAACTCCTTACTGAATTCTCAGAACCTACCCAGGCTAGAATTGCTATATTTAACAAAAACTACAAAAAAAAAAAAAAGAACAAAGCTCAGGAGACCCAATTAAATCTGAATTTTAAAAATAACAAATAGTGTAGTCAGTCTTCTAGGTTGCCTCCGTGTGAACTGGTAAAGGAAAAGAGAAAAGAGGAACTCTGGAAATCCAGGGAGGGAAGAAGTAAAAATGCCAGGGAGGAGCAGAGAAAGCAAGGAAGTGTTTCAAGAGAAGTAAGATGGACACAGACTTAGCCATGCAGTCCCCTGGGTGGGGGAACATGAGGGAACAAAAGCCATTTCTCAAAGGTGAGCCAGAGGAAAGGACTCCCTACCCCGCCCCAGCCCTCAGAGGTGAAATCTCCCAGGCAGGCAGGTCAGTGTTACAGACTCCCCCACCCCCACTCCTTAGTCATGCCTTACTACTTTGAGGTCCATGGCTGGACACTATCTTTCTTTCTTTCTTTTCTTTTTTTTTTTTTTTTTTTTTTTTGGTTTTTTCGAGACAGGGTTTCTCTGTAGCTTTGGAGCCTGTCCTGGAACCAGCTCTTATTAGCCCAGGCTGGTCTCAAACTCACAAAGATCCGCCTGCCTCTGCCTCCCGAGTGCTGGGATTAAAGGCGTGCGCCACCACCGTGGACACTATCTTGAGAGATAATCTATTGTTAAAAAGCTGAGCTACCACAGGGGACCAAGTTCCAAGAACAAGCATAGATCTTCAATGTGGCCTGCCACAGCCACTGGGTGAGGCCCAGGGAGGCAGTTACAGAGAACAGTAGGGTCAGACACAGACAAGCCAAAAGTCCAGGTGGCAAGAAGCTGGCTTAGTCTAGGAAGGGTGAAGAGAGAAATAGCCCCAACCCCAGTGGCGGGAAACACATCACTCTGAACCAGAAGCCCATGAGTGGAAGCCTATGGGTTGGGTGGCTCAAACTCCAGGGCCTTCCGTTGGCTGTTCACAACTGGAGAGTCAGAGATGTCTGAAGTCCCAGTGGCGTTCAGTATAGCCACAATTGGCCCCAGCAAGGTGACTGAGTCTCAGATCTGCACCAGTTTTGCTAGAGTTGTCTTCATACTTGTAACACACCTGGGGGACATCTCCCAGCTAAAGATATGAGCCACCCTGAGTGGGGCTCATGGGTGTAAGAATGCCTAGCCCGCCCAGCCCACAGACGACACAGCAAGCGGTGGCTAGCAGTGGCTTCTGTAGGGAGAGGCGCGCTGTGAAGACAGCTTGTGTGGACCTCAGACACTTGCCCCCTACAGACTCAGCAGTAGCTTATGTCATGGGGAAGAATGGTTCACAGTAGTGCCCCAGCCCCTCCACGCATGCAACCTGCTACACCAGTGTTCGAGGGCCTGAGGGAAAAGAGGCTCCTGCATCTCATCTTTGTCTTTTATCTTTTTGTTAACTCCATAGTCACTTCCCCCAGCTTGAAAAATATAAACAAACCCCCCAAAAAAACTCACTTAGCAAACTCTTTACTTTCCTATTTTTTAAATTTTTTTTCCGTTGTTTTCTCTGCATTCCATTTGCCTTTGTGTCTAAGTTCATTTTTCCATTTGGAGGCTAATTTTTTTCCTTTGTTTTGTTTCTTTTCTTGTCTCCTGTGTCCTGTTAAACCTCGTAGCATTCTGACTTAGTGTTGAAAACTCTTCTGATGTTTTTAAAAGTTCCCCGTCCTACATTCAATTTTGTTTTAGAAGTTTTTTTTTTATTACCAGGGAGATGTTTTTCCATCTTTTTTCTAAGCTCTTGTGTGTTTCTCTTCCTATCCATTCTATTCTTTTCTTTCTTTCTTTTTTTTTTTTTTAAAGTATAAGTCCCATTTTATTTTTCCAAGGTGTTTTCTTCTATCTTTATTTACATGGGCTTTGGTGGAGGTCCTGGTGCAGCACCAGCAGGTCTAAATCATGGTGGGGGTGTTTGGTCCTTCCGAGCTTCCCGAGATGGATTCCTGACTACCTTGCTGTGAATAGCACAGCTCACACAGTAATGCAGCTTGACGTAGAGTTTGGGGAGCACGTAAGCGTCGAAAACACTTGCTTTAGATATGTCCCTGACGGCAGTGGCCTCTATGATGTTCCGAATGACGAACTTAATTGCCTTGTCCTTAGGCACGCAGTGGGTGCAGTTAGTGCAGCGAATTGGCTGCACATGGCCATGACCCTTTTTGGCAGGACCGTTGTTTCTCCTTTTTTTGGTCATCTTGGAGCCAAGTCCCGAAAACCCCATGCTATTCTTTTCCACTCCTTCATTCTCTTTTTTAAATTTTTTTAAAAAATTTATTTCATGTTAAATAAACATCACATGCATGCAGTACCTGAAGGAGCCAGAAGAGGGCATCATATCCTCTGGAACTGGAGTTAGAGACAGTTGTGAGCCTCCATGTGGGTGCTGCAAACTGAACCCAGGTCTTCTGTAAGAGCAGTCAGTGCTATTTATGGCTGAGCCTTTTTCCAGCCCCTTTCTCCTTTTATTTAATTAAAGTTGTCTCTACTTCCCTTCCCTGTCTCCTTTATTTCTCTTACTCATTCACTATTTCAAAAATTACCCTAAATAATCTTCAGCTTCATAGCGCTGTACAGCGACTTTTCCATTTTCAGTCTTATGGTCACTGGTGAGGAATTCTTAGCCTGTCATTAATTTTAAGTGCACTCCTCCTCCTTGCATGAATTGATGTTGCTAAAACAGCCATTTTCTGCCCACTCACTGGGAGATTCAGCCTTTAAAAGTGGGCTGCAAAACAAGAAGATTCTTTCCCCCTCAAATTCCGTGAACGTCACAAAGGAAAGTAACATGACTCCCCACCCCTCCACTGATGAACTCAAAGGGACTGAAATAGGTAAGATGCCAGATAAAGAGTTCAAAAGTTTGCTGGCAAAAGTGTTCAAAGACCCAGACGGTAGCGCAGATAGAGATTAATTCAGTCCGCAAGCTGGAGAGTAAATAGGAATGAAGAAGAAAAAGTTAGCATGGGGGGGCGATATGGAAGAAAAATTAAGTAAAGAAATCATTAATTTGAAAAAAAAATGCCAAACAGAAAAACTCAATGAATAAGAAAGACAGACAAAAACCTCCAATGCCTTGCCCGGAGGTGCGTGGCTGAAATTAGTAAGTGACCTGGAAGTGGACGCGGGGACGTTTTTCTTCTCACAAAGGAGCTTGGGAGAACAGTGACATCATACAAGGAAAATTCTCTGTAAAGCCCACAGTAGTGGCAATTATGATCGAACAAGTGACTCCAGTTTTATAAGGAGTTTGCCTCTCGACATGCCATAGAAAACCCCAGAATAAGAGCCTGTCAATCCTGAAGCCAAGATTGACCAGAAGAGCAAGAGCCATCCCCGCAGAGGCTGTGCAGAGAGAAGGAGGACGGTTTCCATGGGAAATGTGGAATGTGTCTGGAATAGCCCCACAGCCAGGTCTCGACAGAACTAGCAGATTAAACAAGTGTGTCCTGACTTCCTAAGGACTCTGTAATTCAAACGAAGCAAAGTTTGGGGATGGATTCATTCTGAATAAATCTGTTTGCTTCACTTTGGTATACGTTAAAGTCAATTTGATTACTAGAACATGGCAAGGAAATTGTTTGCAAATCTTCTTGCCAATAGAAGTTCCCATCCCTGTAGATTCATGGGGGAAAACAACCAAGGAGTGAGTACAAGGCATTCATAAATACTGGAGTTGGTTTATCAATATATTGAGCAAAAGGAGCCCTGGTAAGTGCATTTAAATAAATTCATTAGCTCCTTCTTTGTTTAAACTACACTAAAGAAAAATATTAGAAACTGGTTGGAAGCTGTCTAAAAGCATTGAAGACAAAGTGCAATTTAGAACTTCATTTGGAGGAAAATCAGGCAATAAGAAAAAATACTCTCTTATTTCAACCATCATCATCAAAGAAGGTCCTTCTTAAGAAACCCCTCCAAAGGGCTTATTTATACCACCCCCTCATCCCATCCAGTGAAAAACTTGGGCTCCTTTAACCTTTCACGGATAACAAGGGTTGTGTTTTGTCTCGGAAACCATTGGTGTTGAATGTGGCCATGAATTCGTAGACTTGGGGGAAAGACAGAATGAGAAGCAGGGAGAGAAAATCCCACAATCTTCCCTGTTGTCATGGAGGAGATAGAAATTTAGAGAAATCATGTCCTGTGTCCTCTGTAGCACCGGCTGGTACCCAGGACCCTCCAGTTCCTGGTTCTCTGTACATCACACTCAGCACATGGGATGAACAGAGATCTTTCAATAGAACACACAGCACTCCCCCAGTGCAAAGAAGCGAAGTCCCACCATCTGCAGAAAAGTCATCAAGGGTGTGACTGCTTCCTGGGGTCAGACTGTTGAAAAGAATTTGGAAAACAGGTTTATTTGTAGACATGCCCGAGGCCCCACGGCATTTCCAGAGAGAGCATTTTTCATTGGACCTATGTAAAACCCAGAATCCTTGAGAAACACAGCAAAATCCTCACACACCAAAGACGGCCTGCTGACTCTTGGTCCTAGACTTTCCAAATTGATTCCAAAGATTGATCACATCCACACAAATTGATTCTCAACAGCTGGTCAGCACATTTTGTGCACAAGAATATGATTAGCTGACAGCTCATTGGGGAACTCGGAGGAGGCTAATTTCACACTAGAATAGGATCCGTGCTCTGCAATGTCCCTGCTTCTGCCACCCTGCTTGCCATGGCTCACGAGCACCCGTCAGTCGTAATTTTATTCAAGAACATGTTGTCTTGGCTTCCTGTTCAGCCCCTCAAAGAACACAAAACAAACAAATAAAAAGAAATGATGAATGCCAGGTGAGGCCCGTCATACGTATTTGAGAGAGAGGTGCTTGAGCTAGGGACAAATAAGTCACCAGTGGCCAAGCTACTCTGAGTTGCCACCTCCGTGAGTGCCATCTTGGATCAGAGACCTTTGACCTAGTGCTTTACTGTTTAAGTTAATATTTGGTGTTTCCAGAAGCTTCCACCCAGGCTGCTTCCTCCAGGTGACCTGCTTTGGGTATCTTAGGGTACTTTTTATAAAGTGATTCATGTTACCGTGGTTGATTCTAAACCCCAAAATTGTTATGTGTACTAGTCAGGGTTCTCTAAAGAGACAGAACTGACAGAATGAGGAATTATTGGACTGGCTGTAGGGTGTGATCCAAGTGGTCCATCAGTGGCTGCCTCACATTAGGAGGGTGGGAATCTGAGACCTGATCCATGAAGCTAGATGTCCCAGCAGTCCCAAGCTGGTGCTAAAGGCTGGGAAGATTCCTGGAGGGCTGATGGTCTTCAGTCTATGTTGGATGCCCAAAGAAGTCGGCTCTACTATCAGCCACAGGATGGATGAGTCTGCCAGCAAGGGTGAAGGCAAGCAGGCAAAATGCAAAACTTCCTTCTTCCACGTCCTTTGATGTGGGTTGCCTCAGAAGATGCTGCCCACGGTTAGAATGGGTCTTCCTGTTTCAGGTACTCGGATCACGGACGTCGTCTCTCACAGCTTATGTTTCAATTGGTTCCAGATGCAGTCACGTTGACAACCAAGGTCGGCCATCACAATGTGGCAGCGAGGGAACCACTCCCCCATACTCTGCTGGCTCACCTAATAGACTTCCATCCTCTCAGACCTGAACCATTTCTGTGCCCTTTCTGGGTTCCGTGGCTGTCATCGGGTGACTATGGCCACCCTCCTCTCCTTCTGCTGCTCCTGGCAGAGCAGGACAGATACAGGAGGCAAGACAACATAGTGCTGACATATAAAACTAAAAGGAATGGGAACCGTGTGTGTATCCTGTCTTCCATCACCCATAGAGATTCCTTAGAATAAATAAATAAGAATGGGTGGGCTACTTCCTTTCACGAATTCTTGCTGTTCCATTGTTTCCCTCCCAGCGTTCACTGCAAGACCCAGAAAACAAGCTGAACAAGTTTTCCAACATAATAATAATAATAAAGCAATAGAGCTGCTGGGACGTGACAATGCTTCATACTTAGAGAGCTTTTTTCACCTTTGAAACTCTGTTAATATCAACTAATTAATCCCCTTAGCAACCAAGTGCTTACTTTGCTTCTGGGCAAGAAGCAGCAGTGGCCTGAAAGCTGAGTCTCCCTGGGGAACAATTTCACCTGTTTTTTGTGAGATGCTTCTCTAACTCTCAAGTCTAAAATCACTGCTCAGGAGTGAGAGAGCAGCCCATCTATCCTTGTGTCAGCCTTCCTGTATTAAGGCAGGAAATGTTCCAGCCTTGACTCTCAGCGATGGCTCTCTGAAAATCAGCCATGCCCTGGATGCAATCATCTCTGATGATTCAAATAGAAAATTCCAGAAGGAAACACATTTGATTCTGTTTGTGAGTTCACAGGTATTAACATTTCGTTAGGGGCTGTCTCCATCTCCACTGTGTTTTCCCATCTCCCTTTCTGTTTGCTTGAATCGACAGACACATAAAGACAGCGGGTAAAATATTAGTCCCTCCCTGAACCACCCTCCCTCCATCTCTCTTCTCCCAGTCTCTGTGGATTCGTGTCTAGCATCATAGCACAGTAACTGCCTAGTGAACAGAACAAGCAAATGTGCCGTGGAGAACTCAGGAAGATGGTAACTGCAGACAGCATGGACTCGCCAGTCAGAGAAAGTCACTTGGTCCCAAGGCAACTTCCAGTGGTTTTTAGATGTGATTAACCATGCCCCATACTTTCTGGGCGCAGTTCTGTATCAACCAGGTGCTTGACTTGTCCACTCATGGAGAGGCTACTAACGGGGAGGTGGTAGGAATTTATTTTGTACTCTTGTATATGTATCTGACAGAATCAAATCATTATCTTGTGTTAAAACAGCTTAATAGAACGTCCTGCCTAGAATCGATAAGATTATGCAGAAATAGAGTAAGTGAAAGTCTGATTGGTCTGCTGGTTCCTGTCTGCTTGATAAAGTCTCCACCCCTGCCAGAAACTTCCTGGAGGATTGATTATGACAACTACCTGGATCACTGGTCACACTGTAGACACCCTCTGCTAAGAAAGAACTCCTTTGGTCTGCTAAAGTTTGTATGACTTCACAGTTACTAGCAAGTGGGCCACCTACAAAACATCTATCTGGATAACATTTGTTCCTATAATTTCTACTCCTATAGGCGTCCCTCACTATAGCAGTTCCATTTGGTAGATGTGGGACTCCTGGCCTGTCAAAGCTGTAGGATATTGTCTGGTGATGCCAGACTGTTTCAAAGCATTAGCTTAGGTTCTCAACCTGCACACCAACGGAAAGTTTTTTTTTCTGTCTCTCTGATACATGCTTGAATTCTTGCTGGTTGGAATGTTTTCCACAACACTGTGAGTTTGTCTGCACTGTGTGTATGCAGTACCCATGGGGTCCAGAAGAGGGCCTCAGATCCCCTGAAATGGGAGTTATAGATGGTTGTAAGCTGCTATGTGTGTGCTGGGAATTGAACCAATGTCCTCTGCAAGAACAGCCAGAGCTCTTAACCCCTGAGCCACTGTTCCAGCCATGTGTGTGTGTGCCCATAACCCCTGAACCATTGCTCCAGCTGTGTGTGTGTGTGCGCGCGTGTGCGTGTGTGTCTATAACCCCTGAGCCACTGTTCCAGCCATGTATGTGTGTCCATAACCCCTGAGCCATTGCTCTAGCCATGTGTGTGTGTGCCCATAACCCCTGAGCCATTGCTCCAGCCATGTGTGTGTGTGTGCCCATAACCCCTGAGCCATTGCTCCAGCTGTGTGTGTGTTCCAGCTGTGTGTGTGTGCCCATAACCCCTGAGCCATTGCTCCAGCTGTGTGTGTGTGTGTGCCCATAACCCCTGAGCCATGTTCCAGCGGTGTGTGTGTCCATAATCCCTGAGCCATTGTTCCAGCTGTGTGTGTGTTCCAGCTGTGTGTGTGTGCCCATAACCCCTGAGCCATGTTCCAGCTGTGTGTGTGTCCATAATCCATGAGCCATTACTCCAGCTGTGTATGTGTGTGTGTCCATAACCCCTGAGCCATTGCTCCAGCTGTGTGTGTGTGCCCATAACCCATGAGCCATGTTCCAGCTGTGTGTGTGTCCATAATCCCTGAGCCATTACTCCAGCTGTGTATGTGTGTGTGTGTCCATAACCCCTGAGCCATTGCTCCAGCTGTGTGTGTGTGTCCATAATCCCTGAGCCATTGCTCCAGCCATGTGTGTGTGTATACATGCATGCATTTGTGCGTGCATGTGTGTGTTAGGAACAAAGTGCCCACAGTAAAGAAATAACCGAAGAGATCAAGCTTGGAATGTTGGAGAGACAAATAGTGTATGTTTTCCTTTATGTGCAGAATCCAGTTTTAAAAATACGTGTATTACACTTCTGAGTCCCCACCCCCCTCCCTCTGCATGGTTCTCTTATTGTTTTATTTAAAGTATTTTTTGTTTTGTTAAAGGCCTTAGTGATCTTCATTTCCCCTTACGGAACCATCACCATCCTTCTCTTCCCAGTCTCATGCCCCAGAGGATGAATCTAACAAAAAAGAACCACACCCCACAGGCTCCCCAACTCTGAGGCTGCTGGCTGGATTGGGTCCATAGAGACACTAGTGAGCCACAGGAAGGTAGGAAAGGAGGCACCAGGGTGTTCATTCCCCCTCTTTGCTGTTCAGGCTGCAGGCATTTCTTGGGGTTTGCCTCAACTTCCAGGCTAGCTGCTGCTGGCTGCCACAATGCCACCTCTGTTTCTTGCTAGCTCTCACACAGAACGGTTTCTTCACTAGACCACACCTGGGAGCGCCACCCCAAGGTC
>JAQHUG010000136.1:2885466-2915810 GCA_028555095.1 Dicrostonyx torquatus
GCCCATGACAGTGCCACCCCAAGGTCCGCCCATGACAGTGCCACCCCAAGGTCTGCCCATGACAGTGCTACCCCAAGGTCTGCCCATGACAGTGCTACCCCAAGGTCTGCCCATGACAGTGCTACCCCAAGGTCTGCCCATGACGGTGCCATTATTTTCTTGCCTACACCGATTGACTTTCTCATTATGCTGGAGAACATGCATGTCTGGCGAATGGTCAGGAATACTCGGGCTGGGTCTCTCCCGTAGCTGGGATAGCAGGTGGGGTTCATGGCACCAGGTCAGGCTTTTACAGATGATGTGGACCTCATCCAGCACCCTGTCCTGGAGTTTTGACCTAGTGACTGGTTTAGAACCAGTGTTTAATCCTGCCATGGTGGAACTGGTATATATAGTCCCACCTATTCAGGGGGTTGAAGCAAGAGGGTTGCAAGTTCTAGGCCAGTCTGGGCTAAATAGCATGCATTAACAGCCACCTGGGCAGCTAAGTAAGCCCCTGCCTCAACATAACTCTAGGAAAAGGGCTGGGGCTGCATCCTCAGGACTGCAGATGTCCTTGAACGTAGAGTGAGGTCCTTACAGCCCCTCGTCATTACAGTGAGGGTGTGGCTTTCCATTGCACTCCCATCTCCTGTTGGTCCAAGTGGCCCAGGAAGTCCAAGTGATAACCTCAGTGTGTACCTGATCCCACTCCTCCTGCCACCTGCCCTGCTTCTGCAGCTGATTTGTGCTGATGGTTTCTGTGTCCACCGGAGAGTCACCCTAGCCAGTCCTGCCTAGTGTAAAAGCAAACACACTGTTGCTAGCATCTGTAAAAGCCTGGCCTGGTGCCGTGAACACACCTGAAAGTAGGCAAAGCCGCATCCTCAGGGAGGCACGAAACGGTAGCAATCCTCTGTCCTGGGCCTTGCTTGTCCCAAATTGCTTTAGCGCCAAGCCAAGATGCCCAGATATCACAGGAAGGCCATTCTCCAGATTCCTGCAGGGAGCTTTCTGATCGGTGTAGGGATGGGGGGGACCTGGACTAGCACTCCAGCTCTGGCTGCCTGGGATGCTCTCCCCAGTTTCCCATGACCTTCTGTGTCCACTTCCTTCTTTACTTCTACCGTTGACCACTATGCCTGGAATTCTGTTTGTAATAAAGTTCTATTTCTTTTTTTTTTTTTTTTTTTTTTGGTTTTTCAAGACAGGGTTTCTCTGTGGCTTTGGAGCCTGCACTGGAACTAGCTCTTGTAGATCAGGCTGGTCTCGAACTCACAAAGATCCGCCTGCCTCTGCCTCCTGAGTGTTGGGATTAAAGGCGTGCGCCACCACCGCCTGGCTAAAGTTCTATTTCTACAAAGGCCCTACTCTAAGATAGTCCCTACCTCCATCCCTGCCGCACATAGGAGACAAGGTCATGAGCCCAAGCATTCATGCAAACTGGAGGTAAAGCCGCCAAGTTCCTTCCAGGACCCGATGAAGCCTTGGGTGAGGAAAGGACAAGGGTGTTCTGTGTCACCCATGGCAACATCTCTACTCACTGCTCTGTGGGTTGTCTGGGCACTGGAGTTGAACCTGGTGCTGTCCTGGCTGGACTGCCCACCGGGATGTCTTGGGTCACAGCTGAAAATGCAAAGGCAAGCCTCCAACCCAGGAACTAGCTTCTTAAGCCTTGGGTCTCTCACCTGTCAAATGGGCTGCACGGGCTAATTGTGTGTATCAACCAGACACAAGCTGGAGCCGTCAGAGGAAGGAGCCTCAGCTGAGGAAACGCCTCCTTGAGATTCAACTGTAAGGCATTTCTCATTTAGTGATCAGTGGAGGAGCCCAGCCCATAATGGTGCCATCCCTGGCTGCTGGTCCTGGCTTCTATAAAAAGATGGGCTAAGGCCGGGTGGTGGTGGCGCACGCCTTTAATCCCAGCACTCGGGAGGCAGAGGCAGGTGGATCTTTGTGAGTTCGAGACCAGCCTGGTCTACAAGAGCTAGTTCCAGGACAGGCTACAAAGCCACAGAGAAACCCTGTCTCGAAAAACAAAACAAAACAAAACAAAAAAAAAAAAAAAAAAAAAAAAAGATGGGCTAAGCAAGTCATGGGAAGCAAGCCAGTAAACAGCTCCCCTCCATGGTCTCTGCATCAGCTCCCACCTCCGGGGTCCTGCCCTGCTTGAGTTCCCGTCCTGACTCCCTTCAGTGATGAACAGTGATGTGGAAGTATAAGCTGAACAAACCCTATCCTCCCCAACTTTTGCTTTTTGGTCATGGTGTTTTGTCACAGCAATAGAAACCCTAAGACGTGAGCTGAGGACATAGACTTTGTGGATCTCTGGAAAGGGGTCAAAGGACCACCAAAAGGATGCAGGTACAGAGCACAGTGGATGACTTAGTCAACATAGTTGAAATCATTCCAGATGGAGAACACATTGTATCCATCTGACCTCTGGAGCATGCTGGCTCAGCAGTACAGATTGTGGGAGAGACAGCTGTGCTCAGCCTTGTCAGAAAGGACCAGATGCACACTGCAGTCTGCGGAAAGAACAAAGTGTGTTCTGAGCTCGCATTTCTACTGAAGACATGCCACTCTCGCACCGTTGTGGAGTTGCGGCATTTTAAGTCTGTAAACATACTCCTGGGGTCCTTCTTCTGTCACTATCAGAACCAGACTTAGGCTGTCACATCCGGGTTCTTCCGAAGAACGCAGGCCAAGTGTCCATCCTTCAGATGGACTAGGAGAGAGGACCTTGGGAAGGCTCCAAGAGCCTGGTCCCCATCAGCAGCCCCAGGTGCGGCGAGCTCTTGCCCACACCCTCTCCACTCAGACGCATTCTATTTACCAGCTGGTGCGGTACACGACTGCTTTGTTGCCACGGACAACGGTGACTGAGAGCGCCACCATACTCTCCCCAGTGACAGAAAACAGAGAATGTGTTCTAATGAAGACTGCATAGAAAAGCTCAATGGCCTCAGGACATCCTGAAGAGCCAATGTGAATGGTACCCTACACTCCAAGGAGGAACTATATTGAGCTCAGAGTTGCAGATGAACCCTGCTAGCCAGTTGGCTATACCTGTAATCTTTTGTTTCCTGGTCCAGGAACACACCAGTAGGTTGAGGTTGAAGTTGAGTTTGCAGAAATCAGCAAGAAGGCTCACAGCACGTGAAGCCTGCTGGTCTTAGCTGGGTTTCTGTTGCTTTAACAAAGCAGCATGGCCATAAACAGCGTAGGGAGGAGAGGGGTTTTCTCAGCTTCCAACTCTTGGGTCCCATTCCATTGCTGGGGGAAGTCAGGGCAGGAACCTGGAGGCAGGAGCTGATGCAGGGGCCATGGGGAAGCACTGCTTCTTAAAGAACCCTGGACCATCCACAGTGAGCCAGGCTGTCCTACAGCAATCATCAATCAGGAAAATGCTCCCACGGGCTTGCCAATGGGCCATTATGGTGGGGACATTTTCTCAATGGAGGGTCCCTCTTCTCAAATGCCTCTAACTTATGTCAAGTGGAGGCAAAACCAACCAGCACAGCCCTTTCAAACAGCCAGATGCCTGGGCCCTTTCCCCTCCATCTTAGCCAGGCTCATGTTCTCTTGTGTGGGATATCCATGCGCAAGGTAAAAGTTACCATTGCCCCACTTGACCTCTCCTCATCCCCCAGGGCAGCTCTCCTACCAGGTTAAGTCTCCTTTGAAGGCTGTTCCCAGACATCATCCAGCTAGGCAAGGGGAAGATGGCATTCCTTGGGTAGGATCTGGCAAATAGCCCCCTAAGAACAGCCTGGTGACAGATACACCAAACCAAGGTCAAGGCCTGGACACCAGGCAGATGGGAGCCATCCTGGGTCAGGCTGCGTAGCTGCCAATTGCAAGTAGGACTGTGTGCTCAGGATTTGGGCCAGCATCCGTCCCAAATGGTGAGTGACTCCAGCTTGAAGAGAGAGACAGGACAGAATGTCCTGCTTTGGAGGGACCAGGGGACCAGCAGAACCAATGAACCAAGGGCAGGAGGGGAAAGAGAAGCCAGGGTGGCAGTGTGAGTGATGTGGGCATGAAGAACATGGAGTATTCTTAGGCCCGTCCCCCCACCCCTGCCAAGGGTGACTTTCTTTAGCTTTAAGGAGCTCAGAGGTAGAGTGAGATGCCTGTCTACCCGAGTGGGCCAAGAAAGCAGGGACTGGGGGTGTGGGGCAGATGGCAGCAGCTTGGGATCACAGCCCAAGCCTGCCTGGGAGATAACTTAAGGACAAAGGACACTAGACAGCAGCCTGCTGCTTGGGGAGGCAGTGGGGAAGGCCCATGTGAACCAAGATACTGCTTGCCTATGTTTGGTTCCCGTGGCCCTCCCAGGAGCCCCAGGCACAGGAGTTGGCATGGAGGCTGTCCTAGCTGTTGTGATGACGGGCCCTTTCCTATCAGGAGCCCTCCCAGGAGGTGGGGATGACATGGGGAGGAGGATGGGATTACCTCTAGTGATGTGTATGGTGGTGAGGGTGTGCAGCCAGTCATGGGGAATATACTTTACATATTTGGGGGTATCAGGCATAAGAAAGGGAAGTCAGTAGTTCCTGAGCATAGAGGATCAAAAGCCCTGCCATCTGCAACATTTAAGGCCAGAAAGAGAATTCTAAATGAAACTATAGTTAATCAATGTGCTGATGAACCCTAGGCTAAGTATAAATATAAAATAGACACGATGTGTTAACTGTGAACAAGTATGAACCTCAGAAGCGTTGTTGGATGTATCAATTTGGCCACCGTACATGTTTCATGTTTGTGGTTATTCCAATTCAAACAGCAGCAATGACAATAAGAGCAGACCATTTAGATCTTACTTTGTTTGAAAGCATTAAAAGATGGGTTCACCCTTTAAAAATCGGTTATTTAAGCCTGGGCATAGTGGTACACATCTGTGATTCTAGCATTTGAACCAAGAGTTCAGTCAAGGCCAGCCAGGGCAGTACAATGAAATGCTGTCTTAAGCAGTAACTATATATTTGAAGAGGGAATTATCCCTCCCTTTTGGAAAGTGGTTCATAAGCTCAATTTTTGCCCCAAGAGTTCAGAACTCAGTGTATGGGATCTTATCAAGACTTCACTCTCATTTCCCCAAACATTTTCCTTTTTCAAAAACATCAGCCTATAGCTGACTTCTCAGAATGCAGTTGACAGGTAGATTTCTTTTAAAGATTCATTTATTTTAATTTTCTGTGCATGAGTGTTCACCTGCATGTGTGTGTGTGTGTGTGTGTGTGTGTGTGTGTGTGTGTATACCATGAGTGTGCAGAACCAGCGAGGGCCAGAAGAGGGCATCAGATTCCCATAACAGAGTAGCAGATAGTTGTGAGCCGCTATGTGGGTGCTAGCAACCAAGTTGGAGTCTTCTGTAAGAGCAGTCGAGTGCTCTTGACTGCTGAGTCATCTCTCTAGCCCCAGTAGGTTTGTTAATATCTGTCTGTAAGGAGACAACTTTCACAGGAAATATTATCAGGCTACCACTGGAAGCCTCATTACCTTGATTTAGAATTTCCTTGACAGCAACATCCAGTAAGGCTGTAATATATTCAAATCTATGTTTTTCTTACTGCTCTGTGTCTGGTACCTTTTCTGTTTCTAAAGCAACATGCAGATTCAGGAGCCAGGAAGGCTGTCCAGGGGCACCCAAGCCACTGATGGGCAAACCTACAGGAGGACACCAAGCAGGACACCAAGCGGGGCAGTGACTGCAGGATAGGTGGGGGGAGGGCTAGTTTCAACTTTCCTCATGGTCCCCAGGCTTCTCTTGTTCATGGAAAGCATATCTCTCCTTTCAAAGAGGATAAGAGGAAGTTTATTCTTGCCAAATATACCTGGCAGTGGCCTAGGTACTGGGATTCAGGTTACCCCAAATAACACATTACATCATAGAAACAATTTCCTCAAGTTTTCATAATTATAGAATAAAAGAAAGACATAGATCAAGGCATTCCCCAGATCTATTCATGGCAACATCAGGTAGGCGGGTTAGACAAATGAGGGGAATCTCTGCCCTGGGTGCCTGATGATCTGAAGCAAGGGGTCTTGTCTTAGTCGGCTTTCTATTGGTATGGTAAAGCACCATCGTCAAAGGAGAGATTCCTTCCGCCCAGGTTCACAGTCCGTCACTGAGGAAGTCAGGGCAGGAACTGAAACAGAATGGATTCTTATAAGTGGATGAAGGAGGCCTGAGAGACGGCACACACGCTGGCTGGAAGTCTCTCTTAATGATACCATGTCCTTAAATTTCACCCAAATTTAAAGGCACGGAGAAGAAGTCACCCCGATACTAACTTGCTCTTTGTCCCTGGGACTGGAGATGAATCATCTGCCCCTCCATTTTTTAAAATAACTGTGTGAGTAACAGTGTTAATATTTTCCATTTTAAGAGAAACACAGAAAGTGAAGGGAGGTTATTTTCTTTCAGCACTGTGGTTGCCAGCGTAATGAAAGCTCTCACACACGTGTGTGACAGAGTAGACAAAGCGTGTCACAGCGAACTCACCCTGGGCACACAGAAGGACCCCAGGGTTTCTGATCGGGATTTTCTAAGTCTTTATGAGAAAGACCAAGTTTTAGTTTTTCCCTAAACTGAATGCCACGGTAATAATCAGCTTCTGGGCACCGGAAGCCTTAAGGATGGGTGTCTGTACCGAGCCTGTGTCTGCTGGCTGTCCTTCTGCGAGGCTGCAGAAGGCGGGCGTGGGGGAACCAGCTCTCTTGTCTGCAACTCCGTGCACTGCCTTCCCTCCCCAGCTGCCAGTTTGAAGGGCATGTGGGTTGTGTGATCCCTTTGTTCCTTTGAAAGAGAAGGAAAATGTGCTCGGTGTAAAAATAGGGTTTAAAAGGCTCTAAAAACTAACCATACCACATCAGTCCTGGTGACAGAAGAGAATGCTCCCCTCGGTGGCACCTGCAGAGCAGGTTCTGCCTCCCCCCACCGGGTATCTCCCGCCCGGCTGCCCCTCGGTGCCAGTGATAGGGTGCGCCCAGAATTCTGCCTACTGGGGTCGCTAACTCCTAGGGTTTAAAGAGAGTTCGTTCGCTCACTGGAGGCAGGAGGCAAACCCGAGTTTGCAGCTGCAGCCTTGGCTGTTCCAGGAAAGGAACCGCAGCCCCTTCACTCCTCTCCAATCCTCTGATTTTTAATAAAAATTTCAGGTTTTCCCATTGAAATTCTTATACACACACACACACACACACACACACTCACACATATATTTAACAGCACAATCTCTCTTTTCTGAACATGGTAACCCCTTAAAGACTTTGAGGGCCATCTAAGAAGATATGGGGGGTCTTGTTAAGGAGGAACATTGAGAGTGACATGCCTTTGGCTTCTTGGACCCCATACCACCTTTTCCTTGTCTTGAAGCACTTTTTTTTTTTAACTCCTTAAGAGTGAGAATCGAGTGTTGGGTCAGCTAAAGATGCACTTCATAAAATGCAGTCCATTTCCCAGCACCCTGCAGGGGTGTCTGCTCATGCCCCACAGGCGTGGCTCGTTTCTTGCCTGACAACCTCAGTCCCTAACTGGGACTGTAGCTCAGTCCGTCATCAGTTGTCCTCCACTGCTGGTCTTGAACAATAAAAGTCATCTGCCCTGCACCAGGGCATCTTTAGAGCAATTCCACATGCCCAGCTGGTACCAAGGTCCCCACACTGCCAGTATTTCCTACCTCCCTCCTCACTGTCCCCCACCCACCACCCCGTGTCACACAGGAGCCTCACTCGGGCCTTTGGCATCAAACCCTCATCCTAGCCTTAAATGTCAGCTCCACCCAGTGACTCCTGACAAGCAATAAAGGAGTCATTTTCCTCTGGAAAATGCAGTTAATGGCACTTCCTTTATTTGTACAGAGAAGGCTTTCACACGTGTGAGACTTTGGGTGAATGGGAACGAGAAGTCTCCTTCCGTGGCTTCCCTGTGATTTGTCAGGAAATTACTATAACCAACAGCCGGGGCTGCCTCACGCAGCCCTCAGAGTAGCACTAGCAAGGACCCTGAAGTGGCGGCCCAAGCCTCAAGTTTGTGCTTTACCCCATCTGTCTCCTAGGGTTCCTGGAATAACAGATAGGCTAAGATTGAGCACCCCCTGTCACCCCCACCCCACCGCCACAAACCTGGTGACCTTTACCAGCCCCTTTACCTCCAGAAAATACTGCTTGGGTTGGAAAGATGGCTCCACAGTTAAGGGCAGGTACTGCTCTCACAGAGCTCCTGAGTTCGGTTCCTGGCACTTGTATTTGATGGCTTACCCACCTGCCGCCCCAGCTCCAAGGGATTGTTCTTCTGGCCTCTGTAGTTACACGTGCAAGCACGCGCGCGCGCGCGCGCGCACACACACACACACACACACACACACACACACACACATTTAAATTTCTTTCTTTCACAAGAAACAAAAACTGTCCACACACTTCCACCTTCCCCAGAAATGGTTCGGTTTTCCCTCGATGAAGGACCACAGTTCGTAGGAAGCCGATGAACCAGCTCCACGCAGGGGCCCCAAACTGAGGGCTTCCTTCCACTCTCCCTGTGCTCTTGACAGAATGGCCCTGCCTGTGAGGGTCCAGCTTCCGTATGCAGAGGTTCTAAACTGGGAGAACGGCGCTCGTTTTTCTTGCCCACATAGAGCATCTGCTAGAATTGGGTGTTTCCGAAGACGCTGGGAGAAGCCGGGGCGCCCGGTCCCTGTCCTTGCTGCAGCGGCACGTTCTAAAGTCTTGTTGGAAGAATCACATACTCTAGGGATAATTAAATTTGGCCACAGAGGAATAAAAAGGGCGTGTGCCTCATCCATTCTTCTGTTCTCCATGACACTGAGAGTCATGCTAGGCCTTGCAATGGGATGGCTGTAGGGAGCTGAGGTGTAATCTTTCTTTTCTTTTCTTTTTGTTTTGTTTTTTTTTTTCAAGACAGGGTTTCTCTGTAGTTTTGGAGCCTGTCCTGGAACTCACTCTGTAAACCAGGCTGGCCTTGAACTCACAGAGATCCACCTGCCTCTGCCTCCTGAGTGCTGGGATTAAAGGCGGGCATCACCACTGACCAGGGAGGCATAGTCTTTCTAGGACCCGACAACCTAACACATGTAGAACCCAGAAGCAGCAGATAGAAAGCCACCAGGTTCAGGGGTTGACAGGGAAGCTTGGCACATTTACAAGAGTGTCACAATCACGCTCACCTTGGCTTTTTTTGCTGTCCTGGGCATCTGTTTAGTCTACACAGCCCTCAGACTGTCTAGAACAGACATGCACCATATTTGATGGTCATTGTGACAGCCATCCTGTAAGGTTTAAAGCGTTCTAGGAAATCCCTGATGTGATGTCATGGGCATCATAAGGTCACAAGGCCGCATGGAACCCTTGTGTTAGTGGATGCTGGCATCAACACATCAACTGTATCGTCAGATGTATGTAAGCCTAGCACATATAATTATGCCCAGTATACAATATTGACATTTCTAGCAAATAGCTAGGTTAGTAGCATATGCATCTCCTATGTTTCTTACCATTATTTTAGAGTGTGCATCTACTTATTAACAACAATGTACTGTAAACAATACCCCACGATCTACCAGCATCTGGTGTTTACCGCCTCTGGACTACACGGAGTAACTGACCTAGACATTCAGGCTTGCCCGGCAATGAGACAGCTTCTCAGGTTAGCTCACAAGTCTGTAACTGACTGGTGGTTTACCCCTCCTAATCCCCAGACTCTGGATTCAGGGTCAGGCTGACCTCACCCCTGGGATCTAGGCTATGGCTATGTGACTCAGGTTGGGTCAGGTAAGCTCTCTGCCTGGCCACCTGGACTGATCTCATGACAGGATTTGCAGGGTAAGATCTGGGCTGTTTTTAAAGCCAAATTCAGATTTTGAACTTAGAAGTGTCTGACATTTATTGACTTATTGCCTAAGAAATTATCTGTTGTTTGTGTGAATTTTAAAAAAAAAAAAACACGACTTACTGCATTTACATTTTTTCATAATACTTACAGATTTCAAAGCTAACATGACATCATTATGGGCACATCTGAACTTGTGGCTCTGGGAGGGTGGCTTGCTATTTGCCGGGGGTTGTGGAAACCCGAGAGAGGGACCTGGAGGAATTAGGTCCCTAGGGTGCGAGTCTGTGGGGCCCGCCAGCTCTGAGGATCTCCTCTCCTGGGCTTCTTGACCTTCTGAAGGTCAAGCACTGTCTTCTGCTGCAGACTCCTGCTGCCCATAGGAGTGCAGAGCGAGCCCTCTGAAGAAGTGGGTCAAAAGAAACCTTCCCTCCCTTGCTTCTGTCCTGTGTTTAGTCGCAGTGACAAGCAGCCAGAGCAGAAGTCCTCCGTTTAGTCTTGCTAAGTGTGGCAATTCTATCCAATAGCACAATGGGAACCTCCCCTCCCCCCACCAGATGTTCCTGGAATTCTGAATTGAAAGGCATCATCTCTGGGGAGCCATCCTGGAGAGTGAGTGGAGAGGTGGGAAGAAATCTCTGACACCTCCGGGGAGGCTCCGGGTCCAGCTGCTCTGATGGGCCCTGTTTGCCCAATGAAGCAAGCCCTTTGCAACTAAAAAGCTTTTCCCAGAACAGTTCCAACTCTATACGAAGGCTCCTAAATTGAAAGAATTTCTTTCATTAAAATCCTTGCCATTCCTTAAAGGGCTCCATTCCATTCCAGTCTTTTCCCAGAAATCTCTGACAGACTCTTGTGGAGAACGGCCCCGTGGTGTTTCCAGGACTACACACTGGCTATCTTCGTGTTCTAGAAGGTAATATGCTTTGTCTGGAGACGTAGCTTATTTTAAAGCCCTGAATATTCTAGAAAAGGTTTATTCAAGAGACTGTGAGCAAAAGCCAGCAGCAGCCAGTGGGATCCAGAAGGGCTCTTTCTTGGAGTGGCAGAAACTTTGCAACATGGGCTTAGATTTCTAGTCAAGGCAAGGTCATGGGACACCCTAGAGACTAAAATTATGACAAGAATACATTTGTAGCACAGTCCTTACCTGTGGGACCTGCGTCTGTGGATCTGGCAAACTTCAGATGAAAACAGTTTGTTACTATTGTCTGTCCTGAGCACAGACATTTTCATTTTCCCACAGAATAACAACTACCTACCAGCCCTGCACATTAGAATTACACTTCATTAGAATTATAACCCATGCAATGAAGAGCTAAAATATGTGGGAGGCCATGTGCAGATTTTGTACAAATGTTCAGTCTCTAATGTTTCTGAGGTTCTGGACACCGAGGCTGACTGTGCCCGCATGGATCGGGGCCTGTGTTCCACCCTCTGGGGAGCACTGAGATGCAGAACGGCTTCTGCTGTCTGTTTCTCACTCCATGACTTAATCACTCTAAAACTGAGGGATCGACACAGACAAAGAGACAGGCTTCAGGAGGAAAAAAATACAGGGAAAAAAATTCAATCTCAGCGAGAGATCCTGGGGGTGACAGAGCTTGTCTGCTAGAATTCACAGAAGTGCTCTCAGAGACAGGACGCAGCCTCCTACCACACTGTTCTGGGCTTTAACAACAAGCTGGGATTGGGAGTGGGGGAATTCTGCCAGCTTGCAGGTGACACAGAAGGGAGAGAAATAGGCGGTATGTTGGAAGACAGAAGTGGGATTGAAACCAAGTTAATTTTCTGAACCAATGGTTTAATGCTAACCGTACATGCACATATAGAGGTCACTAATGCACACATATTTAAACAAGACGGAGCGAGCCCACTCCCAGCAGATTAAAAAAAAAATGGCCAGGCACACAAATGGAAAGAAAAATAAGGAAGTGGTTCATGTGAGGAGGACATGGCCACTTTGGTCTATGAGGTGTTATGAATCCTGAGTGGTGGCCAAAGAATAAACTCAACGCCAGTCTGATTCACTGTTATCAAACTTGCTCTGGTGGGGGCGGGTCATAGCCCATGCCAAGCCAGGTCTGGCCACCTGTCCTCAATAACCAACTGAGAGAGCTAATTGACAGCAGGACACAGAAATGGGAGATTTTCTCAATGTGGCTGCATTGGGAAGAGGGACAGAGAGATCCAGAGAATGTACCACCACCACCACCATGACCACTGCCTCTACCACCACCAACACTGCCACCACCATCACTGCTGCCACCACCGCCACCACCATCACTATTGCCACAATCATGACCACTACCTCCACCACCGCCAACACTGCCACCACCATCACTGCTGCCACCACCGCCACCACCATCACTATTGCCACAATCATGACCACTACCTCCACCACCGCCAACACTGCCACCACCATCACTGCTGCCACCACCGCCACCACCATCACTATTGCCACAATCATGACCACTACCTCCACCACCGCCAACACTGCCACCACCATCACTGCTGCCACCACCGCCACCACCACGGCCACCATCAAGAGTGTATGTGTCCTGAAGTGAGAGTAAAGAAAGTCTCGGTAAAGGTCTAGGGTATGCACATCTAAACCAAGGTGTGGTCCTGCCCACCACTGACCGTCTTTGTCTGGGCTTCACTCTCTTGCTGTCAGGTGGCCTGACAAGCTGTTAGAACCCCATGGAATCTCTCTCCAGAGACAAAGTCCCCTCTGACTGGTCCTTTTCCTTCTCCCAGCTTGAGACTTCTGGGGGGAAACTTCCATTTTTCTGGAATCCACTGCTTCAATAGTCTGATAGATTGAGAGATTCAAGTGTCTTTTTAAGACTATCTCCTAGAAAACATCATTTTGAGAGAGGTAACCCAGACACAGAAAGACAATTTTCATATATACTTACTCATAAGTGGTTTTTAAACATAAAGCAAAGAAAAACAGCCCACAAATTAATCCCAGAGAAACTAGACAACAATGAGGACCCTAAGAGAGACATACATAGATCTAATCTACATGGGAAGTAGAAAAAGATAAGATCTGAGTAAATTGGGATCATGGGGACCTTGGGAGAGGGTTGAAAGGGAGGGGAGAAAAATGTAGAGCTCAATAAAAATCAATTTTAAAAAAAAAGATTGTCTCTAATCTCTGCCAGACTTGTTATGTCATCAGCCCCACAGGTCACAGGTCAGACAAGCCTCTGCCTGGAGACACTCCTTTATCACAGTACTGTTGGAGATCACCCAAGGGAGGCAACAGGACGTGAGCGGGGAAAGAATGGAAGCCATCTATGGCTTGCTCGCTTGGCTAGGCATGCTTTTATTCCTTTAGCGTATAGATTTAGCGGAACCTTGACCAGATGTGGTCTTGAACACTTTTGGAAATAAGCAGGTAATAAGTCAACAAGTGCCAGAAACCATGCTCAAGGGGAGACATTTACTGAGTAGGTTACCTTCCCATCACTGTAAGGCATGCCTGAGATAACCAAATTATAAAGAGAAAAGGCTTCTTTGGGCTTCCAGTTTGGGGCCAGAGCTCTCTGGGCTTGTAGGCATGTAGCAGATCATGGTGGAAACATGAATCTGGAGAAGGCTCTGACCTCATGGTGGCCAAGAAGCAAGGAGTCAGACAGGAAGAGAGACCTGGACCCCACTATTCTCCTCAAGGAGCTGATGGCTTAACTTCTTATCAATAGACCCCACCTCCTTTGGCTCCCCAACTCCCTCCCTAACAGTACCCACAGCCTGAGGACTAAGTCTTTACCATGTGAGCCTTTGGGGGCACTCTAGAACCAAACTATAACAAAGATGGAGTTCCTACCCTCCAAGATCTCAGCTTAGGGAAGACAGAGTTAGATAAATGGATGTTTGGGTTCAGGTGGATGCTCCATGAAGAGCTAGGAGAGGACTGGGAACAAGGCAAGAGGGGTGGGACAGAGAGGGACCCCTGAGGGGTGGGACAGAGCATCCTGGGTGGCTTCTGTTCAGACTCTTTGACTAATATTTTTACCTTTTGACAGTTTTATACAAGTACAAAGCTAATATTAGTACTTCCCCTTTCCCTATTATTCTGTCTCCTCCTCCTCCTTCTCCCAATGAAAGCCTTCTATTTCCACATCTTCTGTGTGATCCAGGGTTTAAATAGGGTTGCTGAGGGTTGGAGAGATGGCTCAGTGGTTAAGAGTTCTTGCTGCTCTTTCAGAGGACCTGAGTATGGTTCCCAGCACCCACATGGTGACTCACAACTATCCATAAACTCATTTCCAGCAGATCTGAGGGCTTTCTTTTTCGGACCTCTTGGCAAAAACACTTATACATATAAAATAAATCTAAAAAAGAAAATTTTGAAAAATCCTGGATTACATAGTCAGACCCTGTCTCAAACCAAAAAACAAAACAAAACAAAAAAAAAACCCCACAAAAACAGCTAGCTAGCTAACTAGATAGAGGACAGATAGATAAATGATAGATAGATAATAGATGACAGATCAATAGATAAACTATAGATATGCTGATGCCGGAGTGCAGTGATAAAGTGAATCTTAGCACACACAAAGCCCTGTCTACATTATTGCCACATACTTTTAAAAAAGAATTGATAATATGAAGACAATAAATTGGGTATGCATGTAGAAGAGATCAAACCAGCCATACACTGAACCTGGGGGGTGGGCAATGGCATGTGAAATTCCATTTTGCCATTCTGGTTTTGTGTGCTTGTGTTCTGCGGGAGAGAGAGTAAAGAGATCCTTATTCTGGATCCTGGGCCATCTCATCTTTCAAGGAGTTGATGCTGTCTCTTGCCTCTGAGCATTGTAAGCCCACACCTTCCTGTCTTCTCCTGCATCACCTCCACAGCTTATGAATACGTTCTACCATCCAAAACAGAGAGAGAGAGAGAGAGAGAGATACATTTTGGTTCCCCCCTTAGCTAAAAACAAAACAAAAAACCAACAAATAAACAACAAAACCACAACTCCAAGCCAGTGAGATGGCTCAGTGGATAAGGGGCTTGCAGCCAAGCCTGATGACCTGAGTTTGATCCCCAGACCCTTCACGGTGGAAGGAGAAAACTGACTCCTGCCCATTGTCCTCTGACCTACAAGCTAATGCCCAAGTGCACACAGAGTGCACACACACCAAATAAATGTGATAAAAATAACTTTTCAAAACCTTCCCTCTAGCCGCTCAGCTCAGGCGCTACTCAGCTTGGATACAAGCTTTCTAATTCTCCATCTGCCTCTGACTGCAGCTGAACACAAGGTTCAGGGCACCTTTCACCTCCCCGTTACCAACTTCAGTGGTCACGATCTACCTTCTAGCCACATGCGCATCTGGGTCACTGTCCTGCTGCACATTCTGGCCATGCTCATCTGTCGTCTTCATGGAGCATCCCCCTCCCTCACGCCACCCCTCATATGCTGCTACCTCTCAGTTCCTCCAACTGCCCTAGACTGCACGTGTCCTGCCTCCCTTCTGGGATCTTCTGAAGGCAGCTCTTCTCTCTCTCTGCTCTTCAAGATGGCTCTCAGCATGTCCCTGTCTGCTGACGCTTCTCCACTCCCACAGTGTCTCGTCTATGGCGTGGACTGGAAAGGCAGTCATACTGACATCTGTTTATTTCCCACAGGACCCTCATCGCCACAGGAGATACACCTAAACTGTTTTGGGCCCCACTGCATCCCAGCAAATAGAAAACTTTTTGGCACACAGAGGTCCTTAAAATGTTTTTGCTGAATGAAAATATTAGATGATACATTAATCAACAATTAGGCAAATTAGTACAATTAGAAGTTGTCAAAAGCATCATTAAAAAAAAAGACAAGGCGTGATGATTTTGCCTGAGTGTGTCACCGGTCCTTGACTACAGAAGTCTCATTTAAGCTGAGTTTGAAGGGGAAGCAGGAGGCTCTCTAGAAGAACTGGGACAGCTATAATGAGAAAAGGCCATCAGACCCTGCAGAAAGCCCCAGGGACATCTCAACCCCTTAAAAAAATCAGCTCTGAGACAGGGTCAGAGATTTTCACTTTCCCGAAGGAGGGGGAGCTGGGCGTGTTAGCTGTAAGTGACATGGGACAGGAAGCCAAGAGCAGACTGTCATAGCTACATTTGCCCTGTTCACCAGCCTCCAAGGAGTCCCCAGTGGTCAACGTCCTTGCTCCTGAACAGCAAGCTTGTGAGAAGACCTGTGTAGCCAAGCTGAGCTAGAGCCCTGGTCTCCAACGCCAGCTGAGTTGGGGGGGGCGTGTCCCAAGGGAGAGCCCCACTTCCTTCTCCACTCTCTGCCTTCCTGTGTGATCCAGGCACCAGGACAGACACAGAACCCAGTGTCTGGTCCCTCTCCACAACTGTAGGCCTCTTTGGCTCAGATGGCTAGGTTTCACCTTAGGAATGGGCCAAGAGTTCAAACACAGCTTCCTGATGAGGAGTTTTTCAAAAACAGTAATGTGAGACTCATACAGCTAACTGGTGGGGGTATTGTTCATTATTCAAATTGTCGCTGAAGGACCAACTGGGAGGGACATGGGCACATACTTACGAAGAAAGAGCAAAACGGCCTTTTAAAGCAGTAGCCTGTCCTTTGACCCAGTGACTCTGTCCCCAGAAGCCAGCCCTTGGGAGGCAGGCAGAGGCTGGCAAAGCCAGAACAGTAGATTCTTACCCTAATGGTATCTGCCACACAGAAAGTCAGAAAATCCTAAATGTCCAAAATTAGGTAAGGATGAAATAAGTTATGACATATCTCAACGACAACATGGGCCCTGTGATTGTATTTACAAATATGGACCAATTGTCTGGAAAACACAATGTTAAATAAAGCGGCTACATAGAGTAGCGACTCAAATAGTTTAAGCCCTGAATTTGTATTAGCAATTGATAAATGTGAAGAAAAGTTTAGGGGGAATCATGCTGTTGTTATTTCAACATTTTATATTACCAAGTACGTCATGCAATCACAAACATTAAAGTGTTAATTTCATCTCTTACGTAACTAGACTTTCTCAGTTCAGCCCATTTGAAGTGCAGAAGTGGTAAGAGCAGTCACTGTTATAACAGCAGTCACTGTCTCCAACAACCTTGCCCTGAACCTTTCCGTCTTTCTAAACAGAAGCTCCATCCCCATCGCACTCCTCACACCCCACCCTCAGCAAGACCACTCTGCTTCTCATATCTGCTTTTATCTACCAAGTCGTTGGCAGGAGGCAGCTGCTGGCATCATCCTAAGGGCGAGATCTCCAATGTGGAAGAGCGAGCCTGCCTGAGATGCCAGGGTCTCTCTCACAGGCCCTAGGGCCTCTAGGGTGCTGAGACTGTAACAATTGCTCCTAAAGTCCGTATCCAAAATGTCCCCCAACGAGCTGGAGAGACAGCTTAGACGCACCAACTGCTCTTGCAAAGGATCTGGGTTTGGGTCCCAGCACCCACATGGCTGCTCACCAGCATCTATAGCTCCAGTTGCAGGGGTTCTAAAGCCCTCTTCTGATCCTCTCTGGCAGCAGGCATACATGTCATGCACAGACACACGTGCAAGAAAATACTGATACTCACATAAAGTAATAAAATACATAAGTTTTAAAAATAACATATCTGTCCCCCAAGGTCCTGTCTGCATGGTCAGCCTTGCAACTCTGTGTGTGTGTGTGTGTGTGTGTGTGAGTGTGTGTCCCCGCACACAACGGGGCAGTTTCATGCCTATCACTGTGACACCCGGAAATAGGAAGCACCCAGGAAATGGAAAGTGTTTCTCTTTCTGATGATTGCTGCTCTCTGCTGCCCAGACTCGAGCTCAGCTTTTATAACTTTTAAAGTATTTTTTAATTTAATGGTTTTGCTTCCATATTCTTCCTTTGACTTCTCATCGTCACTGGTTGAAGATTTACTTTCATCTATGTGTGTGTGTGTGTGAGTGTGTACTGTGTGTGGGTGGCTGTCCGTGATGCCCGACAACCTGGTTGTGAGCTGCCTGATGTGGGTGCGGGGAACTGAACTGAAGTCCTTGGCGGTGTGTGCTCTTAACTGCTGAGCTGTCTCTCCAGCCCCCGTGTTTAGTTTATTTTCTTTGCACTGAGGATTTAAAGTGGAGTCTTGTGTGTGCCAAACGAGCTCGCTGCTACAGTTCTTCACCTGCAGCCCTTTTCTTTCCCCTTTTTTTGTTTTGCTTTGGTTTTTTTTTTTGTTTGTTTGGTTTTTTGTTTCTGTTTTTTGTTTTTTTCAAGACAGGGTTTCTCTGTGTTGCCCTGGCTGTCTTGGAACTCACTGTATAGACTAAACTGGCCTCGAACTCACAGAGATCCATCTGCCTCCACCACCGCCGGCTTCCTTTTTAATTTTTGAGACAAGGTCTCACTAAGTTGCCCAGGCATGCAATGAATTTATGATCCTCCTGCTTCAAAGTACTAAGCAGCTGGGGTGACAGGCTTGTGCCACCAGGCCACCTGACCCTTGACCATTTCTTCCTCTTCACCCCCCTTTTAAAACAAAACAAGCAAGTAAAGAAACCAACAACAAAAACCTCAGCACTCTGGACTTACTTTGCAGAGAAAAGATCGTGGATGATCATGAGAAGGGGAAGAATAAGGAAGACACGAGAGTCACGCTGGCACCTCTATTCCCCCAGAGCTGCCTGGAAAAGGATCCACAGTCACGGTTCCGCGGTGCTCCAAGCCCTTCTCTTCCCACCCATTTATTTCATCCTGGTTATGACAAAGGCTTTGAAAAACCTTTCCCTAAGCTATACTTAAACGGGAGACAGTGGACTTCAAGATTTCTAGAACTTTCACTACATCTGCCTTTCAAGATTAGTCTTAATTCTCTGTCTTCCCACACACAGTCTTTTGTACTGCCTCCTCGTTTTCCTCTGGTGAGTCTGTGGGTTCACAGCACACCCCTCTTTTCCTTTCTTCTTCTTGAGAGCGCTCTCCTGCCCTGACTGCATGTTCCACAGACAGAGCCCTGAAGCCCCCAAGCCCAGCAAGTAGGGCAAGTCTAAAACTGGGCATACGAGGAAAGCTAAGCACTATGAACAACTGTTTTGTTTCAAAACAAAACAAAAAATAAGGAAAAGTAAAAGAAAAATAGCGCTGGTAAATATTGGATGCCAACTTCACTTGTGCTAATTAAGGCATATTGGACATTTGTTTTGAATGGGCTTAACAACCACTCAGTTTGAGTGGAATCTTCTGGAAAGACTGTCGTGAACAGACCGGATGTCTTAAAGAGGAAGTTCAGAATATAGCTAAGCACGGCTGCCAGCCCTGTTCCCTTCAGATGCCTGCTGCCTTCCAAGACTTTGCTTCTAAGCCATCCATCCTCTTTTAAGGCAAGCTGTGCCTCTCCCCCCTCCCCCCCGGGAGGTGCCTCTTTCCTTCCCAGGGTATCTGTGTGGAGCAGACACAGATGGGGTGGGGGAAATGAGGTGGGGTGGGTTGGGGTGGGCAGGCTTAGACACCAAGTGTCATTCTGAGATGCTCAAGTGTCCTGGTTCTCTCTGAAGACACAGCCTCTTGCTCTGAGGTTATAAGGTAAGCAAGGGACTGGAGGAGCCCAAGTTTTCAGGGACACCTATTTCCTCTCCTCTGTTCCGTCTCCCAACCTCCTTTCTTCTTGGCAGAACCATGAGCATGGCACTGTGAAAGACTTTCTCCTTGCACCCTTGGCAGACCCCCAGGCTCAGCATTGCTGGGCTGTTTAAAAATTCAGGATGCATGGACCTGGCATTGGGCTGCTCCAGGCTTGGCTGAGACCACCTGGCTCTGGCTAGGACTTTGAAAGATGCAGTCCTGAGGAATGAGAGCTGTATCTCTGGGGAGAACTGCCCTTGGCCTGAATTCGTCAAACAAGATTTATTGGGATAAGATCAGAGAGGGCAGAGAGAGAGTGAGATATGACTAAACCACACGTTGTGTAAAGCTAAGACAAAATCTAAGGCGATGCTGTGGGTGTGACAGGAGAAACAGGACCCCAGCTTGTTTAACACAGCGTGCCACAAAGCCTGCTCCAGAGCAGGCACCTTCGGGTCATACTGTCCTGGGGTCTCTGGATTCTTCCTAAAATGTCCTGAAAAACAAACAAACAAACCCTTGAAGGGGGCAATACAATCCCAGATGTTGAAGTTCCTAAAACAAGTCTTACTCCCAGTTTACCCCCTGCCCCGCCCAGAAAAGAGTCATTGTTAAGTTACCTGACACAATAACTAGCTACAGTAAGATCGATGTTGGTGTTGGAAACCTTCTCTGTAGACCAAAAACTGCTCCCAAATGAAAGGTTTGTTTTAAAGAACTAGGCCACAATCTAGTGGGGTAAATGTTTCAAAAGATACGCAATGCAGATAGCTCTTGTCAACCGGCTACTTTGTCCAGCACTAAATCCGTGGCAGTAGCTGGGTGTCTGCCTGTCTAGAGTTAGCATCTGCTCAGCACGGCTAGTACTGGATACACACACACACACACACACACACACACACACACACACACACACACCAGAAAGGAAAGAAAGAAAATGTGATGAGGTCGTCGTTAGACAGGGGGTCAGGGACATTCTTCAGAAAACAGGGTGTTCTCATTTGACTTACTGACTTGTAAGAGCTTAGTGAAGCAGGGTGTAAACCCATCCAGCGTTGAAATTGCTTCCAGAATGTTAGGTATCCTCTTTATCCTGTCATTGCCATACAATGTTTAATTAAAAATTATAATCAACAGCCAGCCCTCCCTCCACGGTCTAAAACATTGTCGTCTTAGAGCTTAGCATGGTTTCAAGGAAGAATAAGGGACTCCAAAGTCTGGGGGATCAGTTTGAAGCCCAGCAACAGGCTTTTTAGCCCCAGATTGTTGATTTAGATCACAGCCTGTCAACTTCAGTCTTCGCGAACAAATGAGGACTATCTTGCCTACTTCACAGGATCCTAAGAATTAGTGTGTGTGAATTAATTAATGGTTGAGTGTGACCAGGATGGAAAAGTCTTGTCTAATTTAGTGAGGGAAAGGAGGGGCATTGCTAATGAGAAGGATGGCCTATTGAGTACATGTAGCAAACATCTCTCAGTTTGACACCGCTGCTTCCAAGCAATAGAGGACAGGGTAGAGGTATTTATGCATGAGCCATGGGTGTTGGGTACCAAACAGAACTAGATGATGCTATCTGTAAGGGACCCTCTTACCCTCTTTGTCCAAGAGGTCAACAAGTGAGCAAGCCAAACTGGAATCCTGAGGGCCTCAGTCTGGTTTGGAGGACAGTCCTGTACAACAGTCCTAGAGGGACTAGAGGGGTCCTAGAGGGACTAGAGGGGTCCTAGAGGGACTAGAGGGGTCCTAGAGGGACTAGAGGGGTCCTAGAGGGACTAGAGGGGTCCTAGAGGGGCAGGCGAAGGTTTTAGACTGATAGGTTAAAGTGAGGCAAAACTCAGGCTTGGTGGGGCAGGCCTGTGATCCCAGCTACTCTGTTGTCTGAGGCAGTCTGTCTGGGCCACTTAGTGAGAGAGACCCAGTCTCAAATAAAGAGAAAGCACGGACCGGGGCCGTAGTTAGTGCTAGGGCTCTCGCCTAGAATGTGAGGCCCTGAGAAAAGCCTGCCCAGCCTTGGCCTCATAGCAGACAGCCAGCATGCTAGACCAGGGGGTGTCTGTGGTCAGGGGGAAGTTCAAACATAGAGGCAAGGAGCCCGGGCTGGGGGTGGGAGGACACTCTCCTTGAAACAATACAATGCTCTTCTCTAACTCTAGCGGTGGAATATAGAGCCCACCAGCCTTTTAATTAGCTGTCAATGCGCTCAGCTGCTGGCTTTAGGGTCTCATTAAATCAGCCTCACTCTTTTTTTTTTTTAAAAAAGATTTGTTTATTTATTATGTATACAACATATATGTATGCCCACACGCCAGAGGAGGGCTCCAGGTCTTATTACAGATGGTTGTGAGCCACCATGTGGTTGCTGGGAATTGAACTCAGGACCTCTGGAAGAGCAGCCACACTCTTGAGGAAAGCAAAGGCAAGCACCCAGCCTGAAAGGCTCGGCCAGCGGTGTCTGCTCCCTCAGGGTGGTGACCTGAACAGAGTCTTTCACTCACTTGACCTTTTATTTTGTTCCTAACTCACTCAGCGTTCAGAAAACATCAGGATGGCTCAGGTTCGCAGCGCGTGCAAGTGTGAGGAGCAGGGCTGGGCAGGTCAGTGCTTCCCCAAACTTAGATCACCTATTTGAAAACGAAGATAGGCCTGGGGAGATGGCCCAGAGGATGGAGACGCTTGCTGCTAAGCCTGAAGAAGACCTGTGTTTGATCCCTGGGACCTTCATAGTAGTCGAGAGGGAATCCACTCTTCAAGCTGTTCCCTGACCTCCACAAGTATGCTATGACATGCTCACCATCACACATGGAAACACAAAAGAAAGATAAATAAAAATATAATTTAAAAATTAGAGTTGCCAAAGACTCCATCTCAAACATTCCCATATTGTTGGTGGGGATTTGTCTAAAACAGTGGTTCTCAGCATGTGGGTCGCAACCTATCTGGGGGTTCCCTTTCACAGGGGTCGCCTAAGACCATCGGGAAACACAAATATTTACATTACAAGTCATAACAGTAGCAAAATTACAGTGATGAGGCAGCAATGAAATACTTTCATGGCAGGGAGGGTCACCACAACATGAGGAACTGTATTACTCAAGGGTCAGAGCATTTTTGGCAAGTTGAGAACCACTGGTACAGAACCCTAGATTCTGGGGGCTGTTTATTCCGATCACACAGATACCAATCCCACCCGAGTATGAATCTCAGTCTTTTGTTAATAGCAACCAGAACACTCTCTTGCCATCCTGCGCGTAAGTTTTGCTTAAGCATAGTAGTAGCTTCAAAACTTGTTTTACCCACAGCTGCCTGGCATGGGAGAGAGATGCAACAAATTCGCCTTCACCAAGTCTGTCAGGTTCTAATATGAGATGTCTGAGAAAGTTCTTTGGAGCCCTACTGCGGACCTTTCAGATCAGAAATGCACGCCCTTCGGAGTTTTAGAACTGTCTTGTACCAGGGGTTTTTAGGAGCTGGGACGACGACAACAACTAGGGCAGTTCACAGGGCTGTCGGTCCGATTCCCCAGGACTGCGCATGTGCAACCAGTGCACTCCCGGATCTTCACATGGTTTGTATATTAGAATCATCTGATGCATTTGAAAACAACTGGTGTGACTATAAATGCCTTGGGCATTGCTTTCAGCTCCCAGGGTGACTCTAATGAGCCTCGAAACAACAAATGAACGAGTGGGTTAAAATTAAAAGCCAAAGAAACCATTGGGGGTGGGTAAGATGGGGGGAACTGGAGCAGGGTCAGAACTTCGTTCATGTTTTAGCCCCTCCCCCCACTGCACTGCCATCAGATCTGGAAGCAGGAAGAACTGCAGACTCCAGTTAGGATGTGACTGGCTCCTGTAATGACACGGCTTCAACTCTCTCCTTCAGGCGCTCTGGGGCTGACGGAGTTTCCTGCCTGAGCACACCCAAGTCAGAGGCAGACGTTCAAGAGAACACACCCATGCCACCCAGACCTTTTGCTATCTTCAGCTCAAAATTACCTGCTCTGCTCCAGTTCCAGCACATTCTCGCTGTCAAAAGCTGTGCTTAGTTTCCTACCTCCTGGCGACTATGCACTCGGGAAAAATTACAAGTGGTTCTACCTAGAACTTGAGAACTCTGAAGTTTGGATGAGCTTGCTAACCACTACCTTGGAGCCCCCACAAAGCCCTTAGCACCCCTAGGAGCGACCTGGCAGCACCCACCAGTGGCCAAGCTCACACATATTCATTCATTCACACACGGGAGGCAGGTTGGGTTGCACAGCTGGCAGGGTGTGGGTCGGGAACTAAACGCCTGGCTCCCACTCCTTACTCTACGGAAGCTCTACTCTTTCTCGCTAAACACCACGAGGACGCATGTGCTTCTCTATGGAACCCAGAGGATCCGGCCACAAGGCCCGGATGACTCCTGGCTGTGTTTGCTGAAAGGGTCGTTGCGGGAGCCTGAAGCTGCTTTCAACTCTGTCTGTTGAGGATGTGCTGCTAAGATTCCTTCCCTCAGGAAGATGAAAACAACCACCTCTTCCCAGGATGGATGATGACTCTCCCCCATAGTAGATGGAGCACCCCCACCCTGCCTGTAGCCAGTGATTCAACCTGTGGGTCGCGACCCACACAGGGGCTGCAGATCAGATATTTACATTACGATTCATAACAGTAGCAAAATCACAGTTATGAAGTAGCGACGAAAATAATTTTATGGTTGGGGTCATCACAACATGAGGAACTGGATTAAAGGGTTGCAGTGTTAGGAAAGTTGAGAACACTGCTCTGGCTCCTCCCCAAGACCACAGGCCATGTGCAATTAGGGCAAAATTGAATAAGACTGGTTAGGAGTGTCCAGGCGCTCAGTGAGGGTCTCCTGACCCTCTCCACTCCTTTATGAGGGAAGGTGAGCAGTCAGCAAACCCAGCAGGGCTCTTGAAGGTGGTGGCTATTTGGCTCAGGGGACAGTGCTGTCCAACAAGGTGGCACCCTCAGAGCTTCCTGCTTCCATGTGGGCTGTTGTCTTTCCAGGGCTCTGCCTTCCAGAGTTGGGTAAAACCTGAACTCTAGTAACTAGGAAATGATCCCCTGCTGGGGGCAGGGTGGGGAGGGGTGAGGGCCGCTGGGCAGTGTTTAGAACTTGTAGCCCACAAGAGACTTTTATCCTATCTATTTGTTTTTTAATTTTTTAAATGATGTGGGGGGGGGCTGTGCGTGTGGGCACATGGGAGGCCAGAGGATTCCCCGGAACTGGAATTATAGGCAGTTGTGAGTCAAAGTGGGTACCAGGAACTTGGATCCCCTGCGAGGACAGTAAGCATGCTTAGCTGTGGTATAGCTGTTTCTCCAGCCCTGACACCGAGGACTAAAAATTAGCTAAGATGGGGGTAAGGTATCTAGGAGAAACAGATCAGCAACAGAGGGGACCTGGCAGTGCAGGCCTTGACCTTAGTGTGGGCTCCTCTGGCCTGAGACAGGCTTGACAGTACTGGACGGGAAATCAGAAGATAATGACGGGCCCCTGCTTCCTGGGCAGCCCTGCGCCCCCAGTAGAACCCTATGGAAAGTCTTTGCTTCTGCCTCTCCAGTGCTCCCAGAACAGGCTGTCTCTGGGGACACTGTAACAGACGGCGGCTTTTAGAATTTCAGGCCAGGAGAAAGGAGAGAAACTTCGAAAAGTGAGTGAGAGCGTGAGGTGCTATTTCAGGATAAGAAGCAGTATTTTGGGGGACTCTACGGAAGTCGTTTGTGAAGGTTTGGACAGAAAAACCCTCAAGGGCTGGCAATGTGGGCTACTGGGAGAGGTTTGCCTGAGTGGTTCCAAGTTTGCAGCAAGCAGCAGTCAGCTGAGGGTGCCCAGCCAGAGGCCGGGGGGGGGGGAGGTTGGCTATGAGCCACCGTGGCAGCAGTGTGGGGAGGGCGGGAAGGCACTCAACAGAAGCTCTGGAAAGAATTCTGCACTGTGTCCATTGCCACTGTGTGCCAGCCATGTGCAAGGAGCTGCCAGAGCCCCGGACAATGAGACATTCTGATTTTGACAGCAAAGAGAGCTACATTTTGAGTATAATAAGAACAGCCAACTATGTTGAATGTCTATTCACCAGCAGCCTTGCCTGACTGGACAGTACTGGCTTTCTAATTTAGTCCCGGTGACAAAAGCACACTCTAACCTGCCGTGACAATGTGTGAGGACCTGGACCTGAGGTTCAGATCCTGCCTTGGGCACTAATGAGCTGTGTGACCTTGAATGGTTTGTTTATCCTCCCTGTGTATTCGTTTATAAAGTAGGAGTAAGAACATTGCAGAGATTGTTCATATACATATGTGTATGTATAAGCATGTTGGGGGGTGATCCATATGGCTGGAGGCTGGGCTCTGAGCTCTGCCTTGAGTTTCCCCATTGCTCTGCTTCTAGCCAGCAAGCTTCTCCCATGTTCTGTCACTTGGGGTCACTTCTTACAGTGGGGGCATATGCAGAACTCCTGACTGCTAAGGCATGGAGCACAGCAAGCCGGGAGAAGGTGGTTTATCTGAATGGGGTGAAGCACAGACCACCCAGACAGTGTCCTAGACAGATGAATGGCCGGCGGTGACATTCAGCATCTCACATCTACACATCACTAAAAGGAACTTGGGTCGCCAGAGCCCACTGGCCAATGCCAGCTTTCCAGGAACACCTTACAGCCTGACGGGTAAACAGCTTCCCTGCTGCTTCCAGGTCTCAGAACCGTTACTGTAGATATGATTTTACAAGGACTGAAACCCCAGTGAGCCTGAAGCTTCTGGGCCAGCTGGTTTGGGTCATGGCCTGAAGAACAGTTGTTTTTAGTCTCCCTATGCTCTAAATAATTGTTATTGTGTGCCTGGGGCCAGCCCTTCCCTACCTAGCTCAGGGAACAGGGCTCACCGACACAGAGACAAGTATCCCTTGCAGCAGTGTGACTGTTGATTCATTTCTATAAGAGGGTAGCATGCTTCTCTCATGTCTCACTCTCTTCCAGAGAGGCCAAAGGGAGGATCCTGGGGACATCTGGTCTCAGTCCCTGGACAATGGCCTTCTTTTAACTGAGAGGGCCTGCCTCACTAACCCACCTCAAGGAACCCATTACCTGTTTTCCCAGTGCTTACCTTCTCAAACCTGGAGAGCTCAGTAAATTGCTTTTAAGTAGGCATGAATTTCACAGGTCTCTGGGAAACTTCCAGAAATAAATATTGTGGGTTTGGACAGAGATCCAGGAACTTTAAAACACCTAGGAACAAGACAAGTGCATTTTAAATCTTCCCAGGGCTAGGCCACGGTGGTGCATACCTTTAATCCCAGAATTCAGGAGGTAGAGGTAGGTGGATCTCTGAGTTCAAGCCCGGCATAGAAGTTCCAGGACAGCTAGGGCTACATAAACCCTGTCTTGAAGCAAGCAAGCAAACAAACAAACAGCTTTCCAGGTGAGCTGAGATCCACTAGTGAGGACTCACTAAGGCAAACAGCCAAGACTCCACTACTCAACTACCCTGGACTCGGGCCCTCCAGAAGTCTGCAACAAAGAGATACAAGGTGTCTAGGGAGCCTGGCCCACGTGCCTCTGTCTTTGTAGGGAACACAGCTACACTTTACTACCGTTCTGTTTGGGATCTAGCCATGCCTGCATTGCAATAAGGGATGCCCAGTCTCAAAGTAAAACAGGAACTCCCTTGAGTGCAACAGCTATAGCCTGCCCAACTCTGCCTCCTGCAGCACCTGGAAGGTCACTGGGTCACAGGAGGAGCACAGCATTCATTTACCTAGAGACTTGGGCAAGCTGACAAGTGAGGACCACAGAGAAACAGGGGAGGATCATGGGAAGGCACTCTAGCCTTCACTCCCAGAAACATCACCTGGCTGATGCGGGCTATAGTTCTCCAAAGGATAATATCAAATCATAAAGGAGGTGTGCAAAATGCGTATTTACGAATGTCCTCCTTTCTGTGTTAAAGGGTTGCTATGGAGACCTAAGAGCGGGCCATTGTTGTCTTTGTCAGACCACTGAACCAGGTACACTGCTACCTGGTGCTGCTACAGGTGGGGCTTGGGGGGGCACCTGTGAGAGCCTAGGGATAAATGGTGGAGTTAGTTCCTTAAGCCCAGAAACTCAAGAGTTCTGAGGATGCTAACATTCTCTTCCAAAGTGGGTAATTACGCAAGGCACGTGGCATCAGTGTCTGCAGATGAAACGCTCGTTATCTAAAAGCCCTCACATATGTGGGCCACCCTGATCCCAATCCAGCTTTGGCCAGCCGGACTTGGCCTCTTGGGCTTCAAAGCTCAGTTCACCCTCCAGCTTCCAGACAAATGGGAGGAGCTCCCAGGCCTCTGGCCAGCACTGTGACTTCTCATAGAAACAACCTAATTAGCAAGCCCCCAGGCACTGCTGCAGCTTGCGGGAGGTGTCTGTGATACCGCTAATTAATTGTGCATTAATTGTGCAAGCCCTTTCCTATGCCATGAAGACTTGCATTGGGTCTGCATTTTTCTCTGTCTCACCTGCATGTTTTGAATTCAGATCCTAAAGACGAAAACCATAGTAAAAATCAAATCTTACAGAGTTGGGATTGAGGACCAAGGCATCCTCTTGGTTATGGGAAAATGTTTGCTTGGCTCTAAGGCCCAGAGAGGCCCTGTAGACGCAGATGAAGGGTCTTCATCCTGCACCGGGCCAATAAATTGAGTGCAATACAATTTTTCTTCAAAATAAGATCTAAATCTCCCTCCTTTTCTGCCTCCTTCTTCATCTCTCCCCCTCTTCCCCCCCCACTCCCCACATTTCTTTCTCCCTTCCCTCCTTCATTGCTGGGCCTCACACATTCTACTCCCGGGCCATCTACCGCTAAGCCAGTCTCCCAGCTCAAGGAGCGTATCTTCCTCTTTTAAGTGGTTCTTTTCATACTGGAAATGAGTGGCGCAGTGTTCAGACTCCATCAGCTTCTTCTGCTCTGAGATTGTAAAATACTGCCTCCATGTCTTTAAGGACTGGGCACCTCTCTGTTCCCGAGAACCCCTCTTCTTTCAAAAATTGCCTACTGTAGACATAGCAGGGTACAAAGCAGTCCCCCCAGATGTTGATATGTGGGGATTGTTAATGTCTGGTTCATGTTCGTCTGCTCTGCTTTGACAGTTGAGTGAGCAGGGGCGGTGTGTAGGGGCAGTGTGCAGGGGCGGTGTGCAGGGGCAGTGTGCAGGACTATCCTCAGAGCCAGATGGCTGCCATTTTCATCAGATCACCTGTGCCTGCTTGCACAAGATAATCACAGCTGGTTCTGTTGACATCCCTCAAAGAAGGCACAGTGGGGAGGGACATGGGATCCTTGCCTGAGCATCCAGTCACCCCTCCCAACCAGTTGTATGTGATTCTGTCCTATTTGCACGTGACTTTGGGGAGGGCCGGAGAATGTAACAGGCAAGAGAGGGCCTAGAAGAGGGGTTACCATCTACAGATCCATGAGGGAGTCATCATCCATGCTGAATGTAGACCTTTTGGTGTGGCTGCTTAAAAGCCAGCCCTGCTCTTCCTGTAACCCCTCACCCATTGCTCTCTAAGTAAGGCCCCCAGGACTCACTGGCTCTCTAGAGTGAGCTTTTCGCAGAATCCACTGTTGGGACCTTAGAAGGAGAGGGTGGAAGTTCTGTGTGAAACAGGCGTATGGACGGAGAATGGGCCGAATCACCCAATGGAGACAGTCACACTTAAAGTGCCTGGCGTGCATCAGTTCCAAGCTTTCCCCTACCCCCAGCCCTCACAGACAGTCCAAGCCTTCCGAGGCCCCAGCTCTGCTGAGGTCTGAGGAGGATACTGAAGCCTTGCGCTTCAGAGGGTCTTGTCCCTTGTAGAGGAGCAAGTGGTCTGCAGGGCACGTTCTCGGCCAAGGAAATGAAGAGAGAGGCGGGACTTTGAGTGGCAACTTTTCGCTGTCTTGCCTAGCTGCCCTGAAAGAAGGGCTGGCTCGAAGAGCTCTGGACTCTCCCACTAGTGGAACGAGGTGCATATTTCACCACTTACCCCTTGTGTGACCCCTTTAAATCTGTTTCTAAGGTTGTTCCTATAGCGTGGAATTCCCTTCAGAGCTCGGCCAGATACTCTCAGTATGGTGATAGCATAGACCCGGGCTGTATAACTCCACTGCAGGTAAGCACAGTAGTGTGGGTATCCCAGGCGTCTGATTCATGGAACCGTCACTCCCAGCAAGGCAACATCCTGGGTCCTTCCCTGTCTCACTGCCCTGAGCGTCCTCAAACCAAACATTTTTATCTGCCAAATTTGCCCTTCGCCTTGTTTGGTTTCTTAATGATGCTGTTGTAACCTTTGTAAGTATCCTTTGCGTGGTCTGTTCAGCAGTGTTTAAAAGTGACAAAAGTCACTTGAGAAGTGTTTCCTAAGGGACTGGGATGTGTGGCTCACAGGCAGAGCATGGTCTTATCATGTTCAATTCCTGGCAGTGTTCATACAACATATCTGTTCATGTGGGTGTGCTTATTGCTTAGCCTCCCTTGGCTTTACATATTGTAAAAAGGGTGTGTCTCTGTGAGGCTTTCAGATGCTTGTTTCTGTCACTGATCCACGCTGATCAATATAACTGTGGCCCCTTTGCTGTTCAGTATAGCCTGATATCCCCGTGCGTAAATACAGTATTCTGTGTGCATTCTTCCTATTCATAGGCTTTTAGGGGTTTATTGTTTGACTGTAAATAGCTTTTTTGAGATATAATTCATATGCTGGCTTATTTTCTTCTCCTGCTGCTGTGAGAAAAAAAAATATTCAGACAAATCGGCATGGTGATGCACACCTTTAGTCCCAGCACTCAGAAGGCAGAAGCAAGCGGCTCTCTGTGAGTTTGAGGCCAGCCTGGTCTACAGAACCAGTCTCAGGACAACCAGAGCTGTGGCACAGAGAAACCCTGTCTCAAAACAAAACAAAACAAAA
>JAQHUG010000136.1:2936949-2981427 GCA_028555095.1 Dicrostonyx torquatus
TAAGTGCAAGCCTTGTAAAATGGCGTTTCTATGGCTAAGCTGCAGAATGCTGGGGGCGGGGGTCTTTCACTCTGCACACAATCCATTGTCTGTTCAGCACCTCACTCACTGTTTCCAGAAAGTCCCGCTATGTGTCTGTCAGACACCACTAAATTCTGGAACACCAGAGCACAGGTGACACTGTATGTCCCCCAAAAGTTCAGTGGTAGCAGCAGCTTTCTGAACTGAAATGTGTTAAGGAGCAAACTAAACCGCCTTTTTAAAAGTATTTATTATCTGCATATGTGTATATGCGTGATGGGGGGGTGCGTGCTGTGGAACAGGTGTGGAGGTCAGAGGACAACACTGGAGTCTGTTCTCTCCTTCCACCTTGTGGGTTCTGGGATTTGAACTCAGGTCACCAGACTTGCACGCCAGTGCCTTTGCCCACTGAACCATCTCACTGACTCCAATGTTTTATTTTTAAGAAGTTGGATTAGCTAGTCAGTTTGAATGACCATTCTCTCTCTCTCTCTGTCTGTCTCTCTAGTGTGTGTGACTATGTGTGTGCTCGCAAACTCACACTGTTCGGCAGGACCCTGCCTCCTCTCGTTTGTCTTTGCATGATACGGCAACTTCTCCCCAGATGGACGCTAGTCTTGGGTGGGCATGCCCACCAGTAGCCCTTCACATTGTCACAAAATGAGCTCATTTCTCACGGAGCTCGGTTATGACATTGCTTTAGGGGAAAGCTTCCTCTCAAAAAAAGGTCCCTAAGAGAGAAGCACGAGGTTTCAGGAATGCATCAGAGGAGACTTCTGCTTAAAAGCACTCAGTCCACAGAACCGGAACTGGGCTCCATTTCCTGCCCAGCTGCTGGCATCTCTTAGGACAGGCTGGCCATTACAGAGCTTAGAATCTTGGCTACAGATGAAACCTGAGCCACAGATACCCTTCCACCTCATGTCAGAGAGTTAGTCTCAGGGTCTCAGACAGTGCCAGACAGAGGGCTTGTACCTCTGGAAAGTGCCCGCCATTTCCCATACTGAGCACTTAGGTCTGCTAGAGTATTTTATAGGAGGTTGAGCTTGCAAATATGCTCAATCACTCTCCAGTTGCTTCCGTGTTTACTTCTCCAGCTCTTCTTCCTTCCTCTAACAGTCTAAGACTGGAAGTCAGTTCCCATCTCTTCATCACCTCGCTTCCAAGCTGAGCGCTCCCACAGTGTGTCTGTGAGGTTTCCAGGGCCCTAGGTATCTAGACACACCCTCTCTCTACTCTCGGGACTGTGCGTGTCATGAGCCGTCTTGTTCAAAATGCCTCGCAGTAAACATCATTTTCCAGTTGCTTTTGAGCACATGGTATGCCTGCTATGATTTGACCATGCTAAATGCCCTCTGAAACTCAAGCCCAATCTGGCTGCCTTGGGTAGTTCTGGGTGGTGCAGCTCGCAAGACAAGTGGCTTCCTGGGTTGAGTGAGAGCTCTCTTTGGAGGCTGGGTTGTTGTGAAGTAGGTCCTCTTAGAACATGCCAGCTCCCAAACCACTGGTTCCTCTTCTACTGTCTACCATGAGTGGAGCAGCCCAAAGCCTTCACTAGAGACTTGGTGAATGCCAGCAGCATGGCGTCATACCGCCCTGCCTCAGTGCTAGGGACCCAAGTGCATGTCCTTCTTTGCTGAATTACCCTGTCTCAGATACTCTCTTATGACCACAGAAATTAAACTAAGGCAGTTGCCTTATTTATTATCTGGACACAATATTTTTATTTAATACAAACTACAATTATATGAGGTTTTAAAAGCAATCAGATCTCTCTATAGACTCACATAAGCTTCACCGAAAGAAAATCTCCAGCTATTTTGAAAATAAGGATTTCGGTTCAACTAGTTCTCCCTTCTTAAGCTCTTCGTGCAGTCAATTTTTTTTTAACCTCAATGTGTTGACACAAGGGTATGGTTTTCTTCAAATTAGTCCCAGCTAGGTTTTGGCTTGTCCTTCTAACCCATACTGCTTACCACGCCAAATAGAAAGTGGAGTCCAGATTCAGCAGTAGCCCCACCTGGCCTAAGACAGTGCCTGTGGTTCTTTCTATTACACTCAATAACAAACAAGGATGAGGGCGGGAAGGCGTCTCCTTCATGGTTATTGAATGAACAAATGGGAAAAAAATGTACTGTGTGGGACTCGACCAGCAATGGTGTTGGTAAGAACCATTCAAGGCTGTCATTTAATGACTATCCTCCCTGCTGGTGCCTTCCCTCAGATTTGTCTGACAAGACCATAAATTTACTTTGTCGTGGAAAATTCTCATAATTCCCAGAGAATTTTGAGCAACTGCTTCTTTAAAGTCAGAAACTGAGGGCTGGAGAGATGGCTCAGTGGTTAAGAACACTTCCTGTTCTTGCAGAGGACTGGAATTCAATTCCCACACCCATGCCTGGCAAGTTACAACCACTCGAAAATACAGTGCCAGGGCATCTTATGCCTTTCCTCTAGCCTCTGCAAGCACCACACTCGCGACACACACACACACACACACACACACACACACAATTAAAAATAAATCTTCCAGGAGCTGGGTGACCCATCATGCTCACATTCTAACCTAATTGCTAGATCTGCTTCCTGAGGATCCCAGCATTGGAATATTCTCTCCCAATGTATTGGCATAAACAAAAGCTTTTTACAAAACAGGTTGTAAAATCATAGCCCAGAGGACCAGACCCCGAGAACCAGTGTGGTCAGAACCACTTCTGAACTTTCTATCCTTCTGGCACTCTGTGCCCAGGCAGGTCCTGGGAAAATCCGCGTGGTACACAAACTCGTGAATACTTGGGGGAGGAGCGGATTTTATGATGCATTCTGATATCCATGATTGCCCAAGGTCTTCTTTTTAAGGTCATATAAATACCTTAATGCTTGGTGGTGATCTCACACCACCAATCCCCGAGGGCACTGGTATTTCTGACTTTACTGAAACCTATAGTTTGCTAAGCCTCAGGTGACTCTGAATCCAGGTGTGTTTCAAGGAAAGGCTCGGAACAGATGGAGCAACGTCTGTACACACAGCATCCCTTGCCCGGGTTTGCCCGAGTTTGCCCAGGTTGCAGCATTGTGTCCATAGGTGGTACCACCACCGTGGGCTGAGTAACCATGGGTCTCTCAGGAGAAATTGCAAAGCTGAACCATTTCCCTCTGCCTTTTTGCCAGAGCTCTCCCCAAACCAGGGAGGATGTTCAGCATCTTGGCCACTAGGGACAGAGGAGAGAGCCTTGTTTACTGTTGGGTGAAACTCTCCTAAACCTCACAGCCAAGAGACATTTGTAAGGACAGCACGAGGTATTGACTCACTAAATTGGAGTGAGGCTTATGTCGGATGTGGCTTGACACCCCTTATCAAGAAGAAAGCAATATCGTGAGTGGCCGTGTGGCAGACCCTCTTGCTCTCCTGTGCCTGCTGACACTAAGGAGATGACAGGAGGGGATTGGGGGGTGTGCTAAGGGAAACTCCAGCCTGAACTCAGGCTTTCCTAACAGCCCCCCTCCCACACTGCAGCCCCACCCCGGAGACTCTTCAGATTCTGGGCTCTGACCAGATAGTGATTCACAACGCACATGTGGGGATCAGCTAGACATGGGTTAGAACCCCAGCGGCACCACTTCAAGATCATGAGAAAGATACTTATTGTTTCCTATGTTAGGAGGATCTTTGCTTTGTTTTTTTTTTTTTTTCGGTCCTGGGATGGAGAGAGTCCGGGTGATGCTAGACAAGTGCTCTACCACCAAGCTACATGCCTAGCTCCGCTGTCTCTTAATTTAACACGACAAGGATGATATTTTATAAGTCTATTTGGAGAAATGAGCCAATTAGTGTCTAAGTATTCATCAAAGAGTCTGGTGCACAGTAAAAGGCAACACTCCCTTATCTTTAGGGATACACTCCAGGACCCTAGTGGGTGCCTGAAATTACAGATGGTACCAACTCCTATATTTACTGTAACATTTAATTTTTTGGTAGAACACTTGATTTGTAAATCAGGCACATGAAAGGATTAGCAGCTATAATTAATATTAAGGCAGACAATTGTAGTAAACTCCCAGCAGCATGACTCTTGCACTTGGGAGTGTTATTAAATGAAATCTGAGTGACTTGAAACAAGCTCTGGGATGCTGTTGGAGTCACTGGGGTAGCAATGATGGTGACCAAGGGACCAATAGGCAGCTTTCATATACAGCATGGATGTGTCGCACAGAGTCACACCCACATCCCAAACAAGACAGAGAAGAATGCTCTTGTTTCCTAGCTTCTGAGTTATTTCGAGAACTTTTCTTTTAAAATACCCATGCCACAGGTAATTTGTATAACAGAAAGGGAAACTGTGGACAAGAGGGGAATGACGATAGTAAAAATGACTTATAAAACAGGTAACTAATATGATTAATGTACATTATATGCGTGTATGAAAATATAAGGAAATCTCTTGTAAAATTAATATTTATAAATTAAAGAATTCACTCTCACTATTAAAATAGGAGTTGAGTTCAAATATATATATATTAAGATATTTATTTCTGTGTGTGTTTGTGTGTCCCATGTATGCGCCTGCTTGAGAACAGAAGAGAGTGTTGGATCCCTGGAGCTGAAGTACGGGTAGCTGTGAGCCACATGACGTGGGTGCTGGGAACTGAATTCAGGTCCTCTCAAAGGATAGCAAGTGCTCGTGACCACTGAGCCGTCCCCTCTGAGCCATCTCTCTAGCCCCTCAAACATATATTGTTTTCTTGAGACAGGGTCTCATGTTGTGTCCTTGGCTGGCTTCAAACTCACAGAGATCCACTTGCTTCTGCCTCCTAGGTGCTGAGATTCAAGGTGTGAGCCACTGTATCTGGTCTTCAAATGTAGTTTTGGTGAGAGGCTGTTCCCAAAGGCCTGAGTACATTTAATGAGTTGCTACTATGCGCTTTACCCATCATCCTCTACTCTCTTCTCGGCTTTCTTTGCTTTACAGTCATTAGGAAACTGTACAGAGACTCTCACTTCCTGTATCACAAGGAAAACTCAGAATTGATCATTGAAATCTATAGACAAGTCCACAACAGCAACATCTGTATTTAGTCCCACTCCGGAGATCCTCTGCCACGAAAGGGTCTCTAAGAGTAGCATCAAGAAGGACACGGCTCCAGTGCTCTCTCTGAGAGCCTTGTCTGCTTTGGGGAGAGATGGTGAGCTGCCCAGACAAATGGTGAGCTGTAGAACCACAAGGCTAAAATTGCAAGAGAGGCTGGGACAAGTGGTATAGCCTCCAGTTGCGTGGGAGGCTGAGGCCGGCAGAGCTCAGGGCCGAGACTTTCTTGGGCTAGTTAGTGAGACTCTGAAGATGAACAGAAGGGCCAAGGCTATAGCTCAGTGGTAAAGAGTTTGTCTTCCACATGAAAGGCCCTGGGTTTAACCCCCTGTGCCACAAAACAAGCGATAAAAAGAGACCTAAATACTCCACAGTCCACCAAATGGTCCTCTCAGGGATGGGGAGCTAGAGGTAGGAAGAAACAGTGGAAGACAGTCACAGAGTCCTGAAGGCACTGATGTCTGTTGAGGAGCTGCTGCAAGTCCTGGCGGTTGGGGTAGGGCTGTCAGTGGCTGAGTAAATCCTTAAGAGGAACCAAGAAAGAGAAATGCTTGAGATGGGGTTGGGGTTGGGTTTGTTGCCCTGCAACACAGGCAGATCTGGGAGAAGACAGAAACACACAGAGAGGGAAGAGAGGAAGAGAGGGGAGGGAGGGAGAAGGGGAGAGAAGGAGAGAGCAAGAGAGACTATCTCCTTCAGAAATAGATCTGATCTCTTTAAGATAGACCACACAGTGGCCACTGGGAGGAAAGGAGAGTCCTGGCTTGTCTAGTCATGGAAGCCTTTTTCTCCCTGTGGAACATCCGTTTCTCCAGTAGTCACTACACAGCAAGGTGGGGTGGACCTAGGCCTGTGCTGGCCAGCTGGGTGATGGGGAGGACACGGCCCTTGAGCCCACATAGGATGAGGTGACCTCTCTATCACTGTCCCCAGCCAGAACCCCTTTGTCTGGACCTGGTTGGTGGGGCAGGAATGAACTTAGACCAAGCAAACTGTAATTTACTCCCCACTCCCAGGTGGCCCTGCTGAAAACAGGCCCCAGGTCCTCTGTGTCTTGGGATACCACTGTGGTCTCTTGATTCCTCTTTACCCTTCCTGAAGGTGAGTTTCCTCCCAGCCCTTCCTGATTTGCAGGAAACTGATCCCTGGAGCTTTCTCCAACCCAGGGGGCCTTGCCTCCCTCCTGCAGAGGCTGCTGGGATTGCAAAGAACAGCCAGGCGGTCCGAAGTAAAGCAAGAGGTATTAGACAGTCACGGAAAGCTCTGGAGAGCTTCTCCTCCCCTCTTCAAAGCTAGATTTAAAGTCATTGGGTCACCTACTGTGAGGATGGGTATGCCACACAAGGGGAGGCAGCCTGGGGTCCTCTATCCACTCAGAAGGTGCCTGCTGAAACTGCGGGTGGACAGGCACTGTCTATTCCTTTTCCATTTTCCATGTATAGATCCATTTGGAGTAATTGATTCCAAATCTGGGTTAGGCCTCTGTTGGGGGGAAGCACAACCCTCCTGAACATGGAAATGAGAAATCTCTTCCCAGCTGCTCTCTGATTGGAAGTTACCTGCCTGGAGGAAAAAGACTTGACAACCCACTCAAGGTAGATTGTCCCTGAGTACCTGATGTCTGGGCTGCAGCCAATAGGAACCTATAGCCTTTGGGACCTGAAGAAAGCCCTGCTCAGAGCTCCTAGATGGGCTCACTGGCCACTGAGATGTCCCTTGGTCCTCTCATGAGGATGACCCACCCAGGGCACACCTTGAGTTTCTGCTGCTTGGGAATGGTATGGCCTGGCCCCTGAGACCTGCTTACTTCCCCTGGTTCACCAGGTTGGAGGCCTCAGATACAGTAGAGGAAAGCAGAACTTGCTCCCCACACTACACCCCTGCACAGTGAAGTCTGTCCTCCAGGGAGTCTCTAATGTGGCTTCTCCCTCTGTTGCAAGTTCGTGGTTATGACACAGCGATCGGTTAATCCACAGAGCAGCTTCTCACCAACGTTTCTCAGAATGCCTATGCTCTGTGAAGTTCCAAGGAAGAAAGGGGTGACCAGGAGGCAGAAGTACACACACACACACACACACACACACACACACACACCACTTTCTCTCACGTGTGTAAGCACTAACTTGCACACAGTAGAAGCGCACAGGGCATTGGCCTCTGAGAACTGACCTTCCCAGATGATAGTCGAAAGACTGGACAGTGCTATTGAGAATCCTGGAGTTGAGCAGCTGGCTGTCAGCCCTCTGCAGCGCTTCTCCTGTGAACACCTTGTAAAGCAGATGTGACATTAGTGGCAAGAGAGTCTGCAGTTTTTGTGCCACACACTCACAAAGCAGCGGATTTGTAAGCTAGCTTGAGGGCTTTGCAAAGTTGATTCTGCCTGGGTGCCACTTCCTCTCCCAGGAATGCTAAATACCAGCAGATGAGGAAGGGAATACTGTTGCTTCCTCGTCAATTGCTAGGTTCATGCCCTTCGAACAAAAGGCAGATTGACATGGAAAACAGACACGGTTATGCAGCGTGTGCTGCATAGGACTCAGAAGCCTTTAGAAATGAGGACCCGATGAAACAGGGAAACTCGGGTCTTAGGTGTGATGAAGAGTGGACTGTTATACAGAGGGACTTGGCAAGACCTGCTTAGGTTCTCTGTGTCCCTTACCTTCAGGGATGAGGACATTTCCTTCTTCTCTAGCCATGAAGCGGTAGATGTCTCTCACATGAAAATCTTAGGACCTGCTTTAGACAAAAGCCAGAGGATTCCTTTATGGTCTGTCTGATCCAGGGAAAGGAAGAAATGCCAATGTGCAGTGTCCCCTCTGTCACTGGCCTGTATGGTGCACATGGCCTACCTCACTCAATACAGGCTGGTACTGGATGCTCTATGAGCCCTTTATGGTTATAAGACCTTGATCCATACAAGTGTCTGTCTGTCCAACACATGTATGGCTAAGAATGTGGCCTGGAAGCTGGGCACTCGGGAGGCAGAGGCAGGCAGATCTCCATGATTTTGAGGCCAGCCTGTTCCAGGACAGAGCTGTTCCAGGACAGCTAGGACTGTAACACAAAGAAACCCTGTCTGGGGAGGGGGGAACCAGAATGAAAGTGACCTGGAAATGATCAAGAGAGGAGATAGTGCTTGAGCTAGGCCTTGAAGAAAAACAAACAAACAAACAGGATTTTCCCAGTTAGAAAAGACAGGTGATAGAAAAATTCCAAGACTATACTAAGAACACAAAGGAGGCTTGGGTGGCCCTTCTAGGTCCCTCAGTGGGCCTACTTAAGTGTACAATCACGTCTGCTAGAACATAGCAGGAGGGGCCTGGGATCGTACTCAGTTCCAGAGTCTTTTTAAAAACAAGCAAGGTGGTCCTAGACCTAAATGGCTGGTTGGTAAAGGCTGCACAGAACCCTGTTATGAAGCTAAACACGGCCTATCAGATGTCTTGCTTCTTTCCCACCGGTTTGCATACGAAAACAAGAGACAGGGACAGAAATGATTTACAGAGGCCTGTGCCACACAAACTCTGACATCACTGGAACAAACACCTGTGGCAATAAACACACGAAAAATAAAGGTCTGTTTGGGTCGCCACTCTGGAATCTCTAGTTCATGATTGGTTGGTTGACCTTGTCAATTAGGACTCATGACCAAGCAGCACATTGCAGCAATGTCTACAAGACCATGGAGCAAGACCACTGGCCTCGTGGCCAGGAAGCGAAAGCGTGATCTAAGGCCCTCCCCTCTAGGCCCTGCCTCCTAAAGATTCCCCCACCTCCCTCGGTGCCAGCCTGGAACCAAACCCTCAACCTGTGAGCATTCTGCAAGGGGTGGGGTGGGGCTTCAAGATCCAAACGATAACCAAGATTTTTAGGGCTTCAGGAAGCATTTCTTTTGGGAGAAATTGACACTGAGCCAATAATAGGAGTCAAGGAGGAGACACTGCCGGCGGCTAAGGAAATCTGTCTCTTGAATTTTTGTGCTCAGCACTGTGATTAAAGAAATAAGTCTAAGTTAGAAAAAAATAGAAAAACATCTGTGCCTATAACTAATTAAAAATACTTGTGATCAACAATCACTCCCACTCCTGCACGCAGGTAACAAGCTCCTTAATATCAGCATGCATCCTGGAAACCTGTCCTTTGGGAAACACACTGAGTATAGATTATCTGTACCCATGACAGCGCTATGTTATTTGTGTTCATTTTAAGAGTTGAAAGCAGTGTCTACATCTCTACCTATGGACTGAGAAATCAGAGTCTCTGTTGGCACAGCTAATGGCATTGCCATCACTTTGGGTACACTTTGTCTCTTGTCGATGGGAGCTTGGGAATTGGAAGTGACCTCAGTGTGCCTTGGAAATGGCTTCTCTGGATTCATATTACAATATCCCCTGGTGGATGATTCTTTCCAATAAGGGTATTCAGGACCGCAGCTGGCTCCTTGAGAAGGTACAGGACACAGGACCCACCTGCTAATGATAGCGTATGCCTCTGGGCAAAAGAAGGAAAGAAAAAAATCCTACATTTTTGGAAATTCCTTAGAGAGTCTCAAGACCAAGTCACAGAGTGATTTGCCACTCAGGAGAAATCCAGAACTTCCAACAGGGGCTACATGTGAGGTGATGCCCCAGGCTGGCACTGTCTGAAGCACCTTCCCACCATCACTTTGAGGTCCCCCCACATGAGATCCCAGCCCCCTCTGGAGCATCTCTGCAGAGCACACAGCCACCTTCCTGACGTCACAGTCCTCCACCACCCTTGTCACTGAGTGTGGTCAATGATGAGGTCCCTCACCTCAGGACACTGCAGACCTTGAGAGCAGGGACCTCAGGAGGTTCGTTCCCATGTGACAGCCACAGAGAGCTGCCTGGACTTTAGACAACCGATGACAGGCGTTCGCTTCATCTTGAGTTATAGACTGCACCTTATCAAAGAAGTACAGACCAGGCATGCTGTGAGGTTTACGTTGTCTGTGCTGTGGCTCACTGACTCCTTCCACCGCACACTAAAGTTGTCATTTCTGGATCTTATCCCTCCCAGAGGCCCTGAGCTCCAGCTCAGACTTGCTGTTCTCTCAGCAACTCTCCTGGTCCCTGCTAAGAGCTTGTCTGGTCCCAAATCATCTTGTCTTGAGCAGCGTCCCCAGTGATCTTCCAGCCACGATGCTTCAGCAAACCATGCTCAGCGCCTCTCTTTATCTTTTCTACCCTAAATATCTCCCTGGCTTTTCTTTCTTCATCCATCATGTTCTTTTTTCTGTTCAGAAGTGAGAACTTGTAGTTGTTGGTGTAAAAAGGAAAGGAAAGAATATAAAGAAACTAACAAATCACACACACAATCTCATCATATCTTTTAAGGGCCATGTGGACATTTCCATCCCATTCTATTTTTTTCCCTCCCCAGCTTCCCAGCTCATAATCCTGTCCCCAAAGGGCTCTCCCATATATTTTAAGGTCTCTTTATATCTTCAGGGATGAATATTCGCATAAGGGTTAGCATATTACAACCCAATTATTTTCAGTCAAGAACAATCGTGACCAGACCAGGGTTATTATTAATTTCCATAATTTGGGCAAGGGAGTGAGAGACCACATGTCTGCCCGGATGTGACTTAAACAAGCCCAACAAATAAAAAGATAAAACACATAACAGGAGGCATATGGCAATGTAATGGAGCAAGAGAAACTTGCAGCTTCCTGGAACTAGAGCATTCTGTTCTGCCTGGGAACAGAAACCTGGACTAAATGGCTTCCCACAATCCCTCGGGCCTCTTATAAAATGTTACAGTTTGGGGGCCATGGTGATGTTTACTAAATGATTTCTCTCACAGTAGGAAAGGGTCATTGTCAGGTCAAGTGGGAATTTTGCCAGGTCAAGGGTGAACTTTGGCATACCATTCTCCTCCCCACAAGGACCTGGCAGATCCCCTTGACTCTCCCAGTGTGTTCTAAAGAAAATCTACACTGGTGGACAACATGGGCGAGCACTTGCTTGGGGAGAATCCCTGAATGGCTTCCCTCTCAGTACATGCTGTGGGACAATGGTCTTGTACCCTGTAAACGTCTCTGTTAGTTGTACAGGTTTTAATAAAATGCTGATTGGCCAGTAGCCATCTTGCCAAGACAGGGTAAGACAGTTTTGGAATTTTTCCTGCCTTTGAAAATGGTCTGTCAGTTATTCTAGGCCTTAGCCAAAGTTGGTTGCTTCAACATTGCAAATGAGACTTTGGGTGATTGCCCAGGTAGCCAGTTGTCTCTGTCGTTTGTTGCATATTTTGGAAGTTGCCTGATTGCACTTCCTGCTTACTCAAGTAATATTATTTCCCTTCTCGGATCTTTGATGGGGTTGAAGATTAGATAATTGTAGTTACTGTCTTCTCATGACTTGACCAAGTTATTTATCTTACAAGTCTTAAACTAGTTAGGATAATTATTCAATATATTTGTTCTTATTGCATATAATTTTGTATTAGGTTTAGAACTCTCTTATTTAAAAAAATGGAGGAGGTGCTATAGGAAATCTTAAAGCTTGTGATTACCTACCTACTGAGGCATGGCCTCTTAAACCATCTATGCTGCCACAGAGTCTGCACCCACCCCTTCTTCCTTTGCCCTGGCTGTTCTTTCAGATTGTTGGATTGTTGGATTCGATCTCTGTCCACCATTCAAGCAGAGAATTCTGATTTGTAAGTTTACCAAATCCCAAAGAAATCACACAGAGGTCTACGTTAATTATAAACTGATTGGCTCATTAGTTCAGACTTCTTATTAACTCTTATAACTTATATTAGCCCATTATTCTTGTCTGTGTTAGCCACATGGCTCAGTACCTGATTCAGTGAGGCAGTCACATCTTGCTTTTTCTGTGACTGGGTCACATTGCAGAAAAAGTTTTCCTCTTCCCAGAATTCTCCTGTTCTCATTGACCCACCTCTAGTTCCTGTCTGGTTGTCCCGCCTATACTTCCTGCCTGGCTACTGGTCAATCAGTGTTTATTTAAAATATAATTGACAGAGTACAGACCATTGTCCCACACCACTTCCCCTCTTAAAAAAAAAAAGAACTCTGAATCTAATATCCTTTGTTTAGCTTTTCTCCTGACCATTAGCCATAACAACTTGCAATCAACATTCTAAACAAAGGAAAATATCCCATAGTCCATTTTTGGGGATTGTGGGCATAGTTTTCCAGGCTACTTCCTGCTGGTTGGGGGCGCTGATAATCTTATGAGGACCTAAAGAAAATTTAGAATTATGATCAAGTCCTGACTGGAATATTCTGTGAGTCTTGATCATTTCAGGCAGCATCTTGAATCTGTTCTGGATGTAGAACTCAGACATCTGGGCCATCTATTACTACCAGAGATTTCTCAGGTGGTCTTCCTTGATCAAACCTATTTTTGTTAACTCAGAATAAATCCATAGCCTCTCATTTTCTTTGGAAACAAAAGCAAAATCTCTTCTCCAAAGTAGCATATTTTTTTAACTTCAATTTTGAAGTCAAGGTATTTTCAAAATACCTATCTTGGATTAATTCAGCAGCACTTATAAGCAAATATCTTTTTAGCAGCTGTTGTTTCTTCCCCAGCACTCAAACAATTCAAAGAGAGCATAATAACATACAGTATCCAGACTCTCTGTGTACTTTTCATCTTTCCATGGTTTTATTTTAACCTCTATTTCTTTTATTTTTACTTTTAATTTTTGGCTTTTTGAGACAGATTCTCTGTATATATTTGGTTGTCCTAGAACTCCCTTTGTAGACCAGGCTGTCCTTGAACTCACAGAGATGTGCCTGCCTCTGCCTAGCAAGTGCTGGGATTAAAGGCATATGCCACCACATCTTTAATTTGCTAAGCAATGTGGGTAGGATTAAAGCCATGGCTTTGATGGCTGGATCCAGCCCATTTCTTAGCTTTCTGAGATTCCAATGGTGGAGGTACCAGCTGTAACCATGTTTAATGCCACAACTCTATGGCATTTCAAGGTTCCTGCCAGCAAGCAAGCTGCAGCAGTTTCCTCACAAACCACACTCAAATGCTCTGTAGCTGGACCTCCTGCCTGAAAGAGTCAGAGTTTGCACTGACAGGATGGCCCAGAAAGCTAGCATTTTAAAATGGCATGGCTTTTTTCCTGCTATGGCTAAAACCCAAAAAACAGGTGGTCAGCTTTTCATCAACATCATTTAAGTGTTTCGTAGCAGGACCTCTTAAAAGAGTTGCAAGGTTTTGCAGCTAAAGTTGAGTCAGGAAGCCTCTCTTAAATGAGAGTGCTTGCCTCTAGCAAGCAGAGCCCGCCTGAGAAAATGCTGCTATCAATAAGCCGTGCTTAACTCTGTTCTTTTCCCAAGCTCTCTCAGGCTTTTTTTGTTGTTGTTGTTGTTGTTTGTTTTTTGTTTTTCAAGACAGGGTTTCTCTGTGGCTTTAGAGCCTGTGCTGGAACTAGCTCTTGTAGACCAGTCTGGTCTCGAACTCACAAAGATCTGCCTACCTCTGCCCCCCGAGTGCTGGGATTAAAGGCGTGCACCACCTCTGTCCAGCTCTCTCAGGCTTTTAAGTAGATTTGGTCAGCCCCATGTTGCCATGCCATTTGTTGTTGGGGTTTCTGTCCTGTCAGGTCCCCCAGCCACTTAGTCCCAAGAAAATCACACAGAGGTCTACACTAATTATAAATTGATTGGCTCATTAGCCCAGGCTTCTTATTAACTCTTATGACTTATATTAGCCCATTATTCTTGTCTGTGTTAGCCACGTGGCTCAGTACCTTATTCAGTAAGAATACAGAATACAGACCATTGTCCCAAACCAATAGCCAGGCAGGAAGTATAGGTGGGATAACCAGAACAGGAGAATTCTGGGAGGAAGAAAGGTCAGTCTGCAGTTGTCACCCAGCCACAGAGGAAGCAAGATGAGAATGCCTCACTGATAAAGGTACTAAGCCACGTGGCTAACACAGTCAAGAATTATGGACTAATTTAAGATGTAAGAATTAGTTAATACGAAAGCCTGAACTACTAGGCCAACTAATTTATGATTAATGTAAGCTTTGTTATGTTTCTTTGGAACTGAACAACTGTGGGACTGGGCAGGACAGAAACCTCTATCAACAAGCACAACCACATGGCCGGGTCACTGTAAGGTCTCAAAAATCTGTCAATTTTTTTTACTACATGAAAAGAGCCAGGTGGGGTAGATTTACCACCTCTTAGTGGGTATTCTTAGGATCATCATGAAATAGGACCAAGAGATTTCCTGGTAAGGAATTAGGATCTACACAGAGGTGGCAGGACTTACCAGATTTTTCTCGGAGAAGAAGTGGATTTCCCAGTGTCAGCCAGGAGTTGGGCATTCACAGATTTCCACCCCATGCTCCTATTGAGGCAGGATTATATCCCTGCTGTGGTTTGCGTATGTTTCTCCAAATTCACATGTTAGAAACATAATCTGAAAGTTCCTGTGTTGATGGTATTTGGAGGTTGAAACTTTGAAAGCGATTGGAACTAGATGAAGTCTTGAGACCTAAGCAGGCAGGCTTGTCATGTCTCACTGTGTCACATCTTCCACCATAGGACGGGACAGCAAGACGTTGCCACTCACTAGGTGCAACCTCTCACGTTTTGGACTTTCTGACCTCCAGAACTATAAGAAATGAGTTTGTTATAAATTTCCCAGTCTGTGGTGATTTGCTCCAGCAGTTGAAGATGGGCTAGGACATATTCCCAGAGAGAAAATTTCCTTCATAGAGTACAAGGGCACCAGAGAGGCCCTGGAGATGTTGCTAATGATAACTAAGGAGGTCGGGAGGAAACCCTAGAGTAGAGCACACAGTCTGAACTCCAAAATTCCTAATCACTCATCCGTTTCCTGGTCTTTGTTCTGGGTCATAAATATTTCCTGTCTGAACCAAGAACAATGGTACATGCCTTTAATCCCAGCACTAGGGAGGCTAAAGCAGGAGGGTATCAAGTTCCAGACCAGGCTGGGATACGTGGAGTCCTAGCGTGCCATCCTTACCCCTAATCGTTGCTGGCCAGGATTCTTCTGTTTTATTCTTCTTTGTTTATATTTTACTGTAAATGTCCTGGATGTTTGTGCCCCCCCCCCATCCTCCCAAAAAGTGTAATTCTAGAAAAAAAGGTTCTGGGTGTCTTCCAATCACATTTTAAACAATAATAAACTAAAAATCTCGGAAGTGTTGGCACCACCAGTCCGGGGGGAGCAGGGACAGGGCAGTCCCGGTGTCATTCTGCTGTCTTGTTATGACATCACTCTCTCTTTCCAAGCTCCAGTTACTTCCCAGCCCTTAAGGCCTTGCTCAGCGCTGAGACTCCACTAAATTGCTACTGTCAGGACTTGGGGAATTGTGTATAGGCTACTGAGGTTGTGTGACCTCTTAGCCTCTTGATTCAGAACTCCGATCTCTCTCTCTAGCAGTGTGAAGTTAATTTCCTTCCTTCCTGGTATAAATTTAGTTTATCTTCCCCTTACAGGGAAACAGTGATGGTGTTAATTAAATTAAGAGTTTCACAGTGGTTCGAAATAGCTTCCCTGAAGGGAGAGTTACCCAGAGAATGCCTGGAGACTGATAAGCTACCTTGGGAGAAATGGAGAGTCAAGGCTCCCTTTGAAGATGTACACAGTCACTAGGTTAGAGAAATTCATTTGTCTGTGAATTTTAACATCACATTGAGCATTTTCTGTGGGGTAAAGTTCAGTTGCTGAGGAACTCAGCAAATCATACTGCCTTTCTTGTTTTTAAATCCTAACTGGCAAAAAGTGACGGAGGAAATAGCACACAGGGTTCGGGGTTTTATTTTTCTCTGATTACTAAAAGGAGGGGGAGGGCCTGGAGAGATGGCTCAGTAGTTAAGAGCACTGACTGCTTTTGCACAGGACCCAGGTTCAAGCCCAGCACCCATATGGTGGCTTGTAACCATCTGTAACTCCAGTTCCAGGGAACACAATGTTACCATTTATAAAACAGGGTGACACGAGGCTGGTCCCACGAGGCGTAGTGGCAGGTGACCCGAGGCTGCTGAGGCCACGGCCCTTGGCAAGTGGGAGACAGATATGCCATGCAGAGAGCTTGGGTATAGAGTTTATTTAGTGGGCTATAGAGGGGGAAGGAAAGGGGGGAAGGGAGAGAGGCAGAAGCTGTCTCTCCAGAAGAAGGGCAGACAGAGAGAGAGTGTGTGGGGCTTGTTTCTTAAAGGGACAGGGTACCCAGGTGACTGGCCAGGCCAGTAGATTACAACACACAATGTCCTCTTCTGGCCTCTATGAGCTCGGCACGCACAGTGCACAAACATAAATACAGGCAAAACACTCAGATACATAAAATAAAAAATAGTAGTTTTAAATGTGGGGAGTGAGTTAAAAAAGATGAATTAAGTAGGGGAAAGACTAAAACTAACTGTCCCTGTGAGGATTCTCATCATCAGACAGGACATTAAAATAATGCATGAAACTTTGCAAAGAGATTTTCTGTTCTATCTGTGGTGTGGTGTGCTCACCCCAAAAGCCCATATGCTAAAGGCTGGGTCCCCTACACATCCCACTGTAGGAAGTATTGGAATCCTAGGAGTGGGGGCTAGTGGGAGGAAGTTAGTTCACTGGCAGAAACTGCTTCATCCTTGCCTCTCTGCTTCACCTGTCATGGGTGTGAACAAGAAGGTCCCCTCTGTGACACTTTGCGCTCTCAAAGGCCCAGATCAGCAGAGACAAGCAAGCACTGACTGACCCTCAGATACCATAAGCCCAAGTTCACCTTTTTTCCTCGTAAGTTGCTTCTCACAGATATTTTACTAACAGTAATGAAACACTGGTCTGGTGTGCAGCAGGTCTTGTTATGAGGTGCCAGCCTGTCCTATGGTGGAGAGTCTGTGCCCATCCATTTACCAGGACTGCCTTGACCTAGTGCTATTACCCACAAACAGCAGATCATGGGACCTGGGATGGAGACCCAAGGACCCAGCAGGATACAGTGAAGATACGACTTTAGAAAGGACAACCCCTCGGCAAAGCTGTTTCTTACCTAGACAACTGATGACACCGAAAAACCGAAGGGACCAGGCCTAAAGAATGGCACCATGAGTGCTGGAATGAACAAGAGCCATGTTGAGAGTCAGGTCAGCACTAAAAGGAGAGGGAAGAATTGGCAAGACAAATAAAGGGGCATCAGATGGGAGACGGGTAAGTGACTGGCTGACTTCTACATACTCCTTCACTTATTTGTTGATTTTCCTTTCCAACAAAAGTATAATTGAGCACAAGCCGTGTTCTATTTCCTATAGCTAGCAGCTAGGCACACCAGAAGACTGGACATGGCCCTTATCCAGGGGTGGTAGGAGAGTGGGTTTGTGCTTGGTCGTGCCTGGTAGTAACCCAGATCTCCCAGATTACCATCTCCATCCCTTGCTGGTTTGCTTTATATCCTTCCGCAGATGGAGTGAGGAGCTGCGGTCCAGACACCGAGGTCACTCTTCCCACCTCTCCACCAGGGATGGACCAAAGCCTAAACATTCTGGCTTGTGACCCAGAATGACAGTGATGGTTAGGACTCAGTCATTATGCTGGCCCCTGTCACCTGGCAGGATGAACCCAGGCAGTACCCTGGCCAGCCCAGGGTCCTATGGCTGCTACATTACTACATAGTCTGTACGCAGGTGCAAAGGTCCCTTTAAGAGACAAGCTCTGTCCACCCCCACTCTTTCTGACTTTTTCTGAGAAGGCAGGTTGCTGTCTGTCTCTTTCTCTCTTTCTTCCTCTTCCTCTCACCCTCTCTCCTTCTCTTCCTCTCGTCCTTTCCTTCCCATTAAATTTCCTTCCAATGTAAGCTCTGTCTGATAGCATGTTTGTCCTCCACCATCATGGGAGAGGACCAAGACAGAGTCTGTGGATCTTTAATCAATTTCAGACTTTCTGGAGGGACATGCTATGGTCACAACACCCCTTCTTGAGGCTTATCTCCTCAGGGTGGCCAATTGCCACCCACTAGAGCAGCAACAAAACTCAGGGGATGAGTTCTACACAATCACCTAAGAGAGAGGGCCCAAGATTTGTGTAGGAAGAGTGGATTAGTATTCAGCAGAGCAGAACGTGGCAAGAAAATTCTCAAACGTGTTCTGGGAAGTAATGAAAAGCTCTGTCACAATGGGTGTACCAGAACTCCATAGTGCAGTCTAGAGTTGGTGAACTAACACCAAGGGGGACTCTCTGACCTTAAGGAGCCCCTCGGAATGAAGCCACTCTGCTGGGAAGGTGCCACTTCGTCCTGGCTCAGAGACCATAGTCTTCCTTTTTACCTGAGCTTCTTTCATGGACAAGGTGACTACCCAGGGGAACTCTGGCCACTGCCGAACACAGGTCCTTCCCTGCAGCCACTGGGCCAGGCGAATGCTGCTTACGAGACATCTCCTGTGCTCCTATATGTAGACATTATGTAATGAAGTGAGAGTGATACTGTGCTCAGGGGACAGCATTGAGTGGAGAATGTGGGACCCTCTGCTGACGACCCCAGTACAATCTCATGGAGGCACAATGGTGCCAAGTCTTAGGCGCCTAAGCTGACAAAGAGACTGATCTCAAGGCAGGACGCAGCCATGTCCCTGGGTGAACTGGTGTCTGAGTGGAATCAATAGCTGTCCTGGGTGGGTCTTCACTAGACCCGCCCCTTTCATCCACAGAGCTGTGCTCCTCCCTCCACCCGAGGGTGGCATCCTCCCTTCACACAGACCACCCAGGGCTTAGACATGCTTGTGAATGGGCTTAAAACCCACACACCTGTCTCTGCAGTGGTCAGCATTTGCATGCTAAGTTTCCATGCTCTCCATGAAAGAGCTGTCAAATGGTATGTTAAGGGTTAATTTTGATTCTATCTCTATGTGACGCCGAGTAGCCAATCAGATGTTGCACTTCACAGAATTGGCTAGACTTTCAGTCCTGGGGTGATAGAAGGTTATGGGGTGAAGGGGTCTTCAAGGCATCCTTGGGCAGAAGCAGGACACAAACTAACCCACATGTGAGAAGCTCAAAGCCAGTTGCCTTCTTCCCATTAAAGAACCACTGAAAATTTATGCTTGCTAGTAGCTGAGGCAATGGGTCTCTCCAACAGGCCTGAAGCTTTCCAATAGCATACTTCCTCCTGCAAGGCTGCATGCACCCTCTCTCCTCCAAATAAACAGCATCACCAGCTGGGGAGCATGTGTTCCAATGCTTGAGACTACGAGGAACATCTCACACCGACCCTGAGTGAGAACTACCAGCTCACATCCTTCTCAAATTCTTCATCACCACAGGCAGAAATTTTGGGGGTTTCAGCCACTAATGAGGTGATGGTATCATCCAACTAAAGTACCATAGACAGAGAGAGTCTGTAGGCAGAGGGCTTCTGGGAAGAGATTTATACCGGAGAATCAATCAGGTGACCATGCAGAGTACAGCTACTAGAGCAGAAAAAAAAGCTGTGCAATTAACTGCAGGAGATGCCATTAAGGGCACTGAATACTGTCCATGTCACAGAAGCCCAGCAAGTGTCCCATGAGATCACGCCTGATGCAGAGCTGAGGCTCAGTCACAGCTACCGTCTATAGTATAGATTCTGTACCATAAGGTGAGACAGTCGAGGTGCTAGGAGGAGGCGCGGATATGGGGGGCACAGGCAGAGAGAGGCAATTATCAAAGTGGCTCTTCTGCACTTACGGCCTCCTTCTTCAGATGCCAGAACGTCTTCTAGAATGACAGTTAATCAAATAAAGAGAAAACCCTACATATCAATGGTTTCAGCAAGAGGGACAGCAATCTTTATTACAGCAAAAAGCTCCACAAATAAGCTCCAAGGATCGTTTGGTAACTTTTTGATAAATAGAACCTGTTTGGAGGCTGGAGACATGGCTCAGCGGTTACAATCATTGGCTGCTCTTGCACAAGTTCTGGGTTCTATTCCTAGTACCCTTATTAGGTGGCTCACAACCACATGTAACTCCAGTATCAGGGGCTCCAACACTGACTTCTGACCTACACATCTACACATACACATACACACACACACACATTTTTTAAAGAATCTATGTTCCTCATACTTTTTTTATTTACCACACACAGCTCCATTCCCAAGGTCATCTCATGGTCTAAAATGATGACTTAGGTACCAACCTTGTGTGAGTCAGTTTTTCATTGCTGTGGAGATGCCGTAGAGAAAGAGTTTAGAGGCAGAAAGACGTGTTTGCCCTACAGACCCAGAAGTTGTAGTGCTTGGCTGGCTCCATTTGCTTTAGGCCTGAGGCAGGGTGTCATGGTAGAGAGGACAGGACAAGGCAGAGATGCTCCTAGAGGGAGCCATAAGCAGGGAGTCAAAACGAAGAGGACGGAGACACGATCCTCTCCTAAGTGCTTCAATCTGGCTCCACCTTTCACAGTTTCTACAACTTCCCCGAAACTCATTCAGTTATGACTCCATCAGTGGATTGATCCATTAATTGGGTCAGAGTTCTCATGAACCAATTACCTCCCTGTGATTGGCTCACCAGTTGGGGACCAAGCCTTCTACACTAGAGTCTTTTGGGGAACCCCTCATACATACCATTGCATCTGGATTTATCACCTTAGAAAACAGAAAGGACAAAGAAGAGAGAACCTTTACTTCTCTGCAAGGACCCCAGATGTGTACACACCAGGAGGAAGAAGAAGAGGGAAGGAGAAGGGAAGGGAAACAGCAGTAGTGGTGGAGGCAGGGATGGATGAGGGAGATGACGAGGGAAAGGAGGAGGAGATGGGAAGGAGGAGGAGTGGAGGAGGGAGGGAAGAGCAGAAGGAGGGGAAGAAAAGCTTATGACTTTTCCCTGGTGTCTTTTTGAAGGACACCGCCGGTAGGATCCCTCCTCAACAGAGGTGAGTTGAGTACTGAAGAACCCTGAGGGTCTTCCCTCTGATCTCCTCACCACACCCCAGCAGCCATGCGCTCTGGGCTTCTGTCTTTGGTTGCTTCTCAGGTGGCCCTGGTGACATCTACAACAACTGTGGAATGGGGATCCTGAAGCGATGCGTAGCTTCGGTGGCGGGCTAACCCTCGAAGCCACTCCAGCTCGCGGGCAGGTGAGATTCTCAGCCCTGGTAGAAAGCCCTTTCATTTATTTTTAGATTGACTCCATCCGGTTTCCTCCTGCCACATCCCCAGCCCTCCCAGGCTCATCAACCTGCTTGTTACTTGAGAGCAATTACAAGACATTTGTCTGAAAGAAAACAAGTTTCATACGCAAATGGTTTCAGTTTATGAGGATCGCACTAAATGAGATTATTTTTGAAAGGCATAGTTGAAGCAAAGGCATTTAAGGACCAGATACCCACAATGTCTGTGACCCCAGGGAGGAGGCCCCACTGTTTAGAGAGTAGTCAAAGCTACCATGGTTTGTATCTGGAATATCCCCTCAAAGGCCTGTGGTAAAGGCTTGGCCATCGATCTGCTTCACTATTTTTAGGAAGAGGAGTCTTTAGAGGGGACCTAAAGGAGGAGGCCATCACTGGAGTGCCCTTGAAGGGTAGGTACTGGGGGAATCTGGTCTCTTCCTTTCTTTTCCACATAGGAGGTGGATAGCTCCCACACACACACACCGCCACCACAGGCTCAAAGCAACAAAGCCAATCCAACATGAACCTAGAACTCCAAACATTCAGCAAAGATAAATATCAGTTGGATTTTTAGGTGTTTTGTTAAAGGAACAGAGAACTGACGAAGGGAGAAAACAAATTCATGCCTGTCTGGAGCTGGCTCGAGACCAGTGAGTGCTTCCAGGTCCTCAAACAGCTGAGTGGACGAGGCAGCGGCCCCTTCTCTCTTCCCAGAAGGGCCACTGCTACATCTCAAAGGAAAGTTTAAAGGGTTTAACATTGATTCCAAGTGTTTGGGGAGGGGGGATAAATGTGATAGCTTAATGGGTAAAGACGTGTGCTGTGAAGTCCAACCCTTGGAACCTACATGGTAGACAGAAAGAACTGACTTCGGCAAGCTGTCCTCTGACCTCCACATATGGGACACACACACAAATATGATCTGGAATTCCTCTCTGTGTGCTGTGAATATGTTGTATTACCAGTGGTTGATAAAGAAGCTGCTTTGGGCCCACGCAAGGCAGAATAGAGCTAGGTGGGGAAAACTAAACTGAATGCTGGGAGAAAGAAGGCAGAGTCAGGCAGAAGCCATGTAGCCACCAGAGGAGAAAGACATGAGCCACCAGCTGGAACCTTGCCGATAGGCCATGAGCCTTGTGATAAAATATAAAATAGAAATGTTTAATTTGAGATATAAGAGTTAGCTAAAAATATGCTTAAGCTATTGGCCAAACAATATTGCAATTAATGAGTATTTTGGGGGTCTGGGTGGCCAGGAAACATACAAGCAGCCTCCCCCTACACAAATAAATATAAGTTAAAAAAAAAAAGTCTGAGAGTAACCTAGATTGACAATCCGAGACCTTTGCTTTTCAAATATACTGTTTTTACCCCAATCTTTTGTCACTTATCACAGTTAAAGCTAATTTTGCAGTAAAACTTCATTGTTCTTTTCGACTGTTTCCTGGAGGCAGAACAATCGAATCTAATTCTTGTCCGTCCCTCTGTGTGTGGTACTGTACCAGCGCAAGGGCCACTGTAACTTATGTCCATTTAGTATGTCTTTCAGCATAGTGAAGATGCTGTGCTAAAACCTGAGGAAATATTGAAACTATTGAAGGAAGGTTTAAGTTCGCCTCTTCCTTCTACCAAATCCGAAGATTCCCATTTACTCCTGAGTGACTCCCACCATCCAAAGCTGCTAGGAACTTAAGCGTCATTTGAAGGAGGGGCACTCACATTAAGAGGGTCGGACCTGCTCTAATTTGTGACTCCCCCATGCATGCTGAAATTACGATTGCTCTCCAATTGCCAATTTGTGCTGTCTACCCACGGGTAGTTTCAGAACATGTTGTCAACAAAACATTACATCACAGCAGAGGGTGTGCCCAGCAGGCTGGCACCCATCAGGGTTCATCCGAGGCTCTGTGGGCTGAGAAACAGAGAGTGTCATCAAGGTTAATAGGTGAAATTCTGCTCCAATTTTGGAAGTTATTCTTGTGGGGGGAGAAGACACAGAACCCCTACCCACCCCACCCAAGCATGTGAATCTTGGCTTCCTTCCACCGGTACTTTCCTGGACCTGAGATGTGTGTTTGCACATGGCAACACCCACCTTCCAAACAGTATCTTGCAACTCAGCCAGATTTTCTGCTGAGCCAGCCAGTCACTGGGAACAAACACTGGGGTCTATGACAACCACAACTGGTGTGTGTGTGGGGGGGGAGGGGAGCAAGAGACAGACAGACAGAAGGAGGCAGAGACAGAGAGAATGTTTAAGGGGGGCATGTGTATGTACATGTGCCTTTGTGTGTGCATTTGTACATAAGTGTTTGAGGCATGCATGTGACTGCATGTGCATGTGTGTGGCATTGGGAGGTGTGTGTGTGTGAGTTCTTAAATCTGTGTGACATGTTCGTGTATCTTTGTATCTTTATGTATGAATGTGGGTGTGGTATGTATGAGCATTTGTGGATGACAGGAGTGTGTACATGCTGTCTGTGCCGGTGTCACTTTCCCGGTAGCCCTCTCCAGAGCCCCCAGCCTGGGCGACCCACGTTTCCTGAGTCAGAACCCACTTCCCACTCGTTACAAAGAACCCCAAAACCCAAGAGAGCTTCATCTCACTTCGGAGCCCAAAGGGAGAAAGAGAAGCGCCTAAGTTGAAAGCCAGTGCCTGGGTGTGGAGAAGGTACCCTTTATGAAATACCATGCGCCGGCCTTCAGCGAGACACCTCTGCAGTATTCTCTTCATTACCGGAAGAAAACGCTTCTGCATGTTTAATTAATGCCAGTGAGTCGGCAGTTCCAGAGAGGTGGGTCCTAATTGGTCCAGCAGGGTGTCTGTTACACTGAAGCCTTAAAGTGGGAGGGCTTTAGTTCTTCCTGGACCAAAAGACTGAGCCCGCGCCAGGTTCGCCTGGGGAAGTCACTCTGCTGTTTAGTCACAGGCGAACCACAGAAAGAAAGGGTTTCGAAACCAGGGCCAGTCCCTGGACGCTGGCTTCCTTCTCTGCATGGTGAGGGTGAAGACTCGGGGTCTGGAGGAGTGCCAGCTCACAGTATGATGACTATAAAGTTTGTTATATTTGTCAACGTTAGGAAGTACCCCCTGGAAAGCTGGGTTAATGGACAATTTGGACGCTTAGTCTTGTGATGTGGCTAGGAAAAATGACAGGGAACCCTGACAGGGAAATCTAGCTACTTCAGCAAGTTTTGGGTTTCGTTTGTCTTGAATGGGAGGAGGTGAGCCAGAGACAGTATTGCGTGGTAGATGAGTTTTTCCTGGCTCCAGCATAATCCTCATTTTTATCCATCTCAGTAAAGGGTTCACCATCTGTGACTTCCAGTTTGGAAGATTTGGAGGTGCCTGATCTTCAACAGCAGGATACAGGGTTTTTTGTTTTTTGTTATAGAATGAAAAACTTCCTCTTCCTATGGCAAGAGTTGCAGGTCAAGCTGGATTCAAACTGGCAGCCTAGGTGTTCCCAACCCCCATGGCAGCCAGGAGGCCCTCTCCAAAGGAACCCTTCCTACTGGAGGGATGCCAGGGGCCCTGCCAGGTTGGGAGGAGGCTCTGGGTGAACCCTAGACCCAGCACTGAGATGACAGAGAGCAACCTCTCGCCTCTGGCTGTGTTTGCGTTCCTTCTGAGGAGGAGTCTGGCAGGTCAGGTCCTCCCCACCTCAGTCGCCTGGCCAGCAGCTTGTGTGTGGTTCCATGTCTGATGTGACCAGAAGGAATGGGATAGAACTCATGGGAACATCACCTGCCTGCAGCCAGGAATCCTACCTGTGCAAGCAGGACCCACCCAGGACATGAGGGAGGATGGTCTAATCTATGCCTAGACTCTCGCTTTGGACTTCCTTCCTTTCTGAGAGGAGTTGGGGGGAGGGCAGGAAAGACTGGCATCACCAGGCACTGAGCTTTTATATCAGACAGCAACATGAAACGGAACAGACTGCCCTAAGTCTTGGTTGGGTGACAAGTCAAAGATGGACTTAGGGCAGAGTCTTCAGCCGGGGTGAGGACAGACAGTGTTTGATGCCAGAAACTAGGGAAGGCAATAGGAAGGTTGACCGCCTAGCTTGGAGAAAGACTCCAGACAGGTTCTGACTCAGGTGCCATTGTTCAGAGGTGTGGATTAGAGGAGGGGCCTTCACAAGGGAGAAATCCTGACTCACTCTGAGCACTTAGCTGGCCACGTGACCTCATAATCTCGCACTTAGTGAGAGGTACCACTGCCCTGAGCCATTTCCTGATGCACAAAACAAATATTTGACTTTGAAGTGCTGAGTGAAGCTGCAGGATGTTTGGTAGATTTTTTACATTCTCTCTGCTGCATTTGGAAGCCTTTGGGGAGCTTGGTCTGCAGCAGTCAACACAACAACCTTGTTCTGCAGGTAGAACAATCTGGAAGCCAATGACTTCATACATTAAGAATTCCTCCCTGGCTGTCTGTTTTGTTCTGTCTGTGTAATCGGTACCTAGACAAAATTTTCAAAAGCACCCCTATCCCAGCTGACATACAGCCAGAGGGTATGTGGCTGAGGAATAGATCCTCCAGCTTTTTATGGTCCTGATGCTAGACTGGACTTCTGTAGCCCGGGGACAGAAACCAGCAAACAGGGCGGTTGGCAGACATAAGTGCTGTCTCTGTCTCGGCTGTGGGTGATATGTGATCAAGGTGGCTTACTCAGCTTTCCAGAGGCATCAGTTTCTCCACCTGTAAAATTATTCTCAAGATCAGGTCCCATGACGCCATGAAGCTTAGCTAGGTCTGGAGTCAACTGAGGACTGGAGCGTGTGGACAACACCAAGTTCCATCTGGGATTGAGTCTCCTTGGGAGTGTGAGGGTTGTGGGAGATTGTGTCCTTCACTGGAGTAAAGGGGGCCGATTCTTGCCATCACCTTGATGGTTCATGGGTCTTTTGCATAGATTTTGAAAGCACATTCCATGGTGGATTAGCAATATGGCAGCAGATGTGAGAAGCCATCCCTGAGCCGTAAGAATCTGAAAGAACGTAAGAGGAGGATGTCTAAGGTGAGCAGAGAGAGAAGGATGTCTGACAACATAAACCCGCGTGGTTTTCTCACAATGGGACATCCGTTTATCCAGTACTCTTGTCTACAAAACACCCTGCTCCTTTCTTCCCTCCTTCCTTTCCCCCCCCCCACAACCCTCTCCCTCATTCCCTCCGTCCCTTATTCCCTCTCATCCTTCCTCACTCATAGAATGTTTCTTTTGCCTTGAACACTATCTGCCTTGTCTCAATTTCAAATTGCCTCCTCCCCCCATACTGGCACTAGAACTCCTAGGTTCAACTTCTGGAGTTACATAAGTCCAGAGGGATATCTGAGTCAGCATAAAGGCCCTGAGTCAGCACTCCAAACTGGCCACCATGGGGCTAAATTTCTCCAGTCTTGACTTTGGCCAAATTCCCATGCCCAGTAAGGATTAGCAACTTCAAACATATAGTTACAGATGGATCTTAAAGGGATAGAGAGCAATGGGCATCTCAATCCCCTTGGCCTTCACTATGTTTACTGGGGAACCAGTCAGGTGCCCCCCCCCCCCGCTCAGGCAGGTACGGACAGGCCGACCACTTCCCAGATGTGACCTGTCCTAATTCTTTCCCTCTCATGATGGTGGCATCAAGTCCACCTTTCACCGAGGGCTAGAAGGAGAGATGAGAAATGGAGAGTTAGCAGTGCTTGTGTGTCCATCAATCCTGGCCACTCACTGCTACTTGGGATTTTTATCATGTAGCATTTTATGTGTTGAGTTAACTCTCATCAAACTTTTTACTATCATGAGAATAGAGGGGGAACCAGAAAGCATTTAAAAATGTTGAGTCATGACCAGAAGCACTTAGAAGGGGGGAGACTGAGGAGAGCTCAGGGAGTGGGGAGAAATGCTCATTTCTAGAAATTGATGGTGGGAAAAATCTGGAAATTGGTCCCCTGCAAAATTATAGTTCTAAAAATAAAGGGACAAAGGGGCTGGTGGCAGAAATGATTTAGAAGGATTCTTCATGCTGACTCTACTTGACAGTCCATGGGGATTAAATGATCAGCGGAGACTCTCCCATTGTAGGCTGTTGGGGGGTGGGACTCAGGAAATGATCATGTTTAGGGGCTCCCTGATTATTCTGCTGCACCAGGAGGGTGAAGAGCACCAAAAGACAGGGAGCTCTGTTTACTTTGCCAGTCAAGGAAGTTGGGAGGGAAAATGCTCCAAAGCTGAGAACAGCTGAAGATTTAAATAAGATCTGCTTTTGCTTAACAGTAGGAGGAACCACCACTCGAATTTGTCAAGCTGTGCACTTGGCATTGTTTGCATCTGACCATGACCCCCGAGAAGGACACACTATTATTAGCCATAATTCACAGATAAGGCTTCGAGAAATACAGTCATAGTCGCTCGCCCAAGGCGAACATATGAGATCTAAGATGGTGGGTGCCGACATCAGGGAGGCATGGGAAATACCAAAGTGACTGGCATGGAGGCTGACCGTCAGTGCTGCCTTCCAAGAGGAGTGGCAAGGTCTAAAGTCACAGGACCACACAGTGTGTCAGAGCCACAGGAGTGGGGAAAGGAGTCCACCCAGCCATCACAGGATGAACTCTGGATCCTCTCAGACAGTGATGGTCATGAGGTGGAGGTAGGTGAGGGAGTACTAGGGAGACAGCATAGGAGACGGGGAACAAACAGGACTGGCAAAAAGCCCAGATGATGGAAGGTTAAGAGAAAAAGGCAGTGTGGCTCTACTGTTACAAATGCCCTTTCTGCTCTTGCAAAGGAGCATTTTTAATTCCCAGCACCCACAGGGTGGCTCACAACTGCCTGTAACTCCAGTTCCAGGGAATCTGCTGCCTTCTTCTGGCTTTCAAGGGCACAAGGCACTCACATGGTACATATACATACATGTAGGCAAACACTCATTGAGTTTGTTTTTAATTAAAAAAAATGGGGACTGGTGAGATGGATCAGTGGTTAAGAGCACTGGTTTCTCTTGCAGAAGGCCACTGTTCTGTTTCCAGTACCCATGGGTTGTTCACAACCATCTGTAACTCCAGTTCAGGGGACCCGAGGCTTTCTTCTGACATCCAGAGCATCAGGCACACATGTAGCACATATCTATACTATACATGTAGGCAAAACACACACATAAAAATAAATCTTCAAAAATAATTTTTATTTAAAAATGACTAAATCATTTTTTTAAGGCCATATGATTAGAAAGGTCAACTGCCGTGAATTGTGGGAGCAGCAATGGGGTTTAGGAGGTGATAATGAACTTCTGCATATTCCTGAGTAGTGTGTGATCCAGCCAGTGAGTTAGGAGGGATGGCAGCAGGCTGAGGACCCTTGGGAAGCAAAGCAGGTCAGCCCACTGGGCTCCCAATGACTTCAGGAGGAAGGCAAGGAATCCTGAGACATCAGGAAGGCTCTTCACATCCAGTCCTTGAGGTGTGGGCTTACAAGGAGCTTCCTTGCACACATCCACAAAATCTACATCACTGTGGAGAGCCGCAGTCCTGGCTCTGTTGCACCTCTGAACCCATCCTCCGGGGTCAGCACTCCTGACTGTCCGTGCTCGCCATGGCAACTCTTAAATGGAAAGAGTGCACAGCTGCTGTCTCTCCATGTTTAGGATTCCTATTGTTGGACTTTCTCTCGGGGTCTAGAATGACACACGATACTTGATTCTTTCATTAACAGGAGAGAACACAGGATGCTGTCCTGGGAATGGCTTCTTTGCATGTCCATACGGTAGAGTATTTCAAAATTTCCACTGGAGAGCTTCCATCAGAACCTGGAATTCTGGGACTTTGCACTTGGACTTAGTGAGGCCATCCCCCACTCTAACTGTTGAGAACTGGCTCTGCAAGATTGTCCGTGGCAAGACCTGCTCTTGCAGCTCCATACCACCGCAGTCCTCCCATCAAGGTGGAAGATGTGCTCGGCCGTGGGCTCCTCCTGCTGTGGTCTCAGCCTGGCCCTCTCAGTCATCAGGTATATGCCTGGTCATGGCAAAGGGCTCATTCTAGATGCTTCATTTGCCAGCCTTTGAATTTTCTTTCCTGCTCACATTGACTTACACCAGTCAAAAAGATTAGCCAGCTGTTAAATATTTCCCGATTTTGATATGCTGCTACCAGAGACCTACAGTCACGGACTCACTAAAACATGAACCAGGAAGAAACACTATGGGGCAGTTTGCCAGACTGCATAGCCTAAGCATCCACTTTCTGTTGACTACTGATGACTTGATCATCTTGTGCCTGCCAATGCCTGGGGCACATTAGAGCCACCTGAATCCATAATAGAGGACCACTATGACACGGAGAAGGAAAAGCTGCTTCTCTCTGCCTTTGGAAACAAATGTACATCCATTACTTGTCATTCTTGTCCCAAGAAGGAAAGTCAGTTGGCCTGGAAATGCACATGGAAATTCACCACCATCGTCATCTTATCATCAGCTAAGATTTGTTTATTTTATGTGTGTGTATTTTGCCTGCGTGTATTTATGAGTACCAGGTGTGTGCCTGGTGCCTACACAGGTCATAAGAGAACTGTCAGATCCACCAGAACTGGAGTTACAGCCAGTTGTGAGCCCTCGTATGGATGCTAGGAACCAAACCCAGGTTCTTTGCCAGAGTGGCCAATGTTCTTAACCAAGAAGTCAACTCTCTGGCCCACACAGGAGTTTCTTAATACTACAAAGTATAATGCAGGAACCATCACTGCAGAAAATTGTCAGCTCTGGGGGCTGCATGAACCTCGTGGAAAGTTCAAAAGGATCAGTTAGGGGGACACTCTCTGGGGATAGCAGCAGCTGTAGTTGGATTATTACCTGAAGTCGAGGTTCTAGATGGGAAATAGTTTCAAGAAGTTTTGAAGCGAGAGAGAAAGCATAGGTCTCCAATGAGTAGGGTTCAAGGTGTGAAGAGAGCAAGGGACATCAACTCTCAGGGTCAACTCAAAGGAGAGCAGCTATCCAAAAGCCCAGCAGTGGAGGATAGGAGGAAGAGCCCCGGGCCCTGAGCAAGCCTTTCAATTCCTTGCCAGAAGCACAGTGGCGGGTCTAGAAACAGGCTGTGTCAACCTGAGGCTGTTTGGTCTTGCGAGAATACCAAGGGTCTAGAGAGCCCGGGTGAGGTGACTTTCTCTCCTAGAAGGCAAGAGTACTGCAGCCCCTCAGCTATGTGGCCTTCTCTGGCTCCCAGTGCCCAGGCTCGCCACTCCTAACAGCTGAACATAATTGGCTAACGGCACAATGGAGAGGCAGTTGTGATATTTATCCTCTCAGTGCCTACCTCCAGCCTTTCTAAAAAGCAGCTTCACCAGCTCTCCCTAACAATGAGAAATTGTGAATGGCCATGTCTTTCTAGAAATAAATGTAATTTCAGAAGAAGCATGCCCAGGGAAGCTTTTTCCCTGGGCTCCCTGCCTTTTCCAGAAGGTCCTTCAATGGCCCACATAGGAAGAGCCATTGAGGATTGTCAACAATGTTAACGTTCTTCATGAAAAGGGACCTGGGGTTGCATTGGACAAAGATCTGAATGACTCGCTATTCTGTCCATGAGAATGAAATTTCTTGTTGTCATGGTTACAGTTAACAACTCAACATGACATATATACATACATCAATGACGACATCAGACTTGACCCCACTGTGTCTGAAAAGCAGCTCTGATGCTTGCCGTTGGAGGTCCTGTTGGGGTCCTGTGGAGTCCTGTGCAGCCTTGGGTTTCTGTACATTCATTCTATTTAGATCTCCCACGTGGCCGGCACTAGGCTGAACCTAGAGATACCACAGTAAATAACTCAGCTCTGTGAAGAGTTGAGACTCTAAAAGGGAAAACAATACCAATTAGCCTATCCCTGAGTATAAGGACCTGGGGAACAAGAAGGTTCTATGACACCAACTCTAATGGCATAAACTATGCAAATGAGCAGGCCTGGCTGTTGGGGTGACAGGAAATGAAATGAGATGAGCCTCCTTTTCCTGTGAATGTCATAAACTACTCCGCCAGTGACTTCATACAGCAGAGTCATAGGTTGGCATCTGATAAAGGTCTCTGTGGGCTAAAATCAAGGGCAAGTTCGAGCTTCTTTTTGGAAGATCCAGAGAACTATCCCCCCACACACACACACACTTACTTCCTTGGTCTGCAGTTTTTCAAGGCTGCCCTTGTACTTTGGCCCAGGGTTTCTTCCTCCATTTGCATAGTCAGCAACGTTGTGTGTTTCTCTCTGTCGACCAGTCTGGCTTTGAACTCAGAGAGATCCACCTGCCTCTGCCTCCCAAGTGCTGAAGACTATTTGCAGGTTCTAGGATGTAGGATGTGGACATCTTTGCTCATCATTTGTCCTGCCATCAGACCGAGGAGAGAACTGTCATCATCGACACCGCTTCTTTTCTTCTACCGCATTGGTACTGTTTTAGCTGTATATTTTGGTTTAGTCTTCCTAATCCTTGCCCCTTTGGTGATCCTGTTTAATACCTGTTTTGGGTACAGACATGCACCGGGCCAAGCTGAGGCATGGGGCCCCCGCTGCACCTCTGGATGATGGAGTCTGGGGGAGCTGACTCCATTTTATAATCATGTTTCAAGGGTAATTGTTTTAAAAATCATGTTCCCTTGAAACCAAGTTTGGAAGGGAAACTCACCCTGGTGTTGCAGCTGTGGAGAGGGAATAAGGCTCCTGTGCTGGTTGTGACTAGACACAGGGTTAGGGGGGAGTCAAAGATGGCAGTCCACTCCTTGGGCTTCATGTCAGACTCTCAAATGCAAACAGAGGTTGGTCTGGTGGTAGTGGGTCAGTGAGGGCTGTGGTTAAGAGCACACACCACTCTTGCAGAGGACCTGAGTTCAGTCCCCAGCACCCACAATGCTCGGCTCACAGACCCCTGTAACTCCAGTTCTAGGAAGAGCCAACTTTGGCCTCCATCAGTAGCTGCATTCACATGCACAAGCTACACACAGAATTAAAAACAATAAAAGAAATCTCTTTATTTAAAAACAAAAAAGGCAGATTGAAAAGCACCAAGGGAGGCCAGGATGAAAAGCTCTCATTAGACCCCCCAGCCTCCACTGTCTCCCCAATCTAACCTGGTTTCTGTTTCTTCTACAGTGAGCTCCTTTGACACCACCCATGCGGGGGTGTCACATGCATTGCTGCAGTTCCCAGGCAGATCATCCCTGGTGTGGGGCAGATCCTCAATAAATATTTGCTGCATTAGTCAACAGGATTGAACGACTGCTTTGCATATGGCTCTTGTTCAGAAACCTTCCTTGGCTCCCATTAGTCACTAAAAAAAAAAAAAAATCCATTTGTGTCAAATGTACCCCATCTCCACAGACCCATATTTTACATGTCTAAATCCTCTTTTTCCAAGGCTCCACTAGCTGGGTGGACTGTTATAGCAATGTGGTTTAAAGAACAGACTTTTATTTTCCTAAAATTGAAGATATAGATGCTGGATGAGGGGCTTAGGTGCAGTCCTAGGTTGAAGATATATATGTTGGTTGAGGGGCTTAGGTGCAGTCCTAGATTGAAGATATAGATGTTGGTTGAGGGGTTTGGGTGCAGTCCTAGATTGAAGATATAGATATTGGTTGAGGGGCTTGGATGGGGTCCTTCTGAAACCGTGTTTGTACAGGGCCTGTCTGCTCTCTGTGCTGTAGAGTTTGGATTTGAGGGTTTGGCTGAGGTTTGCCTAACTAGTACGTTCTGTATGAATATACCAGAAATCAGAAACACTTCTGGTCCCACATATTCCAGTGTTACTCAACCAGAACCATCTCCTGATGTAAAACAGTATAATAATGTGTTATTACATGTGTTTGAATTCAGGGATGATATATTTTTCTAAATAGACCCCCATCTGCAATTTCTCTTCCTTATTACGGATGCTCATCCAACATCTAATGAGTGGATGAAGGGAGTGGTGGAGACCATTACAATATCAATTGAGTATAAGATGAGTTAAATATAGATGCATTCATTTATTGATTTAAAATGATTCTTAAAAGATAAGGGACTGGGGGCTGCAGAGATGGCTCAGCAGCTAAGAGCACTTGGTCCAGCAGGGGACCAAGATTTTGTTTCCAGCACCCTCATGACAGTTCACAGCTGTCTATAACTCCAGTTCTGTAGGCACTAGGCACACATGTGGTGCACATACATACATCATACATACATACATACACAAGCACTCATACACAAAAAGTAAAATGAAAATATTTTTTAAAAAAACAAAACTGGATGCGAATCTGAGGTTAATAAGTGCTTTCTGAGAAGGGCAGTAATGTGTGTGAAGAAGACTGTCTGTCGTGTTCAACAGAGGCACGTGCACTGTGTACGTCTGAGAGAAGGGCGGTGAAAACCACATGGCAGACAGAGCTGGTTGTGGCGTCGGACAGCTGTGTGGCCCCGAAGAACTCACACAACTTTCCCGTGCCTCGGTTTTCTCCTCCATTAATTGAAGACAAGAACTACTTACTTCTGCCTGATAGGCTCCTGCGGCCCTTAGACTACAGTGACACGCAGACAATAAGCACATGGTGAACGTCAACCAACTGTTATCACCCCCAGTGACTTCAGGGATTTTTAATGTGCCACCCATTAATGGGGTCCTTATATCTCACTGATATATATGCATACTCATATACTCATGTATATGAAAAAAAATATAACATTTCATCCAAGAATCCACAATTAGCACCAGGTACAGCTCTTCACGTTTCCAGACTTTATGCATTAGGAAAACAAGGGAGACCATTCACTCCGTAGTTGGGCCTTTTGTGAAATGTGACAACCTGGTCCTTAATTATTCTTAGAAATGTCAGAACTCCCTGGACAAAATTAGTCTTGACAGTTCAAGGGCTAATTAACTCCAAACCTAGCTTCTTGGGTTGCCTAATTAGCGGTGCTTGGTCACTTAAAATTTTTTTGAATTTTTTTTTTTCTGATCTTGTAGCAGGTAAGGGCACAGTGTGCAACAGACCTGTTTGGGGAAGGGGTTCAGCCAGCCCTTGGGCCCAGTGGGGGTGCAGGTGAGATGTAGGTGATCTTGAGATGCCAGGGGATAACTGCAGCCTGCGTGGGATGTCTGGAGAGTCATGACAGCCCATAATGAGTCCTGATGCTTCACTTCACAAGACTGTCTTCCCATCTTCCCCTTCCCCCACCCATCTCCGATGACAAAATTCTCTACGGGCTCACTAACCTCATTAAATACAAAACACAAATATGCTAAATGAAAAAAGGCAGATGCAAAAGACATGCACTGAATGATTCCATTTACACAAAACAGCCAGAGACAGTGTCTAGATTAGATGGTACCGGTGACTGCAGGAGAGTGGGTGGGGAGGTAGCATCCTTGCTTGAGGGTGCAGGGCTGGCTTCTGCTGAGTTTAGCTTGGCGGCTCTCTGCATGCACTTAGTACCACTAAATTTATGGGCTTTTTGTGGTAATGGGGATCGAACCTAGGGCTCCGCACACATTAGGCAAGCCCGCTACAGTATGAGCTGTGTCTGTAGCCAAAGTTTGCTTTTCTTATTTTGTGATAGGGTCTCTAAATTGCCTAGACAGGCCCCCAAACTCTCTCCAAGCGTAAGCATCCTCTGGTCCCTATTTGCACCACAAAGGTCCTGCTGATATATGCATTTAACTGGGCCAAATGGCTCATTTTATGCTACCTAGTTCTTTTAAAGTTGAAAAGTGTCATGGTTAAGAAGTGGGGTTTTTAAGAAGGCGTTAGACTAGCCAGAAACTTTAATCCCAGCACTCAGGAGGCAGAGGCAGGTGGATCTCCGCGAGTTCAAGGCCAGCCTGGTTTGCAGAGCTAGTTCTAGCACAGTGAGGGCTGTTACTGTCTCAAAAAGCAACAACAACAACAAAAAAGGCATTAATCCATAAAGGATCTTCCGTTATGACTAGAACTCAGGCCCTAATAAAAGAGGCTCCATCCAGATACCAATATACTGTGCTTTAGCCTTCACTTCCTCCATCCTGGAGGACAGGAGGACAAAAAGCATCAAGCCTCCATCTTGGGAATAGAGGGCATCCCTCACTTGCTTTTAAGCCTGCCGGGACCTTGGCTGTGGATCTCTCGGCCCATGAGAATGCATTTCTATTCTTTCCCAAGTTTCATCAAGTTAGTACACAGGCTGGGGAGGGGTGTGGCCCCTCTCTCAAGCATCACCTATGGGGCTGTCCATGCTAGGATCCCTATGGATGCTTTGGTACTCAGGACAAGATATCTCACCTATGCTAGTCCCTCCTATCCCTCTGGCATATTCCTGCCACTCTGTAGGACTACAAATCAAGTATTCCATTTTCTGGAGTCTCCCCAACCCACTTCCCCTACTCTTCCAGGAAGGGCTGGCTACTGTACTGCCTCCTTTGTCTCTTTGAACATCAAAGCGTTGTAACTCTGCATGCTGCTGTGATTTATTTTCTCTTTATAATATATTTTTAAAAAACAGCTAGTGACAGTACATATCATAAGATTCACTCCCTAAGGATACATTTCTTAGGATACATGAGTTTGGAGAAATATTAATAGAACAAGAAACACCAGAAACACATTTTCGGGTCCTCCCAAATCCTCAGGCCCTGGTGAAGTTGGTCCCTCCCCCATCCCCTGATGACCACGGCCTTGTTTTTTGTTTTTTGTGGGTTTTTTTGTCTTTAGTTCTTTTCCAGAATATACCATTTGAGTGAATTTATGTGATGTGCAGTACAGTCTATTGTGACTGAGTTTTATTTTTACATGTGCCTCCTGCTTTCAACTTGATCTCCAAATATCAGAGATCTTTCTTATCTTACTCAGTAGCAAGCATCATTGGGTGTGGTCCCTAGAGGCTTGTAGCAACACAGTGTGACCAGATGTGGCAGAGAGGTAATGCTTCCCTAACCCTTCCCCCCAGGTGACTGACAAGGAGCAGAATGCAGTAGTCACGTGACTGCTTGGAGTATGAGCCCTCTCACCCGCTACCTGAAATAGTCGTGGCAGAGCCAGTCCTAGGAGGCCATGCAGAACCAGTCCCAGGAGGCCACAACCAGGATGGTACCTCTTCCATACTGGGCAGTCTGATTCCAACCTGAGCTACTTCCTGTTGCCTTTGGGACTCGAACTCAGCCATCCAGGAGCTGCCCTGAGGGTTGCGCACTCCATTTATGGCGGACATGAGCCCGAGGAGTAAGAGAAACAGAATGGGACCGCTTTATCTCTACTTCACCCACACCCTCCCCTCTCTCTGTCTCACGTAGACAGTCACACACATTCAGAGGACCCTGTCCTTGCTGTAATTCTAACCGGTATTCTAAGTAAGAAGCCACGCCCTGTGGCCAACTGAACTGTTATTTTGTGCTGGGATTTTCTAGCTTATCCTTCCTAAAGGACCCTAGGGACATCTTCACCCCTACCTTACAGTCCTGTAGTTATGGTCTTAGTAACAGCAAAAGTCTGCAAGTTCATGGGGACTTCTTGAAGGGAGCTCCTTAAGGACCAGGGGCATACTGAAGCCCTCCGTGGTATGGGAACATTGCCAGTTATTAAAGAGGAATGCTTGCAGAGTGAGGGGCACATGGCAAACCAACACCACATAAACAGCTCTATTTTTTTTTTTAAAAAAAAATTGTTTTATTGAGCTATATATTTTTCTTCACTCCCCTCCTTTTCTCTCTCCTCCCCTTCTACCCTCTCCCATGATCCCCATGATCCCAGCTTACTCAGGAGATCTTGTCTTTTTCTACTTCCCATGTAGATTAGATCCATGTATGTCTCTCTTAGGGTCCTCTTTGTTGTCTAGGTTCTCTGAGAGTGTGAATTATAGGCTGGTTTTTCTTTGCTAAATATCTCTTAGACAGATTTGGCAATCACAGTCTGCTTCTTAGTTAGGTTTCTGTTGCTGTGATAAAGACCATGACCTAAAGCAATTTGGGGGCAGGGGAAGGGCTTATTCAGCTCACATTTCCAGGTGAAGGAAGTCAGGGCAGGAATTCGAGACAGGAACCTGGAGGCAGGAACTTAATGAGAGAGCACGGAAGAACACGGTTTACTAGCTTGCTTGCCAGGGCTTTCTCAGTCTGCATTCTCCTACAACCCAGGACCACCTACCCTGAGGAGTACTGCCCACAGTGGGCGTGGTCCTCTCACATCAATCATTAGTCAAGCAAATGACTGACAGGCTTGTCTATAGGCCAGTCTGATGGAGGCATTCATTTTTCAATTGAGAGTCCATCTTCCCAGATGACTTTAGCTTGTGTCAAGTTAAGAAGAAAAAAAATCCAGAAATCCAGCTTTCTCCAAGAAAGCTTCTGGTAGTTCTCTTATCATGGAGCAACCAGTGCTTCTCCTTCATGCCCTGATGTAGAGACAAGGGGCGAGGTTCCTCCTTATGCAGTTAACTTTGGTTTAATGTGTAGGCAGAGTTCTTTGTTGGGACTGCCAGCTCCCCAGTAACACAGAAGCTTATTATCAATTATAAATGTTCTGCCGATAGTTTATGTTTGTTACTAATTAGCTCTTACAACATAAATTAACCCATATTTCTTATCTATGTGCTACCACGTGTGTTCATCTTCCTTCTCTCCATATCCCCTGCAACTCCACCCTTCTACCCTGCTTCTCCCTTTTTTCTGCCCACAAGTCCCGCCTAACCTCTTGCTGCCTAGCTAGTGGCCATTAGCTCTTTATTAAAGCCATGAGAGCAACACATCTTCACAGTGTACAGAAGGATCTTTCCACAGCCTTAATGACTGATAATAAGGTCATTGGCAGAACATCATCTGGAGAATGTTAGTGTGGCTGGTAACTATATTTTTTATTGTTGCAACAATTAAGAATTGATTTCCAGTTCTGGAGAGATGGCTCAGCAGTTGGGAGAACTTGCTGCTTTTGCAGAGGTCCCAGGGTCTGCTTCCGACACTCACACGACAATCACAATCATTTATAACTCTAGTTCAAGAGGATCCGGTGCCCTCTCCTGACCTCTAGGGACACTGAATACACATGGTGTACATACATACAGGCAAATCACCTCTATACATAAAATAAAATATTTTTTAAAAAGAACTGGAAAAAATAAAACACTATTGATCTGGGTTGGGTTTTTTGTTTTGTTTTTTGTCTTTTTTTGGTTTGTTTTTTGTTTTGACGGAAGTTAAAATTGAAAACACAAAGGCAATTAGTGTCATGGGGCAGAGATTAAGAATCTATTTCTGGCCCTTTACATTTGAAGTGGCATTTCTTTTAAAAACGCTTATCCCTTGTGTCCTCAATCCAACAGTTGTGGCTTTACTCTTTCTTTTAATTCTCCGTACTGCTCAATGTACAGAAATAGAAGAGTGAGCTGCCTTTAGAACCTGGTGGGTGTTATCACTCTGGAGCTTGGAGAGGGCCCAGTCACAGATGCCTGATGGAACTCTGTCCCCTCCTAGTGATCAGCTGTTGACTCCAGGCCCCTTCCTCAAACCACGCCAATTGCAAGTACGCTCTTTAGGTTTCATTGATTGACTCCACATGGGTTCACAGGCTACCAGAGCTAGAAATCCAAGGGGACAACTCTGAAGGTTTCACGGAGGAAGCAAGACGTCTACAGGAGCAACTCGAACTGAAAGAACAGGAGCAGGTGTCCTCAGTGGCTCCCATACACAGGGCTTGGCGCTTTTTGCTATCCCACCACTCATCAGGCACCCCATGGTGTTGCACAGTTTGCTGCTAAGGTCCCTCCCTTATCCAGGGGACTAGGGGGAAAGCCTAGGCTTCACAGAAGTGTGAGCCAGAAGAGCTTCCATTTAAGGGAGCAATTTGTGAGAGCAATGAATTTGTTGGCTTCTTTGAGCTTTTATCTTTCTTTCCTTTTGGTCTGGAATATGGGTACAGATGAAACTGATGGGTGAAACACCTTACATTAAGGCCTCATGGAGTACCTGGAAGGCATCATTTCCTCACCAACACAGAGAATAGAGAGCCTGGTCTAAGCGCACTGATGTGGAAGTCAGAGAAGGTCTGGAATATGGAAAACCGCCTGATGTCTGCTGTAATTTGGAAGGGACCAGAGATGTCTAACACTGTGGAGAGGGTTCCTAGGGCTCAGTGAGACAGTGGGAGAAACTGATGGGGGCATCATTTGACATAAACTTTTTTTTCCACTGACCTTGACTGCTGATTGCCCTCCATGCATCAACCCTCGGTCCTGCCTGATCCAGGTACACCCTGGAGGCCCTCCTTTACACTACAGACTTCTCAGTTTCCCACTTTGGTCCAGTCTGGCAGCATTTAGACACAGGCCTTTGACTCCTCTCCTTGCTCTCCTTTGAGACCTTGACCCTAAAACGCTCCTAGCCAAACACTCCGAAGTCCCCGGAGAGCCAGAAGAGGTGGATCAAGGGAGGGACAGACTCACTAGGCCTCAGAACCAAATTCAAAAGCCATGTTAAGTCCATCTGCCCTCAGGATGCTGCAGTGCAGAGGGGAATCTGGCCTTCCCAGACTCCTCCTCCACACGAGAAGAGAGAAGCTGGCCATCTGGTGAGGAAGCAAGCCAGATGGGTCGGGTGGTTGAGGGGAGGCTCTGAGAGGCACCATACAGAGGTGGGTGACTCGGAGTTCCTCATCACAGTTGCCCCTGCTGCCATGGGAGCTCACTGTTCAATGCTGGGCAAGGGAACATTTTTATTCTGCTCCTGACTGGGTTCTACTTTGTGCTTTTGGCTGTTTCACTTCCGAATGTTGGGCCAACTGTTTAAACGCATGTGTACGGCCAGCTGTGCTCTGCGGAAGCTATAATTGCTCCAAATGTAAAAAATGGGAGGCCTTGCTGCATGATAGCGGTCAGGGTGTCCTGATCACAGGACTCTAGAAAGCATTGCCTCACTTTGATTAGACCCAAATGAGAGACTCGATCAGAAAATAGAGTATATTTCTGCCTTTCTGCATGTTAAAAGTGCATGAATAAAGCTTGTGAATGTTGAAAAATATACTTGATCATGATAAACCGAGTAAGTGCATGATTGATTGTCTCTCAATATAATTCAATAACACATAGCCAGTGCAGAAAAGCTTTTGGGTCACGTCAGCAATCTTTCAACTCCGACTGGCTCACAGGGTAGCACCAATAGATATTAATTTCCCTGGGGAAATTTTCTTTTGATCATGCTTATTAAACATGGAGCCTTTAGGCATATGCAGATTCTGAGAATTCATGTTTTACACCTGAAGCCATTCTCTCCCTGCTGTTGTTTAACTCTGACAGGCACCGTGTTTATTACACTTGTTTGAGAAAACTGCCCTCTATTCTCCAGATCTGTGTCTTCAATCATTTTGGCAAAAGGCGGGCTGTGACATTCAGTTGCTTCTGACCCCACCTCTGGGAACCAGACATAGTCCCTCACAGGGAGCCTGCTGCTTTCAGTCCAGATGTGATGCTGTGAGAAGGAGGTTTGAAGTTTTGGTCATTTGGTCTCCTCTAACACTCCACACTGAAAAGGTTTTCATTTTAGTGGCAACCATAAATGATAACAACTATTATGCAGAGATCTGTCACAGTCAGAGCTAATCACTAGGCATTCACCATAACCCCCAAGGCTTGGTGATGGCAGGCAGATAGCATGCAACTAGCCAGAGAGAAGGGAGACGGAGGGAGGACCTGTCTCCATTCTACACATTACATCCAAGTGTAAGCGCCTGAAACATTTTCATATATTCAAAAAAAAAGTTTAGAACACCTGGTGCAAAAGTAGACTAGGTCAGCAGAAACCCCTGAGTCTGCCAGCTCACCGCCCACTGCAAGGTCGAACTATCAGACGAACAGAAACCTGCTGCATTTGCACGGCCTGGAGAACTCACCTCTCACCTGTGGCACCATTTGATCTGCATTGCGCCACTGTCCAGGGAACTGGGGAGTATGTGAGATCTGGGGGAGCAGTAACTACTCTGATGGGAAGTTAAGTCTAGATTTGAGAGGCCACCAGTTTAAATCCAAGAATAATCCCAACAGGACTGGGCACACCTTTCATCTCAGCACTTGGAAGACAGAGGCAGGCAGATAGATCTCTGAGTTCGAGGCTAGCCTGGTCTGAACAGGGAGTTGCAGGCTAGCCAGGACGACATAGTGAGACACCATCAAACAAAAACAAACAAACAAACATCTAATAACTTAAACAATGACTGGCAGGTGAGGGAAACTGGTAAACCCATTCACTCACATTGAGTTTTCCGTAGGCACCATTTCATTTGTTTCTGCATCCTCATAGTGTGTGACAGTTTTGCTTCAGTATTGGTTTAAAGAGCAGCAGAGGTTGATGGGGAAGATGACTCAGTGATGCCCAGCTCCCACAGAACAGCTTACAACTGTCCATAACTCCGGCTCCAGGGGATCTAAACGGCCTTTTCTGGGCATCACAAGCATCAAGTTATGTGTGCAGTGCACACATGTATATGCACACAAACATTCTCATACACATAAAATAAGATAAATAAACCTTAAGGGGGAGAATGACCAAGAGAAGCAGCAGGAAGCCATGGGGAAAGTTCTAGTTAAAAAGGCCAAGGGTGGGCCTGGAGAGATGGCTCAGAGGTTAAGAGCACTGACTGCTCTTCCAGAGGTCCTGAGTTCAATTCCCAGCAACCACATTGTGGCTCACAGCCATCTATAATGAGATCTGGTGTCCTCTTCTGGTAGGCAGACATGGAAGGAATGTTATACATAATAAATAAACAAATCTTTAAGAAAAAAAGGCCAAGAGTGGAGACTGGGCACTTGCCCCCAATCATGCACTGTATGAAGCTGAAGCTGGGTAGCTTCAGGGCAGTCTGCACTGTCTTGGCCCCTCTGCAAGGGTCTGTGGTGTAGGGTGCTAAGGCATCACTGTGTGTTTGGCCATCAGCTTTGCAGATGAACTGTTTCAACTGCTCATTGGCCACTCTTTAGTAAGTAGTGTCATGGGTTGAACTGTGTCCCCCGGAAAGATTCACTTGCGTCCTCACCCTGCATACCTCCAGATGTGATTGTATATGGAAATAGAATCAGATGCTGTGCTTTCTGGATATGATGGCTGATGTTGACGGTCAACTTGAATGACCTCTCGGGAAGCCTCTCGATTGAGTGGCACAGCCTTGAATGTGTGTGAGGGGAGGACCTACCCTGAATGTGGGCACTGCTCATCCATAGGTTGGGGGTCTGGGTAGAATAAAAGGGGAGAAGCAGAAGACCATTCTACTGCCTCCTACCTGTCTTGAAGTGAGCAGCCTCTGTCACAAATGCCCAGTGTCACTATGCTCTGCCTCAGCATGGGCCCAAAAGCAACAGAGTCAAGGGATGGACTAAGTCAGGAAAGCCAAGGGCCACACTAAAGCCTCTGGGACAGGAAGCCAAAAGATCACATTTTCTTCAGATATTTGTTTCAGCGGCCCTTGACCCACACACTCAATTGGGGAGAACCCTGATCCAGTGACTGACATCCCCATAAGAAGCAACACACTTGTACCCAGACACAGGAGGATACCATGTGGTGACGGGGCAGAGAAGGCCACCAGAGAGACAGGAACAATACATCGAGAAGCCAAGGAGCACCAAAGACTACTGAACAGCAGTCAGAAACTGAGCGAGAAGCGTGGGGTGGGTCGCCCCTCGTAACCTGCAGACATAACTGACCCGCCTTCATGGTAAAGGGGGCTGTTATCTCAGAAGGAATCAATTTGATCTGGAGCATCTAGACTTCAGAGCTGTGAAGCAATGAACCTCTGCGGTAAAGCCCCCGCATTCACAGTTCTTCATCACAGGTAGGCCAGCTCTCTGGAATGAGTCGGAGTAGATGGTCTTCAGGTTCTAGGGAAGACAAGTTCTCATAGGAGTTTTGAGTCGGCTCTTTGCCTGGGTGGGGCATGCTTATTTTCTGCTTTGAGTGATATGCTTACACCAGATATTCATCCACTATGCTGGATTTCTTTTCTTTTCTTGCCTTTAAGTTTTCTAGGGTCTAGAGAGATGACTCAGTGGTTAAGAGCACTCGCTGCCCTTCCAGAGGACCCGGGTTTGATTCCCGACACCCATATGGAGGCTCACAACCACCAATAACTCCAGTTTCAGGGGGTCTGAGTCCTCTTCTGGCTTCTGAGGATACTGTAGGCACTTAGTACACATACATACAAGCAGGCTCACACATATACACATGCACATAAAATGAAAAATCATGGATTTTTAAATGTATCTGTGTTTTCAAATTATTAAGAGATAGATTCTTCCTGTCTTTACACACACACACACACACACACACACACACACACACACACATCAGTGTTTGCAATTCTCGTTTCTGATTTAATGGTGGTGACTTCAGCCTGTACGACGCCAGTCACTTCCTCCCAGTGCTAACGAGTGGCAGACACACTCTAAGCCCGCTCTCACCAGGAAAGGAAATTACCGTCTGCCTGGCTGATGAGGCCTGCTCTAATTTAAAGGTAATTCGAAGAAGAGTGATCGTTCATCTGTATGGAGAAAGCCAAGTTCAGACACATTCAGATTCCCTGGAAATTCACATCTCTGCCAAAGTAGAGAACACTCCCACCTTGGTGGCTGCTGCCCTGAAAGAAGTGGGTATCCATTCACAGCCTGGGGATGGTGTCAAAAAGACGCACAGACTTGGGCCTCAGAGGTGACTGTATTTTAACTGAATTTTCTCACACAAGCTTCTAACTGACTTGTCTGTGTGTCTGTGTGTGTTTTACTTTTATTTTGTTTTATGTATATGACTGTTTTGTCTGCATGTACGTGTGTGTGCCATGTGAGTGCCTGTTGCCTGAGGAGGCCTGAAGAGGATGTCAGATCCTGAAAGTGGAGTTACAATTGAAAGCCACCATGTGGGTGCTGGGAATGGAACCCAGGGCCTCTGGAAGAGCAGCCAGTGCTCCTAACTGTTGAGCCGTATCTCCAGTCCCACAGTCTGATTTTTTTCAACAGCAGATTAGAACAAGTTTGGAGCTTCATCCTGAACAATTCAATGCCACCCTTCAAACCTTCAGTCCTGTCATCATTTATTTTCATTTTTGTGTTGCAGGTTGTCACAAACCTAAGAAGCTAAGAAGTATCAAAAGAAGAAGAAGGCTTGCTTTTTTTTTTTTTTTTTTTTTTTAGATTGGGCACTTAAAAGAGTTTATGTTCTCACTGGAGAATAAAGATAATTATCATTCAGATGGAAATGACGGGTTCTAACATCAGCTTAGGAACGAGTCTACACAATC
>JAQHUG010000136.1:2981947-3086347 GCA_028555095.1 Dicrostonyx torquatus
GTGCGTGTCTGTGTGTGTAACCACTTACACAAGTATGCTTGAGCATGGACTCTGAACTGCAAAGCCAACAGAGAACGCTGCTGGAGTGACAGTTGCTGTTATTTGCTCGTGTTTGCCTTGCCTCTGTTCAGCAAGGGCTTGACCACTGAGCTGCACTGCAGCCATAACTGTGCTACTTGTAGGGAAAGGAAATGAAGGGCTTTGCCCTCTTTTCTACCCCATCTACAGCAATATGTAGTTCTATTATGATGGCAAAATATAATTAATTATTAAAATGATATGTGAGCAAACCTGATGCTATGAAACATGTCTCCAGACAGCTGGGAAACAACCACGGCCGACAGGACCTGCTGTTACAGTTACCAAGCATGAGGTGTGGCCCAATTTGAGTGAGAAAATGCTCTCACCAGGGCCAAATGACAGGCAAGCAGCAGCAGGCCCTCCAGGCGAAGCCCCAGATCACCAATGGCCCAAGACCAACCTTCTCAAGGCTAAAGAGTCCTAGACTCCAGCCTGGCACCACTTTCTGAGCTGCAAGCTCATTTGTTTTAAATCCTGGTCTGCTTTTGATGTTCAGATGAAATGCTGGGTCTTCTCAGAGCAGGAAAGCTCCCCAGTCTGTCCATCTGGACAGACTCTTTGAATCCAGAGAGCTTCTGGCACCTTCACAGTTGAGGACTTTGTGTGCCCTGAATCAGCAAGGGAGATGGAGATATTTATCATAGAAAATGTAGTCCAGCAGGATGAGAAAGATTAACTTCAGATGGGGGAAAATAGACTTCTTTTCTTAGAGGACGTGTATATGTTGCTATAGGTAGGCTTAGAGAACGAAAACATTAGTCTTAGTGTTAAAGAGAACCACTAAGGAGGCCCGTGGTCTGTCCATCCAGGCATGCCTTCATTACTCATTAATTCATGCCACAACTTGCCAATGTGTGCACGAGTTTAAAGCACTGCTTATCGAAGTCTGGGCCCGGGACCGACAGTGAAGGCATCTCCTGAGAACGTGCAGAAATGCAGAATCTTAGAATTCTCAGAGTCAGCCCCTGTACTGAGGATCTGAAGGGTAGAGCGGTGGACCCAGCTATTTGAGTTTTAACAAGTCTCTGATTCCTCTATGGCTGCTCGAGCTTGGGAGCCTGTGTTGTGGTGCACAGGTGTGTTGTGCATAGTGTGTCGAGTGTGTGTGTGGGGGGGGGGATGTTACTGACCAGAACCTTAGCAGAGACAATGCTGTGGGAGAAGCCCATTGTTCCAGGGAAGCAGTACCTGGAGACCCTGTCCCTAGCCGGGGCTTCCCAGAAGTTCTCCACTGGAGGCTGCAGCATTCCTGTGAGAGCCAGTAGCATTCTTACTCAGGTGCAAAAAGTATGTGGCCTTCTCTAGCCAGTACTGTGTTAATTTGTGTTGTTCTTTCCAATTGGCTTCTAGAATGAAGCAGAAAAAGACTCATCTATTTCTTGCTAATGTTTGCTGATCAGAATGTTTTTATTTGTGCTCTTATGAAATGGCAAAGGTCCAGTCCTTGGGGCCCAGTGTAAGATTGCCAAAGGTGTTCTGGGAACCCCTAATGGTTACCAACAATGTCATCTGATAGGTAGCTTGAGCCATGTGACAAGCTTACAGCAAACACTTCCTGCTCGCAAGGGCATTCTGTTATTTTCTCTCTCCTCCCTTCTCCCTTGCTACACCATCCTTAGTAGAGAAAGTAGTAATTCTGCAAGCCAGCCCTCCTATCAGATTAATGGGCCTGCACACAGCTGTGTGGGAGGCCAGGCTGCCTGGGATGTGAGCTGCCCCCAGAATCCGGGGTCAGAAGCATTTATGCTGCAGTCCAATGTGACACATCTTGGTGTTTTTCGACTTCTCTGGAGAGGAATGTCCAAAGGGGTGTGACTGAGAGATTAACCACAGCTATGCAGACAACAGCTGGCTGCTTGCTTCATTGCCTCCTAAGGGCTCAGTTCTGGACCCTGTCCAAAGAGCTGTGCTTTGGGTAAAGTTATGAAAACAGCTCAGTCGAGGCTGCTTTTGTTATCTGTATGGTGACCATCCTTAGAGATTGCCCATGGAGGGTCAAGGTGATGTTTGCAATTACCAAGCATGTCTTACTTAGATGGTTGGTGTGTGTGTGCATGAAAGTGCTCGTGTGTGTGTGATTGCATGTGAATGTAGAGGCCAGGGACTGATGCCAGCTACCTTCCTTAATTTCTTGATGCCTTATTTTCTGTGACACAGTCTCTCTTTGTCCCTGACACTTGCTGGTTCAGCTAGACTAGCCAAACAGAAAGTCCCAGGGCCCCTCCTGTCTCCACCTTCCCAGTGCCAGGATTATAGATATGCATTACCATGCCTGACTTTTTTTACATGGGTGCTGGGACTCAAACTCAGATCCTCATGCTTCTATGCCAAACACTTTACCGACTGAACCATCTCGCCAGTCTCTCTTGATTTAAATTCTTTCACCAAAAATAAACACTGACAGTTATTCAGAGCCACTGAAAATATTGCAATTGTTTATGACTACTTGAGATACTTTAATCATTATACTAATATATATCAGGTCCAGTCTTTACTAAGGGTTTCGTTACCCTAATTTGCAGTACAAAAATAGAACCTCAGTAAGGTTAAGTTAGGGTTGCACCTCAAGTAATGCCCAATGTTAGATTTGAACTCAGGCTCTCCTGTCTCAATGTATCTATAAATCTGAGCTATCAGCATACTGTTAAGATGTGCATATACCCAAATCAATGTGCAGGTTCAATCTACACCTTATGAAAGTTATGCTAATTTACAGAGACAGAAGAAGCAATCCTAAAATTCCTAGGGAGCCACAAAAGACTAGACATAGCAACCTTGAGTCAAAGGTACAAAGCAGAAAATGTCACTCTGACTACACTCAAGATGTCCTGTGAATCAATAGCTAACAAAGCGGCAGAGTGTCGGTGAAGGAGACATGGATGAGAAGAGAAGGGAACAGGAGGGGAGAAGAAGAGGGGGGAGAAGGGGAGGGGAAGACAGGAGAGGGGCATGAAAGAGAGGAAAGGAGAAGGGAGGGAAGGGAAGAGGAGGGAACAAGGAAAACAATCCACACATTTATTATGGTCAACTGATTTTTGTTCAAGGTGGCAAGAGCACACAACAGGGAAAGGACATTCTGTTCATTAAGGGACACTGAGGTAAGTGGCCATCCACATGCAGGAGAGTGAAACCGGACCTTTATCTCACCCCCAAACACAGGCGTCAAGTCACAGGGGGTGGAAGGCATGCATTTAAGACCTGAAGCTGAATGTCCAGGGAAAGGGATGTTGGGAAGTGCTATAACACTGGTCTGGAAAATGGCTTTTTTCTTTTTTTTTCTGTTTGTTTTTGGCTAGGAGCCTAAAGAACATCTACAACAACAAGAAAACAAGCAACTTGACTGAAGAACAGTCTGGACAGACCTTTTAAAACATAGACACACACCTAGCATGCATTATAACAGCTATGACCCTCAACCCGATCGAAGCAGTTCGGTTCATTGCAGTGGAATCATCGGGCAGAGATTTCTAGCTCATAACAGACAGTGGGGAGCTGCGCAAGCCCTGAGTGAGTGCGGAAAGAGTGGATGAAGTCCTGAGTGAAAATTTGTCATTGACAAGGACCAACGCCTCGGACCCCTGGGAAGTGACAGAGCTTTCTCCAGGCTGGGCTTGGAATCAGCAAAGCCTTCTTCTGGCCCTTGTGCAATGTTGGTTGGCAGTGCGTGTAAAAAAAAAATCTAGCAACCAGTTTGCTCCTCCCTGATGGCTACAACCGGAAACTGCTTGTCTAGTAGACACCTCCTGCTGAGGCGAGCCAACTCCTCCCCCTGTGTCGTGCCCAATAAACATGCTGAAGTTCCTGGTTGCTGTACAGTTGGTGCTGCTCCAGCAGAGAAACCGCAGCTCACCTCATTCCAGCCTTCCTGTCCATGTGTCTGTGTGTCCATCCTTCCTTCATTCCCTCACCACCCCAGTTAGGTTTTCTGGGACCAAGTCACACAGGACAAGGCAAAGGACCAAGAAACAGAATGGCAATGTCTAACTCTGATATACTGGGCAATGTTAATCTCTTATTATTATTCAGGGACTCACAGTTAAGAGTTGGCCTTGAAGAGATGTTGAACTTTGAACTTTTGAATACTGACTCTTGAACCATTAAGACTTAAGGAGATTCTTACAGTTGAACTAACTGTCTTCTGCTGACTGTGAGCCTTTGGTGGGCAGGGGTGGAATGCTATACTTTGAACGTGAACTGCTCCCCACTGGTTCATGGTTCAATTCTGGTTTCCCAGCTGGTGGCATGGTTTGGGAAGGCATTGGAGCCCTTGGGAGTCAGACCCTTGCTGGAAGAAGTGAGTCACCGTGGAGGCTCTGAAGGTCCTGGAACTATTTTCTCTGCATTCTGTTTTGCTGTGAGGTGAACAACCTCTACTACATGTCTCTGCCACCACGAACTAAAGCTCTGCCCAGCCTTCGCTTCTGGGATAGACTGAAATCCTTTGAAATAATGAGCCAAAATAGATGCTTCTGTCAGTATTATTGGGACAGCAATGTAAAACCAACTAAAAAGTTTGTGGAAAATGGTCTGGGCCTAAATAAGTACAACCATTCAAGATAGAATGTTCCTCAATAAATTAAAAATGAGCCACCATATGAACCAGCAACTCTAGTTGGGGTGTATAGGCCACGGTCAGTGTGAGACTGGACATCTGCACTGTGCGCTGTACATACTCATACTGTCAATGGTGGGTTCACCCCGTGTCTCTTAACAGATGAAGAAAAGGTAGCATGTGCACACAATAGAATAGTAGTCAGCCACTAAAAATAAGGAAATCTTGTCATTTGAATGGATGAACCTTTTTATAGTAGGAGAAATGAGCCAAGCACAGAAAGACAACTGCTTTGTAATATCACTTACTTATGAACTCTTTAAAAATCTGAGCTCACACGCCTTTAATTCCAGCACTCGGGAGGCAGAGGCAGGCGGATCTTTGTGAGTACGAGACCAGCCTGGTCTACAAGAGCTAGTTCCAGGACTGGCTCCAAAGCTGCAGAGAAACCATGTCTCAAAAAAAAAAAAATCTGAGCTCAATGCTGGGCCTTGGTGTCATATACCTTTAATCCGAGCACTCGGGAGGCAGAAACAGGCAGATCTCTGTAGCTCATGGCCAGCCTAGTCCACAGAGTCAGCTCCAGGACAGCCAGAGCTGTTACACAGAGAAACCTTGTCTCAAATAACCAAAAACCAACAACCAAAACAAACAAACAAACAAATAAAATCTGAGCTCAAAGAAGTAGATACCAAATGGCCATTGTCAAGTCCTGGATGGGGTAGGAGTCAGAAGACACACGACTTAAAGAGGGAAAAGCTCAGAGATCTACTGCACAACACGATAGCTACTGCCACGCCCTACCTATATCCTTGAAAATTGCTGGAAGAGTATATGATGTGTTTTTACTCTTAAGAAGTAATAGATGATGTAATAGGCCTTATTTAGCCATTCTTTAATTTCTACATATTTCAAAATGTTATATCATATGTGACAAGTTTGTGCGACTTCTCTCAATTAAAAATAAATAAATAGGGGCTGGGGAGGTGGTTGGGTGGTTAAGGGCACTCCCAGCACCATTGGCTGTATAACTGCCTGTATATCAGCGCAGGCTGGTAACTGCCTGTAACCCCAGATCCAGGGCATCCTGCATCCTCTTCTGGCCTCCTCAAGCACTGAGCACATGTGTTACACATATAGACAAATAGGCACACACACACACACACACACACACAAATAAACAAAAACTAACTATTGAAGGGGCCCGTATTGAACAGCACTCAAAGACTTACCAAAAGCATCAGACAAAGCAAACTACTTCCAAGAAAGGCCTGGTCATCAGTAGCCGAGAGAAGAGGGAAAAGTTGATGGGGGGAAAACTTTGCAGCCAACTTTTACAATCCATTCTGTGGGCAGTTTTCAGATCATGCCCCTGGCCTAGGCAGATGCTGTATCCTCAGTAGCATCCCAGAGAGGCCTTTGGGCCCAAGGTGACCAACCTGGAGGCTTTCTCTGCCTCACATGGGACTGCTGCCCGAGGCTGACTCTCAGGACCACACTGGAATTTGATTCCATCTGTATAAGCGTGCTAAAATTAGTGAGAGTTTTGTGTAACTCTGCTCAAGATACCATGGAAAATTGCTCAATTTTTTTTGTTTCTGGTTATTGGATTTTCCCCCCCCAGCTATTAAAACTATCCAAGAATTGCTGTTTACTGATTAAAGCCATAATTTCATATTGAGAACATCTTGGATATTCACAGCAACGTGAAGCCCTGTTTCTGTTAATTGAGCTTCCCAAGTGCATCCGCCATAGAGTTCATCAGCAGAGGAAGGGGAGTGTGCGTGACATACTACATGAGTTTCGAACAACAGAGGTCATTGGACATTTCGTTATCATTAATCCAGACTTGAGATCACTTCAGTGCATAATGACATCCTAAGTGTACATTGAAGCACTTGGAACATGTTTGCCAACAAACTATGATGGAGGGGTGGGATATAATGGGCTGGAGGGTAGGCCTGGAGAGCTGAGAGTGGCAGCAGCAGCTTTATGGTGTCATTCTCCTCTGCTCCTCTGGAAAAGTAATCCTACAAGAAATTAACTGGTACCTATTATGAGTCTTGCAGCAAACATTAAAATATATTAGAATGTGAACGTGGTCACACACACACACACACACACACACACACACACACACACACACACACACACACCTGTAATCCCAGAACTCTAGATATTGAGTTGTAGGCCAGCATGAGCTACATAATGAAAGAGCTTACTCCTCTACCCCCGCAAAAACCCAAAACAAACAAAAACAAACTGAAGGAGATGAGAGGAGAAAATGGAGGAAGCGGCTCCCCAAATCTCACTCTTCCAGAGTTTTATAGAGCTTTAATTATGTGACTATGGTTTATGCAGGCCACTACCATGTGGACTGCTAGGCCCCTCTCTTCCCAGAGGTCAGAAGTTAAGGAGGGAAGCCAAAGAGTCTACTCTTCTTATCAGCAGGGCTGTTTTCCCTGGCAACCAACCTCCATCCTGAGGCTGTCCAGGAGCTCCTTGTGCCATACAAATGACACTTACCACTTTGTAATTTCCAGGACTTTTAGCACTTTTGGACCATGGAACAGCACAAACTCTAGATATATATTTCATATTAAAACTGCAATACGAAATGTCACATGAGCTAAAAGAATGTTTGAAAGCAACCTCTGAGCCCTAAGTTGGCTTCAGATGCTCTCGTGGGGGTGCGCCAGTTGGAAGAACAGCGATGAAAGGTGCGCAGTGTATCTCCTAAGCATAAGTGTCTCTTGGTGAGAGCAGAGCACTAAAAGGTCTTTTCCTGCTCTCTACAGGGTTTCCTTACGTTTGCCATCTGGCTGTCATTGATCCTGCATTCTGATTTTTAATTTCTTTTTTTAAAAAAATATTTTTAAAATGTGTGTTGTGTGTGTGTGCGCGCATGCGTGCATGTGTGTGTGTGTGTGTGTGTGTGTGTGTGTGTGTGTGCGTGTACATGAGTTCAAGTATTTCCAGATACTTGAAGTGGAGTCGTGAGCCACCCAACACGGGTACAGGGATCAAACTCAGGTCTTCAATAAGGGCAATAAATGCTCTAACTGCTGAGCCATCTCTTCAATACCACATACAAGTTTTACAACACTCTCAGTCCACTGACCCACATCAAGACTGGGAGGGGCAGATGATACTCTTCCCACTATTCAAAAGAGGTGATGAGGTGTTAGTTCACTGTGTTAGATCTTTCCCAGCTCCCAGACCCTGCTCTGAAACTCATTTGCTAAAATCCTCACTTCCAAGGATGTGGTATTATGAAGTGGCCCCTTTGGAGGTGTAGATCCTCATGGTGGCGCTCTTATGACCAGGATTAGTTCCCTTTAAAAGTTCCTGAGATAGGGTCCTTTTCCTCCTGAGATCTTGATTGTCAACTTGATTGGGACAAAAATGAACCTAATATTAGGAAAGCACACCCAGATGGGGGCGTCTTTCCAGAGAGGATTGACTAGGAGGAAAGCTACCTCTTTTTCCAGCCAGGTAGTCCCTGTGACTGCATCCCATCCCCACATCCTCTCTCTGCTTTCTGACCCCAGGATTGAGCCGCTGTGTTCACACCGCCCCAACACTGTGGCAGACAATAACTCTGAATCCATGGGCAGAAGTAAACCTTACCTCTAGCTCTGAATCCATGGGCAGAAGTTGATTTTGTCAGGTTTTTGATCAAGGCAGCGATAAAGCAGGCTCACACGTCCCTTCTACACCATGAAGCCACCAGGAAGACAAGCTGTCTATGGACCTGGAAGAGAGCCTCACTAGACACTGATTATGGCAAGACCTTCTCCCTGGACTCCCCAGTGTCCAGGAGTCTGACAAATAAATTGCTATTGTTTGTAATCCATACAATCCCTCACACTTCCCCAGGTGACCAGCTAGTGAGGTTGATGACGGGTCAAGTGGCACAATTGATGAAAGATTCTGCACCTGCCCAATTAAACTAGCAGCAAGGTCCATCCACCCTAGGCCTTTTCTTCCAGCCCAGCTGAGGAAGCAGTGATTCACCAGAAAGTCAAGTAAAATCTGATATTTGGAAGGGAAGGAGCTGCCCGCCGTGTGGATCCTACAATCTAAGGCGACTGCCCCGCAAATTCAGGCTCAAGTGTCTTGTTGGACCTTGGAAATTCGTGGTACTTCCAGGGGCTTGTGCTCACTCTAAAGAAATCTGCAAAGGTCTTTCTGAAGCTTCTTATTCTCTCAGAAGGGGAGTTGAAGGCCAACTAAGCCCCTCTACAAGGATTCCTTCAAGGCTTCTAAGCCAAATCATGCATGTCTCCTAAACACTTAGTACCCTGAGGCCTTGCCCAAGGAATTCCCCAAGGAAACAGCAATCAAAGGCATCCTTAATTGTCATGGGACCCCCAGACCCACTCCTTCGCTCCAGACTCAGCATCACTAACGCTGGGCCAGTGTTTCATGACTTAGAGTACACATTCAGCCAACACTTACAGCACTGATAGACACCCAGTCCGTTCATGTGTGACCTCATCGTTTCTTCCCAGCAACACTCCAAAGAATGCTATCCTCATTTGAGGATGGGAAGTGAGAGGAATCAAGATATCTATGTAGTGTCAGTGATAGGGCTCCGGATATCCATCTAATGCCAAACTACTTGTAGGTAGCAGAACTAACATTCCAGTCTTGGGCCTCTAGCCATTGTTCTGACTCAGCTGCATGGGGGTGGTGACCAGCTGAGGGATCTTGGCTGTGTTATCATGATCCTAATCTTGACACTAAAAAAACTCAGAACAACGTGACAGAGGAAGGATAAGAGGCAGCCACTTCACTAAGAGCTCACTCAGAAGTACAGCTGATAATCTCCTCCAAGCATGGATGACCAGAGCTCACAGTCCTGCGTGTGGTCCCCAGCCCAACGGTACAACTCTGATATGGTTCAACTTCATGATAAGCAACAATGGTTATTACGTAACTGACCTGGCCTATCAGACTGTTTGAAACAATGGACTCCAAAGAAACAGGAATTTTCCAAGGAGGTTTTCTCTCTCTCTCTCTCTCTCTCTCTCTCTCTCTCTCTCTTTCTCTCTCTGTTTTGTTTTTCAAGACAGAGCTTCTTTGTGTAGCTCTGGCTGTCCTGGAACTCACTCACCAGGCTGGCCTTGAACTCAGAGATTCACCTGCCTCTGCTTCAAGAGGGATTCAAAGTATGCACCAACAACCACCTGCTTTACCCAAGGAACTTCACACTGAGAAAATGAAAAGGCCCCAGCCAGAAGGGAAACTGGTCTGCTGGAAAAAGATCGCTTGGGGTTCTAACAGTTTCCCAGATCACCTTACAGGATGAACCTGAAGGCCAGGCAAGAACGGGCAGAGCCACAGCTTGAAGGTGACTGCCCAGATGTGCATGTCCTTGGCTCTCTATTGAAACTTTAATCTCACCTCAGAACCCTGAAGATAGACTTGGGGAGTTACTGGACTTCTTTTTTTTTTCTTCCCAAAGTGGCGACATTGACTGCATCTCCTGTTTTTTCCTTTTCCACTATTAATTTGCTTCTTTATTAGGCTTATCGAGGATGGATGGCTGGATCTGACTTGGGGCACAGAGTTTGATCTCCCCAAGTCTGATAACAATTACATACATGAGGATCCTCCAGGGTCACTCCTCAGTCTTCTTGTACGTATAACGCCTTTGAGTATCACAGTGAAGTTGTAATGTCATAGGATTAGAATCACGTCATTCAGGATGATTGACACAGGGCTCTGAGTCCCTGAAGTTGGAAGATATACTCTGATAGATTTCTAAACAGAAAAAGTCTATACACTCATTCATATACATATGTGCTTGATCTGTTCCTATCTGGGGGAGCCTTGTAAGCTAACAAAAGCCAAATTGCTAAAGTATGACCTGAACTCCTGAACTCCAGGGACCCCTCTCCAGTTTGCCAACATCTGGCATCCAGATGACAGGATTTTCCAGCTTTATTCAAGTATGCATGAGGTAGATGATTAATCCGTTAACGAACCCACTCAGCCCTGGCAATGCTGTCGTCCCCGCTAAGCAGTCGGGCTTGACCATTCCTGAAATGGATCCAAAGATGCTGAATGCCACTTTTGTCAAATCTCATTGACTCCGCAGGCCCTGTGTCATCAGGTTCAGCTCAGTGATTATGAGATAGAATTATTAATGAAATCTGGAGGGAATGCAGACATTGCTCTTCCTTCACCAAGAAGCAGTGTTCCTTAAGACACAATGATAGACATTTTTCTCATCAGAATGAAGGGGAAGGGGAAGTTTTTGGTGGTTTTTCTACATACAAATGTCATATACAATTTACTATATTGTAGCTAAATATAGCAACTTATATATTTAATTCACAGATACTTTTTTTTTCCAAGACAGGGTGTCTCTGTGTAGCAGTCCTAGCTGTTCTGGAACTAAGTCTTGTAGAACAGGCTGGCCTCGAACTCACAGAGATACACTTGCCTCTACCTCCGAAGTGCTGGGATTAAAGGCATGCACCACCACTGCCTGGCTAATCCACAGATACTTCAACAAAAATGTTTAATTATGTTACAAATACACATTACTAGTCTTTTAGTGTGTAAAATGAATTATTGCAGAAACTTCTAGTAAGATTCATGAAGACAACGCCAATGGTCTAAATATGGCCATGGCTATTAATCTACACAAAACAAAGCAATTTTGAATTCATTTAAGAAAAACAAGCAGGATGGCTCCGTGGTTGCAAGTGCTTACTGCTCTTGCAGAGGGTTTATTTGCCAGTGCTTACAGCTCCTAGCTGCCTGTAACTTCATTTCCAGGGAACCTGGTGACCTCTGACCTTCTTGGACACCCACATACACATGGTGCACATAAACTCATGCAGGCACACACGTATACCCATACTTTTTTAAAAATAAAAAGGAAAAATAAAAAGCTTAAAATTTTCTTTTTAAATTTTAGTCAGTGAAAGAAAACTAACATACAGCAATAGATTGTTCATGGTGCTTGCCATTTATATAATAAAACTGATAAGACATAAAGCCCTCATAAGATGTAGTCTAAAGCTGTTACCTTAGCCCAGTGGTTCTCAACCTTCCAAATGCTGTCATCCTTTAAGACAGTTCCTCACGTGGTGATGAGCCCCAGCCATAAAATTATTTTGCTGCTCTCATAACTGTAATTTTGCTACTATTATGAATCATAATGTAGATATCTGATATGTAATGGCATCGCAACCCACAGGTTGAGAATCACTGCCTTAAAACAAAACTTCTTGGTTTTCCTCCCTGATAAACTCAGATTTTCAAGTATGTCTTTGGCACGGCCAGATCACAGCGATATTTGTGGTATATGTGGGGAGTGAAAATAGAAGATAAAGAGTTTAGAGGAACTGTAGGCATTAATGATGCTAAACCGTAGACGCTAAGGGGAAGGCTTTCTTTGCCAACAGAGAGGAAACTGTTTTAACTGTGAATAGATCTCACGCTGAGGGACAAAAGGGAACAAGAAGTGGGCAGAATCTCCATGATGCCATAAGAGACCAGGGCAGTTGTTGAGTCTCTTATTGCCAAAGAAGACTGCAGTTCAGAGCCAGAGGAAACAGCATGCCATCTGCCAGTCCAAAGCATGAGTAGTGTTAGCTCCCCAAAGCAGACAATGAGCAATGGCGCCTGGCAAAGGACTTATTCTGACAAACCGCTTCCATGCACAGTGAAATCTGGAGGCCCCTGCTCTAACATGAACACCTCTTTCTTTGATTCACAAAGGGAATGAATGCTCAGAATTCCAAACAATATCAATGTGACACCGGGAAAAAATCAGTCAGCAATTGATGTAGCCTCCTTTCTGTTGACATTGTTGAGGGGTCAGTGATGTCACTGTCTTTTGGGGGTTTTGAAAATGCATGTGATGGTCAAGTATGGATTGAGATAAAGAAGTTCTTACCGTCTTGGCAAATTGCACAGACCTAGCATATGGTGGCAAACCACAGAGCAAGCGTGTGGTGGCCAAGAGGAAAGTAGAAGCTTCAGATGTTTTATTTGCAACTGGTTAAACTTTGAATCTTCACTTTCCATTTCCACATTTGATGTTTAAGACAGAGTCATAGATATGAGACTATGAAGGGTGTGCAGACTTCATCAAAAATGCCTTTTGATGCCAACAAATTTCTTTCGTATTTTAGAGTTTTCTCCTACACAAGATTTGGTGGGTTTCATGTTTGTATAGGACAATATCAGCATCACTGGGACTCTTCGGCGCTTCAGCTAATCTCTATGTTTAAGAAAGAAAGAAAGAGAGAAAGGGAGAGAGAGAAAACAAATGAACAAAAGAAAGAAAGAAATGAAAGGAGAGAAAGAAAGAGAAAGAATGAATGAGCAAAAGAAAGAAAAATGAATTAAAGAAAGAAAGGAAGGAAGAAATGGGGGAGAATCACAGACTAAAGCAAGCAATGTTTTCAGAATGAGAAGCTTTCTCCTAGGGTTCTTTTAGACAATAAATTGTTCAAGCAAAGTAGAAACAAATGCAGAAAAACTAAGGTTAAAGAGGAAAAATCATGAAGCCAGAACTGGAATGATATCACTATAGTTTAGCTGCAAGGGAGTCAGGGAATATGAATCTTCTGCCATGGAAGGCATGGTCCAGAGTATGGGAGGATGTCCAGTGATAGGGAATGTTCACAAAGGACACATGTCCACTACAAACAGTGATAGGATTGTGCCTCAGGAAAAGTAATTTGGCATGGTTTGTTAGAAAGGATTGGAATGGGAAAAGACTGGATATGAGTGACAAGCTAGGAGCCGATGGCTGTAATGCAGCAATGAGGTCTCGTCTTACATCTGGGGAACACAAGGAAGGGGGCAGCTTCTATAATCACTAATGACATAGAATGACAACATTCAGCGATGACAGTACACAAGAAGGTTAGGAGTGGGTGCCATTTTGAAGAGGAAAGTTGGGTCTGCTCTGAGCCATATTCATTTGAGGGGACAGCAGGCCCCTTGAGTAGACAAAGCCAGCCTGTGATTGGAGAAAGTTAGCCACAAAAAAATGACACCAGTGTTGAGAGGATGGAACTTAACACCTGTCTTCTTTCCTCCTAAAAAATGATTTCTAGCTGTCTGCTCTAGTGAGAAGCAAGGCAGAGCCTAAACGGTGTGTGTGTGGGGGGTCTTATCCAAATAATATTCCTGTCTGTGTTGAGCACTTTTATCTTTCTTTAGATGGGTTCCTTTTCTTTCTATAACTGTGGCTTGGGGGGATAGAGATCTAATTGTTTGCATCTAGGTGAGAGGAGGAATATAAATAAGGAACCAAGCTTTGCTTTTATTACAGTCATTTGTCACCTGGTCAGGGACAACATTAAGTCACTGTCGGTGGTCCAAACAGTCCACATCACAGAAGGGAAGTTGCTGCTTTTTCCATTCACACAGACCTGTGGAAGGGGAAGGAGGGGCTTGCTCCTTCACACTTAAGTACTTGCTGCTTGCAGCCCCCTCCTAACCTATATTACCCTCCTCTGGCCTTTGACAATGGAGCCCACAGAAAGGGGCTCACCACAAAGTGAATGGGCTGCTTGTCACCCACAGAGGGTCAACCAGAGCAGTATTTTCTTTTAAATCAAGGGACACTTTTGTTCTGGAGGACAAAACCACGTCAGAGCAGCCTGAGCTGACCCCACAGAGGAGGATTCTCGGCTACCCCCTCTGCCCTGGCCAAGATGACAGGGCTCTCAGGACTGACCACAGCTGAGGTCATCAATACCCCACAAAGGACCCTCAAGCCAGCGCCTCCCCTGGAAAGTGGGAGCAATGAGCTCAACATGACACAATGTCACAGGCACATCCTTTCTTTGGAGAACTCCTGCATGATCTTGTAGATAATACCAGAGTACAGGGTGCCCACATAGTCAATGATCACGCAAGGGAAGACTCTCAGTACGCCTTCCTCTGCTTCTCCTCCTCCTTCTTCTTCCTCCTCCTCCTCTCCTCCTACTCTTCTTCTTTATTTTTCTCCTCCTCCTCTTCCCTCTTCTTTCTCCTCCTCCTCCTTCTTCCTTCTCCTCTTCTTCTGAAAAATAAGAGGCCCTGATCCTGCCCAAGAGGAAAGAAACCCTTGTCATCAAGGCTAGTGAGGGCAGCTTCCTATAGAGAGGTCTGGTCTCCTATGAGAAAAGACACAAGGCATTCTGTCGAGTCTTCCTTAGAACTCCCAAAGGATATGGAGAGAAGCTTAGGATCCCAGGACACCACCACCGTGCATTTATTTGAAACAGTTACTAACATGGTTCCTGAGACAAAATCCTTTACACACTCCCAAAGGCATAGGACAACTTGGCAGAGCCTGGCCGGCCAAGAAGAGCCAGGATGAGGGTTTCCCTCCATAGATTGCATGACTGCAGTCTGAGCTGAGAGTCAGAGCTGGCATCTTGAAATTGGCTGAGGTCTGGACACGCACATACATTCCTCCGACAACTAAATACTAAGGTGTTCTTCTGGCTTCAATAGGGGGATGGTCAAGAATCAGCTTTTCAAGGTCGCTTGCAGGGGCTATAGACTTTCAATATCACAGGTTCAAAATCCTTCCTGAAGTGTGTTAGCTCCTCCCCCCAATGAAGCATGTGGTGGGGGAAGAGGCAGGCTAGGGGCTAACACAGTATCTGAAAGTTACAGCCAATTGACTGGCAGTTTCTCATCTGCTTTTTCCTACCCGATACCAGCTGACCCAGAAGGCAGATCTGAGGATCTTTTTTGGCAATAGCTCCTGGCCTCTTTACCAGTGGATGCCACAATAAAACTTGCTTTTGGCAAAAACTAACACTTCTGAATTGGCTTCTCTGCCACTCAGTAGCAAGCTCATACAATCAGCCCACAAAACTCCACTTTTATGCTTGTCTCTCTAAGAGGACATCTTGCTGCCAAAGGCTCTTATGAATGGTTCTAGATGTAACGACAAATTATCAAAGGGCAGAGCTCGTCCTTCTAAATTCCATCTGGGTTCCAGACTAGCAACTATAATTTTAGATGGGGACATGTACAGAGCAGAAGGCCAAAGATGCTGTGGGCTTTGTCCTCAGGGCTGAAGATACTTAGTCACAGAACACCAAGGGTACTGAATAGGTGACAAGAAGACGTGGGCTGTGTGTCACTCTGCTCCGAAACTGATAAAGAAGAGTCTGAAACCACCAACGACAGAGAATAGCAACATTCAGCCATGGTTGCTTATACCACTAACAGACATAGGGAAGCTGGGAACAAGTGCCATGTTAAGGCCTTTCCAGGGACACTAGGCGTCCCCAACAGTCGTGGCACTAGCTGGTCATGTCAATGTACTTGAGGCTAAGATTCAGTGATAGAGAAAACATGTCATGTTTGCTGCAGACACTTGCAAAATCTCCCCCAACAGCCCCAGTAGACCCAAGGTCCTGTTCCCTGTCCCTCCGGCACTAGACAAGGCCTAGGAGGAGTCCCTTGTGATTAGGCAGAAAGTAAGATGGGTCCTAATCTCTCTGGTGCAGGCTCTGGCAAAGCCTGTGTTAAAGGATGCTTCAGAGTGACAGTTCTGAGTCACCGGCTGGCTGGCTCAAAGATCCTCTAAGACAGAAAAGTGAAATGAGAGAGCCCAGGGGTGGAGCGGGAACAGAAGGCAGGCTCCAGGGAGCCTCTTTACCAGTGGCTACATACCAGCTGGAATTACACAAGTGTGTTCTTTACCCCCAACCCCTAAGCAAACTAAACAAAGGTCCCTTCTTGTGTGGTCTAATCCTGTCCCTGGGTGGAGGTTGAATGAGCAAGACAAAGGCCAGGATGACCTGGGCTACTGACCTTCCACCTTATCGCGCATGCACTGCGCACACACAGGGTGGTCTGACTGTCTCCAGCCTTCAAGGCAAACCCTCGGTGGTCCAAACGTCTATCTGCGCACTTCCCCTCCCTTCAGTAGAGGTTCCCCTCTTACAGAGGCTGGCTGCAAGCCTGGCTCTTGTGCCTGGTCCTCTGCCCTTGACAGACAGCTAATAACTGTATCCTTGCATCTGGAGGGACGTTACACGCGGCACACATCTTCTAACGCTCACCTCAGCCCAGTTCCTGCTAAGGATGGAGACTGGAGCCCAGAGGAGCTAGGAGACTTGTCTACCATCATCTCACCTACAAACAATGACAAAATCTACCTAGCATGACTGAGCCTTTCCGACCTTCCAAAGCATCAGGTACAATATTGGCCCCAGCACAGGGTGAGGAAGCTGAGCGGGTAGCATTCCTCTTGCCCCCGGGCTTGGCCTTCAAAGGGCACCAGAAACAGGTAAAATAAACAGTCTGGCTTCACAGCCCTCCTTATTTGTCTAGGTGTGTTTCTGCCCCAGATAGGAACTGACTACCGGTTCAAGGCCACTTTTCCCACAAGACCATTTGTATGTCTTAACCTTGACTGTGTCAAGGAAGTCACAAGAGATCTCAGGACATGGCCCAGGCTTGTGGGGTTTTGTTGTTTTTTTGGTTTGAGGGTTTTTTTTGTTTGTTTGTTTTGTTGCTTTTATTGGTGTGTGTAATGATGTGGATTTAATCCATGCCAACCACATGCTGAACCATGGAGCTTCATCCTCAGCTCCCATTCTGCATTTTTTGTTTGTTTGTTTGGTTTTGGTTTTTTGAGACAGGGTTTCTCTGTGTGGCTTTGGAGCCTGTCCTGGAACTCACTCTGTAGACCAAGTTGACCTCGAACTCACAGAGATCCACCTACTCCTGCCTCCTAGTGCTCCAATTAATTGCAGGTGCCATTCTGCGTATTTTAATCAGCCCCCAGATAGCATCAGTGCAGGTGGTCTGCAGGCTCCAGGCTCTTCCCATGATTTCTGCATGCCCAAGTCATCCCACCCATCCATCTCCACACCCATAGCTTCCGACCTGCTGCTAAAGGTACCTTTCTCTCCCCATCTGACTTGTTCCGTGGTGGTAACATTCATTTAATAGTAGCTTCTCCCAAAAACGCATGCATCTATCTATCATCCGAGCAGCATTTCCTATGTGAAAACTGAAGCCTATCTGAATAAGTATTTTGAGAATGGATCCGGGAGGTAGCACAGGAGCCCCTATCCTTTCACCAGGCTCCCAAAGGACCCACATAACAAGATCCAGGGGTCGGGCTACCAGTTCTTTTGGGTATCTTCCCCTTCGTTACATGGATACGTTAACTTCCTTGCCAGTCATGGGCATACAAAGAATTGGTTTTCTTATGTCCATCTCATTCCCAGTGGTGACATCATCATCATCATCATCATCATCATCATCATCATCATCATCATCATCATCATCATCAAATAAACTGAAAATCACAGCTTTCTCTTTAAAGGAAATAAGAGATGGTTTATTCTGTAGCCAAAGAGGAGCTTCCATGGTCTCAGGACACAGACCTCTTTGTTCTGTTTTATTTTGTTTTTCAAGACAGGGCTTTTCTGTGTAGCTCTGACTGTCTTGAAACTTACTCTGTAGACAAAGCTAACTAACCTTGAACTCACAGAGATCCGCCTACCTTTGCCTCCTGAGTGCTGGGATGAAAGGTGACCACCGCCACCAACACCTGATTACTTCATGACATTTTTATAGTAACAGAACAAAGGAAGCTATAAATCAACATACTTTTCAAATACATTGGTGGAAACGTCAGGAAATCGGTACATGGCAAAGTATGGAAATCTTTGCTATAGGCCTCAGGTGCTTTCTGTTGACTTTCATAGCTTTTGGGTTGGTCAAAGCTAGTGGCAAGATGTTGCATGTGACACTCACAAGAATCAGGCACAGAAGTGGGCAATGAAGGCTATTAAGGTGGCTAAAGATAGCCCAAGATCAATTGTAGCAAGACTAGAGACCTCTCTATACCCATTGACGGTCCAGTCAATCAGCCCAGTGTCAGCTGATGGTGGGAGGTCAGAAACAAATTAAGAACTTTCAGTTCACACCCCTGGTCTTCCTTCTCCTGTCACAGGGAGACGGGGCCAACATACATTAATCCGAGCCTTTCTGGGAAGAATCCTGTTCCTTTCAGAGTAAACAGATGTGAAAAGAGACACAGTAAACTAAATGGTTTTCTCTCCCAGATCCTAAACCGCTCTAAGATTCGGGTAGGAACTGACAACTCTGATGGTTTCCTTTACTGTAAGAAATTTCAGAGACCAGGTCTGGGTGCTGTTGCATTTTCCCTGCCCCCTCCCCACTGTTCTTCCAAAGACAGCCTCACATTGAGAACTAGAAAGGGCTGATTCAGTGCTGACAGCCGCTCCCAGGGTTCCTCCTTCCTAAAGTCCTTGTCAATTGTACTGGTATCTATACAGATAAATGTAAAGACACACCAAGCAGCAAGATCCCAAAGACACTAGGCTATTGTACTGTCCCATTAATTTGGAACAATGAGCAGTTTGGAGCCTGTCTCCAGGCAACAACAGGCAATGCCAATCACAGTCAGGTAGGATGGGCTGATGAACGCTCTAAAGCAGAGTTCCACTTGGTTATCGAGAGTCAGAAAAGGTAGCTTAGGAGGAGCCCCAGGGTGTTACAAAGTCTTTTAACTCAATTATGAGTTTTAACTTTAATTATGAAGGTTCTTGCTTTGTTTGCTTTCTTCTTAGTAATTTGCAGATTCATAACAAAATTAAAAAAAAAAACTCATGGAAAAATGAAAAGAAGCCAGCCACACAGTCTGTCCTCGCTATTCGTGGGTGGGCTCCACATGCAACTGCAGAACGAAAGGATATGTATATATACCAAGCATGTGTGGCCTTTTCAGTGTTTGTCCTTATTCCCTAAATAACACAACTTAGCAGCCATTTATATAGCACTTACTGTAAGTAAAGTATTGGGTACTGCAAGGAGCCAAGAAATGTTTGAACTCTTCAGGAAGACTTGTATAATTTATGTTAATACTATGCCATTTTATATAAGGAATTTGCGTGTTCACAGCTTTTGATACCTTGTAAGTATGGAGTTTGGGGTCAGGGGATGTGGAGTCAGATCCCCAGGATACCAAGGGACAGCTGTGGATGCCAAGGACAACCTATAAATATTTTATTTAGGCATCTATTTTAGTAGCTAAATATCAGCATAAGAGAAACTGCTGGACATTCAGATTGATGGTCTCAAAATCTCGACCATCAAACTTGTTCAGTTTGCTCTGATTGTCAGGTCTGGAGACTCTAATAACCTCAAAGCAGTCAAATACAAGAACTGGTCGAAAGGTGACTGCCAGTTCATCCTCCTGCCACACACATACACTCTACCTCAGCCTCGCAGCCAGCCTCTCCCTGCCCCTTCCTTGTGGACCCCTTGTGCCACCTCTCATTCATGGCCACCTATTTTGGCAGCGTTCTCCTTTTGACAGGAAGTATTGGCTTTTCTGGCACATCTGTGATAAGTCGGGAGAGGAATATTCTAGATTCCTACAATTGGATGCATAGCCGCTAGCTACACATGGTTTCATATAGTACTTAAATTTTAATAAAATGTAAAGTCACCTGAGCCACAAATGTTTGATAGTCACATGTAAAAGACATAGAACACACCCATTGGGCCAAAAAGCTCTGTTGACCAGCTTTGACTTAACTTGCTCACTCCTGCCTCAACCCCAAGGGACTGAGGATCTTGACCAATATCTTTATCAAATCTCCCCACAGTAAAAATGCTACAAAACCCAAACTGATGGAGATTGACAGGATCCTGCTAGCATCTTGAGACGGTTTAATGTGTGGCTCCTTCTGAGGTCTCCGCCATACCTGCAGCAGCACTCTAGATAATCAGCATCGCCAAACACATGGACTCTGAGACCACACATGATGAAGATCTAAATCTTTATTTTCCAACCCAGAAAAGTCTAGAGAAGACAAACGTGATAGCCAGCAAGCAAGCATGCTCAGGCTGCCTGGTACACACAGAAGACAATACCATGGCACACATTTGTTTTGGGGGGAGGGGGGAGAGAGAGAGAGAGGGGGGGGCTTTATTGCAGGGTCAACTAGCAGAGAGACCAGAAGATGAAAACTTAGCTTTGCTTTGTCTATGGAATGGGTTGCCAGGAGAAATTGAAAGGAAGGGAGGGAGAGAGATGTTGCTTATTGATCAGGTGGTCAGAAAAGCATGTTAGCTTCAGCTCTGCACATGCTCAGAGGGCCATCACATATCTCTGCAGATCTCTTGTTCTCTTTGGGAGGAGTTTCTACGTTCTACTTAGGAGATTTTGAGCTGGTGGCATCAAAAGGCCACCGATGGGGTGAGCTGGCTTGTACTGCACACGTCCACTGTTAAAGTTGGCTAAAACAACCTAAGTGCTTTTATATTTAAAGGATGTGTGCCTTTAAGGCCTTAACTGATTTCACTAGGAACATTTGACTACCTCGTCCTGGAGGTAGAGAGAACAGAGGGGCCAGGAACAAGATACAACCCCCAAGAACACACTCTCAGGGACTTTCTTCCTCCAAGTAGACCCAACGTCTAAAGGTTTCTTCCACATCCCAGTAATGTCATCAATAGATCTCCTCACTGATTCAGTCAGAGAACTCTCCATCAAATCATTTCCTAGAAGCCCATCCACTGGCAACTGAGCCTTTAACACAGTGAGCCTTTGGGAAAGGGAAACTCCCTTTCCAAACTCTAACAAACGATATTGTTATAGCCTGGGATACTCATCACAGGAGTGGGCTTCTGGTGAAAAGATGAATTCAGTCTCCATCCCCCTCTTTGGAAGACTCAACTGTGTTCAGATGCAGCAGAAAGATGCTAGACCAAGTTCTCAGCCATTCTAGCTTCCAGGATGAGGAATCAACTAACTCTATTCTTCAGAAAGTCTGCGATGACCACAGAACATGAACTCGGGACTGTGCCTAAATTGAGGCGCCCTCAAAGAGCAGTGTCCTGCCCAAGACAGAACTTCATTTCTCCCTTGGGAGGTGTTCTAGTTAGCTTTCTATTGTTGTGGAAAGTCACTGACCAGCACCAGACTGGGGAAAGGGGCATTTGTTTAAATTACATGACTTGATCACACTCCATCACCGAAGGCAATGAGGGCAGGAACCTGGAAGAGGACCTGCAGTGTGGAGGAGGAGCACGGAACATTGGTGTGCTCCCCTGGCTTGCTTGACTATCTTTCTTACATAACACAGGACCAACCTGCCCAAGGGTGGCACCATCCACAGTCGGCTGTGCCCTCCTGAAACAATCACTTGATTAAGGAAATGCCTCCCAGACTGCCCTGCCTGCCGATTTAGTGGAAACAAGCCTTCAATTGAGATCCACTTTACTCACATGACCCTAGCACATATCAAGTAGTACAAAATAACAACAATCCACACGTGGAAAGATAAAGCTGGCCTCTAGAACTAACATGAAGGTTCCTGGTCCTCCGAGATTCAGGTCTGCCCTGTAGGAGACAGAAGGATGGGAGACCACAGACCCTTGCTCTCTAGAAGCTGCTCCCTTCCTCTCCCTGCACAATGCTTAGTCCTATGGCAGTACCTGGCTTCAACAGAGGTGAGGAAGTTTCCGCCCGTACACACAGGGCAGACACCTACCTCCTGCTGGGCCTAAGGTGCTGTGCTCCTCTAAAAATCTACCTACAGACGTAAAAGCAACAGTCCATGCCTGTTGATAATGAGAAGAGAAGGCATTAAGCCGCGGGTTTTATTCACATTGCCAATATTCTTTCCATAACGCTGACTGCCAAGCCCAAATCTCATCTCCCAAATGCTTATTATTATATTTTTACTGTAAGATAAAAGAAAAATTGCTATCAGTAGGCATGACCATTACAAATGTTCTTATATATTATGACAAAGCCCTTGCAAGGCAATAACAAAGCCATAAAGCACTCAAAGCAGGGAATTAGAACATCTAAGTTTACATATAAAAATAACATTAGCTCAGTTGTATTGGCTATGGTATTGTAAATTTCCAATTACTCAGCTAATTGCAGAATCTTAGACAAGGACGTGGGAAATGGGGAAATAGATTGATGTTGGCATGAGAACCCTTTTTTTTTGTAGACTGTAACATTGAAATAACTCCATGTCTTTCATTTTTATGCATAAAAGGGAAGAAAGAGCAGGATGGAAATGCCATTGAGTGATACCCACGGTGACAGAGTCCATGGGGACTTTGATGCTGGAGACCGCAGAGTCAAGAAAGAACCGGGTCACATCTCACCTGCTGCTAATGCTCTACTGGGGGTAATGAAACCTCTAAGCTGCAAACAAACATATTTTGCTATGAATACCTTATGCACACCCAAAGAGCTCTTTTAAATTGGGACTCAGAGGTCACTGACCAGAGTCTCCCCGGCTTTCGTCCCAATGACTGATGGCAGATCTGATCACAGGGTTCCATTCTTATGCCCACAACTTCCTGACCTCCTGTGTAAGGGAAGCCACCAGGACTCATCAGAAACTGTCAGCAGAAAGCCACCTCATCCTTTTTTCTAAGGATCCCTGACACTTCCTGCCACGGGCCATCTCTGTGACTTGGCTCCCTGTGGTCCCTCAAACACTCCTGGTGGCTGACAGCCCCCAATTTCATGCCCCCAAGGACACCAATTGTACAATTCAGCCAGCACTGTCTATAAAGATGGGGTGGGGGGAACTGAGGCATGGTGAGTTCCTACCCTCAATGGGAAGGTAGTTCTATAGCGGAGACTTGTGTCCCCCGGCATCTTTGCTCACCTTTTCCTGTAGTAATAGACTCCATTGTTTGATTTTGTTGGTATATTGTTGCTGCTTTATTTTGGTGTTTTTTGTTTGTTTGTTTTGTTTTTTGGGTTTTTTTTTTGGTTTTTCAAGACAGGGTTTCTTTGTGTAGCCTCGGTTGTGCTGGAACTCCCTCTGTAGCCCAGGCTGGTCTCAAACTCACAGAGATCCACCCGCCTCTGCCTCCTAAGTGCTGGGATTAAAGGCATATGCCACCACTGCCCAGCAAGACCCCACTTTTTTTTAAAGCTATGTATGTGGCTATCTCAAATAAACACCACTGTTGTCAGTTCTTCTACAATTAAATGTAAGTGCACATGTCTGCCTCTAGCCAAGAAGTTATAAATAGAAACAGAAGCAAAACATTATGCCTTCCCCCCCTTTCCTTTTTATCTGTTGATAAGAAGGCAAATGCGATGGCAGGAGCCCCAGCAGCTATCTTGAGTTATGAGATGATATAGAGGATGGAAATTCTACTTGAGGTGAGGGGGACGTTGGAGACTCCCTTGACACCGGCAGACTCTAGCGCAGAACTCAGTGCTCAGTATTATAGAACAAGAAAGAAAACACATATTTCCTGACGAAGCCACTGTTAGCAGCCTATTAGTGAGAGCCAAACTCAATCTTAACTATGCTAAAAATGTGCAGACAACCATAGTCAAAGTAGTGACTAGGTGAGTTGTTATTTTATCTTCTGGCTCATGCCTTCTGATGCTCTTGTCTACCTTACCTGTCTCTGCACCAGCATCCTCCAATGCCACTTCTGGGCACAGCTATTTATTTATTTACCTATTTAATTGCTTGTTTATTAGTATGTTTTGGTGCTGGGAATCAAGCCCACAGTTTTGCACATGCAGGGTATACTCTGAGCATTGGTTCTGGCATCCAGACTTACTCATCCTGTATTCCCTTGGGTTCTGACAGCTGACTGGCTAGCTAATGTGATAAGAACATTACTATAAATGGGGGGGGTGCTTCACTGAGTTTGCTCACAAACTAACCCAGGCACCTGGCAGGCAATTACTGCAGGGGTTGTCAGGCAAGCAAGCTTCTTGACATTTGGTACAAGAAATACAGTTCAGCAGGCTGTCAGACAGTGTCGAGCTTACATACAGAACATGTCAGACTCAGTTGGGGATTCCAGATATTTATCTCAACTTTCTCCTTACACTCTTACCAGCATTGTTTAAAATGGGATACACAAAACTCAGGAAGTGTGGAACTCAGAAAGATTAAATAAGTGGCATGTGTTTTCTTTCATGTACAGAATCTCTCTCTCTCTCTCTCTCTCTCTCTCTCTCTCTCTGTGTGTGTGTGTGTGTGTGTAATGTAAGTAGGAGAGTGAGAGCAGATGTGAACAAACGCACATTATACAAACACAAGAGCGTCATATTGAGTGCCACTATTTTGTTACTTAAATTTTTAAAAGATTTATTTATTTTTGTCTTATGTCCATGCAGTACATGCATGCATGTGATGCCTAAAGAGTACAGAAGAGGGCATCAGATCCCCTGGAACTGGATTATAAGCAGTTGTGAGTCACCATGTGGGTGCTTGGAATCAAACCCAGGTCCTCTGGGAGAGCAGCCATCTCTCCAGCCCAAACCCCATTATTTTGGGCAAAGAACATGTACTAATTAACTGAATGAGCAAGGACATATGGAAGCTACAGCTGGAAAGCCTTCAAGTTCCCACAAATTTATCACGTGAGTTTTCTTCCACTGACATCAGAAGCTGATTGAAAAGAAGGTTCCATATATATATATATATATATATATGCATGCAGGACAGTCTTAGCGCCCCCAGTGTACCCACCAGATAGCCCTCAACCCCTGTACATGGATTTATAACACACATAAACCACTCTGTGAAAACAATACTTCCAGACCACCCCTTCCAGCCAGTCCTCCCAAGAGGTGACACCCCCACCCCACCCCAGGGCCTTCTGTTTAAGAATCACACACCACTACTAGATGGCACAGTCTTGTGTTTCCTGCTTCTTCAAATCTACAAAGCGAAAGAGGGTAAAATGACAGAGTTTGCTTATAGGAATGGCTTTTCTCTAACATCAGAATTCACGGTGGGCTGACAGGCCACTATACCAGGAAATACCCGCTACAACCCGATCACCAGACAGACTAAACAAACACACACATTTTCTTAGCCTCCATCAGCAGCCTCCCTTCCAGTAGCAACAGTAATTTGAGCTCATGTCCCAGACCCCAAGGCAACAGCTTTTGAAAGACATGTAACTATAAACCAACTTCCTTACAGATATCAGCGCCCTGAAACTCCTGCTGACCTTGGAACACAGGGAAGCAAGCGACATCCACCCCTGCCTCCCCAACTGCCCTAAACTCTTATCTTCCTTTCAACACCCCATTGTATCAGCTTCTTCTTCTTCTTTTCTGTTTTTCTTTTACCCTGTTATTCTCTATAGTTACAAAGACAGAAACCTGGCAGAAAATAAAAATAAGTTGCTCCCCACTATATATCTCTGTGTGTATATACAAATAGATGCATATTATAGTATCCATACATATCGCATCCATCTTTACATATATAATAATTTGTCTCATATTCAAATTCACCCATATATGTATGTGTATGCTCATCCTATTTCCCCCCCCTTAACTCTTATTCTTTCCATAAGAAATGTCTGTTGGGGGAAATCTCGCAGTGGCCTGCCTCTAGACAAAAGCTAAAGGCTACTGAAGGATGCTAACACCAGGAGAATTCATTTTCCTCAGGGATGAGCCTCTAAACTGGCTATCCACTACCAAGTGACCAGTCCTGATATCATATCCACACAAGCAACACTAAACAGACCTCAACAGGTTCTATTTAGATATTTATGTATTTATACATAACACACATATGATACACACACAAACATATATATACACATATATGTGTATATAGGCATATATATGAAAGAGAGGTCATAATTGGGGGGCGGGTGTTAAGGAAACAACTGGAGAGGAAGCGGAAAGGGGAAATAATGTAATTATATTTTAATTTTAAAAATTATATTACCAATCCCAAACCTTAAAGAAAGAAAGCAAATAATCGTGTGTTCAGGAAATAATCTAGTGTTCCTGTTTTCAGCAGGCTAGAGTGGCCTTTTCTCAAGGTCCGCGTCTCCAGGCACACAGAGCTGGGATGGGGGTCAGGGGTTGGAAACACACCCACTGGTGTCATCACTCTTCCAGGCCTTGTGCAAGATGCTAAGGCATCCTCCGCCATGACTATTAAGGCAGTCCTGTGGAAGACAGAGGCGCGGTGGATGAGCCAGCCGCAGAGCAATGACAACTGAAACTAATTAGCAATGATGTCATGTTGTACATCAGACCTTGAGGTCATGACCTACACAGCTAAAAATAGATCCTAGGTTAGTAAGGACCTAGGCAGGCAGGTAAAGATGTAAGAAGCAAGCCGTTGGTGTGTGTGTGTAGGGGGGGTGGGGGGGGGTTGAACCAGGCCAACCACAGAGAGTTTTCAAAATGACTCCAGGAAATTGTGTAGGTGGAAACTGGCTCTGCCATGGGTCTTTGGTGATTTCGCAAGGGGGACTCGGTGTGGGCCCACTTACTGTTTTCTAGAAGCGAGAAAGCCACTTGAGTGACAAAATAATGACCCTTAGCTCTCAGGACACCCACCTGGGAAAGAGCCTGGATTGTCCTTTGAGATGCATCAAAAAAGAACAGGAGAAGAGGAGACAGGGCCACTAAGACTCTGCTGGAGGGAAAAATGAAGAAGAAATGAGATTTTAATCTTCCTTCTAAGTCACAGTATGCAAAATAATGACTACTTTGAATCTTTCTGTAATATGAGCAATAATTTAAATGCACTAAAGTCAATATTTAATTACCCATGAGTTCAAATAATTTTCCCTTTGCTAATGTAAAATTCTCGCCATTAAGAAGAAAAATTCAGTTAAAAAGAGTAAGCTTGGGTTTAAATAAAGGCTGCTTTCAAATATGGTTTAACTTGTTGGGGTCATCAAATCATGGTTTTATGTTAAATAGGACAGAAAATGCCCAGGATATTGGCTCAGAAAATGTTTCTTTATTCTTTTTTCTAAAACAAAATTGTTAGAATTAAGCTCTGACATCTAGAGGTACAAGTCACTGGCCATTCCGAATTTGTCATGAGCTCACTCACCCATACTTTTCCAATTTGGAAAGAAATGAGAATTATTTGAAAATGTTTAGCTTTTAAATTCTACTGGACCCTTTCCAGAACTCTCGCCTATCTCAGGCTTCTGGGTCAGAACTCACTCTCCTTTGCAGCCTGGAGAGACCAGATGGACTCAGCCAAGATCTCTAATATGCAACTTGGATTTAGCTTCCCATGCCAAAGGGATCTCCAGTGCTGACAAACCAACCTGCAGCCAACACAGTTCCTTAAAAACACTTACTACCAACATGGTACATGCAACACACCTGCAGCCAACACAGTACATGCAACATACTTGCAGCCAACACACCTGCAGTCAATACAGTCTGTTAAACACACCTGGAGACAACACTCCTGCTGCCAACATAGTACATGCAATACACCTGCAATCAACAGAACTGCAGCCAACACAGTGCAATGCAACACAGGGACTATCTGCCTGCCCTTTAGTGACACTGCCAGCAATCAGCTGATCTTTGCAGTAGTTACAACAGCTGATCTTCTTTAGCAGGTGGTTAGTGTCTTTGGGCATTTTGGCTGTCCGCAGGCAACTGCATGCTTGCCCAACGGGAGGCCTTCAGTCAAATGCAGGCAAGCCCAATTATTTTAAATGCAATCGAGCTTTCTAGCAAATCCTCTTGCTGCTCCTCTGCAAAGTGAAGGATTCTCTTACAAAGCCAATAATTACTTCCTAATGCCCAGGGTTGGCCATGCTGGAATTCCATCCCCCAGGTTTGCTTAAAATGGGTATTTGCTAATCTAAGGGTTGGTCTCTGGGCTTAATTTTAATTAAAAGAATAAAACCAATCAAGAGAAGAGTACTCTCGTTGCATTCGTATTTTGGAGGAATTAGTGATAGATAGCTAGAGATGGAAATAGTCTACTGGAAGGGCATTGAAGGTGGGGGATGGACTGGTGGGTCAGCAAAACCACCAAGATTCCAGCAGAGCCAGAGTCCGAATGCCTGCGATCATGGTTAACAGCACTGGTTGCTCTTGCAGGAGACATGGATTCAGTACCCATCACCCACATGGTGACTCACAACTATCTGTACCTCCAGCTCCAACAGACCCAACATCCTCTTCTGACCTCTGGGGACACCAGGTGCGTACACGGAGCACACATATTTATGCAGACAAGTACTCATACACATAAAATGAAATAAATAAATGTTTTAAGCAACGACAACAAAACCCCCAGTATTCCACATCTCACTCAGGGATGGCTAATTCAGCAGCTGAATGATAGCATGAGCTGGAAAATCTATCCAGCAGGAAGTTACTTAGACTTGGGCAGTCAAGCACATACCCCTCACCCTACCCCACCCACCCCCATCCCCGTTGATGTCCACCGTTAAGGTGGAAAAAGATGCAGTTCCTTGGAGATACACATTTCCCCAACCCAGAGAACAGAAAACTAAACATAAAACCGTCTTATCAAGCAGGGCAGGTCTGTGCCCTTTAAACTCATCCTTTGTACCACACAATCCCATGCTCCTGTCCTGTCCTGCTGCCATCAGGCCCTCTAGGGAGGAAAAGAATTCAGCTTTGTCTTTGCTAGACCTTAAAAAGAATGTGGCCCCTTTGTCTAGGAGCTATTTCTCCTTCACAAAATGCTGATAGAGTTTCTACAAACTGAAAGTAACCTGATGGTGAGAACACAAAAAGAATTTTCTTTCCCGTATCCAAGATAGGATGCATTGAATGTCATTGTCCCAGGAATGAAGGGCATGTCCAGCTAGTGGCCTAGACCCAGGATGCTTAAGGGGTTCCATGCTGGGACCCTACTGTGAGAATTATGAAGAAAAGTAAGCCTGCCCCAATATCTGTCTAAACTGAGGGTTTTAGTTCAATGTTCTTGTAGGTGGTGTGTTTTCAAATGGAAGCCTCCATGCTGACTGCTTAGCTCAACCCAGCTCTTTGAACTTTCCTTTGGGTTTTCTATACCCTCCATGGGCTGGACGGCTTGAAGCTGAGCAAGAGGGCATTTTAGGAGATCAATGGCAGGAAATGGAAGACCTCTGAGCATCTCCAGTGTAAAAGATGTTGTTTCTAGCAATCAGGAACAAGAGTATTTGAAATGGTTCATTATTTCTGTGACTATGTTAGGAATGCATCCATTACTAGAATACAATGGCTAAGACCACCTTCTAATGAAATTCCATAGGATTTCATGTCACAGAAATAAGACCCAAAAATCAGGCAGGCGAGCAATGGCATCTCCCTGTTGACTGATGCTTCTCTCCCATCAGGTCCCAAAGAAATACACAGAAGTCTACATTAATTATAAAACTGATTGGCCTAGTAGCTCAGGCTTCTTATTAACTCTTATAACTTACATTAGCCCGTAATACTTGTCTGTGTTAGCCACGTGGCTTGGTACCTTTTTTGGCAAGGCAGTCACATCTTGCTTGCTCTGTGTCTGGCTTCCTCTGTGTCTGGGTGACCACTGCAGACTGAATCTTCCCTCTTCCCACAATTCTCATTGCTGCCTGGTTGCTCCACCTATACTTCCTGACTAGCTACTGGCCAATTAGTGTTTGTTTAAAATAAACGTGACAGGGTACATTGTCCCACAGCATCTCCCCCTTTGTTAGGTCCTCAAAATAGAAATGTTCTGAAGTGGGAGACACGATACAGATATAACTTCCACCCCAGTCCCCAAGAACCTAGTTATGCAACTCCAAAGAGATTGTGAAATCTATTTTTAATTTTTATTATGTTAATATTCATCTGTATATGTGTATATGTATGTGGGCATGCACCCCAAGGTACATACATGGGGTGCATATACATAAATGTAAGCAAACATTTGTATACATAAAATAAAAATAAATAAATCTTTTAAAATAATCATAAATGCAAAAGACCCACATTTGTATTCAATAAAGTTGAAAGGACATAAAACCAGAAAAGAAAATCCTATCCTGAGACCTAACCCTACCTTGACCCCATCCATTATGCTTATTTTTAGACTTATTTTAAATATTGGAGCTCCAACTACATGGATAATTTAGCATCTGGCTCTTTTTGCTCCTGTCACCATTTGAGAGCATTGCAACACTCTGTAAACATCAGTCATTGATGACTGCATGCTATTTCCCTGTAAAGCCAGGTCACAGTACCTATATCTTTAAATCTATAACATGCTCATTTAAAATTGGCAGAATAGTTATTTGTATATTGGTGATGCATACTTCTACTGGGAAATATCCTTCATTCCATCTATCTGCCTTTTCAACTAAAATATATTAAACTTTATTCCTTATTTCAAACATTTTTTTTATTTATTTTATGTGTATGAGTTTGCCTGCATGTATATATGTATGGGCACCATGTGTGCAACTGCTGCCCTTAGAGACAGAAGAGGGCATCAGATCCCCTAGAACAGGAGTTACAGAGGGTTGTGAGCCACCATGTGGGTGCTGGGAGTCAAATCCAGGTCTTCTGCAAGAGTAGTCTGTGCTCTTAGCTGCTGAGTTATCTCTCTAGCCCTGTATTTGTTCATTTTAACCAAGTTTTAAGAGATAAATTAATGTCCATGCCATGTCAGCACTGAAGGAGTCTCTGTATTATTATTATCCATTACACGTGCTTATTTATAGGTTGTGTATGTGTTCATAGAACTTGCAGAAGGCAGCAAGAGGACAATTTTCAGAAGTCAGTTCTCTCTTGCCATGCAGGTCCCAGAATGGAACTTCAGTTGTCAGCTTGGCAGCATCTGGCCAGCCCCTAAGGGAGTCTTACTTCATCCTTTTGTCATTTTTGCAAAGGGCTGAGTTAAAGAAGTTCTGTAGGTATCCCACAGAAATCCTCAGGGGCTGTGGTGGTCACAGTCCAGTTCCATGGAGAACAGAAACCAAAAAGTTAACTCAGGAGAAGTAACGGTCACACTCCCTGTGAAGCTGCAGTCAATGGCAGACTACAAATGCAATGGTAGTGCCCCCACTGTATCGCTGGTGCCACCGGAACTGCTTAGTGCAATCTATGATGTTCCTACAATGACTGAACTGCCTGACCATGCATTTCTCAGAACGGGTCCTTCGGTGTCACGTGACTGGACACGGTACACTGCATGCAATGTTAAATGACCAATTTATCATTCAAGGTTACACTTTAATAGGAAATACAAAGTTGGTTTTTTTTTTTAATATTATTATTACTTCAGGGAAACGCAGGTGGCTTCGCTCTGGCAAACAACAGCTTAAAAGGGACCGCTAAGTACGATTTCCACGGAAGCCGAGCATCCGAAGGGACCCTGTTCTTGAGTGAGGAACTCTAGACTCTACCTGGAACTCTGCCGGAATGGAGACTAGAGCGGAGCTCCGGTAGGAATGCTGCTTTCCTACCGGGGTTAGGATTAGAGCAGCCTAGAAGGGGACACACGAACATCAAGCTTGTCAGAGTCTCGCTGAAACCAGCCCTGGCTGACAAGGTCAAAAAGACCCACCCTCACCTTGGGATCGGAGTCACCAGACCAAATGGGACTAATTCTTCACCTGTGACTAGATGGTACCTTGCAGACCGGAAAGCCATTTTCACCGCCGGATTCATACATCCCAGCCATGATGGCCTCCCCTAGAGAAAAGTACAGAGACTTTGGCCAAGGGGAAAGGGAACATGCTTACATGGTACTGGAGACAAAGAGAGAGCCCCGGACTCTGCACCCACACCCGGATGAACCTGCAGGCAAAGCGGTACTGTTTAAGCTGGAGTCTCTCATCGTGGCTGCAGGTGTTCTGGGCATCTCTCAAAAGTCAACACGTATTCATGAGATGTTATCACTGGCTTTTTTCCCAGCCTTTCTCCTGTCTGTCACTGCGATCCTAAGCTGAACCCCTATCTAGAAGGGAGAATATTCTAGAGAGATCTTTGCGCTCTACCAACTTGTTATATTACTTTTTCTTTGCAAAATGATTGTATTAATGTGGCCTGCTGAAGTTGAGAGCCAAAGCTGATGGCCAAAGAAAAGATACATAAGACTTCTACTCTACATCTGTCAGATAAAGAACTCTACCCGACAGAGCTGGAAAGAGTGGAATTCTACACTCCCCCCCAACCTGATTCTTTCTCTTTTTCATAATGGATGATCTTTTTTTGAAGCTTATTTGTTTTATATTATGTATATGAGTGTTTTGACTACATATGTGACTGTGCAGCACATGCATCCCACAGAGGCCGGAAGAGGGCATCAGATCCCCTGGTACTGGAATGACAGATGGTTGTAGGCTTCTTCTATGTGGGTACTGGGAACCAAACTCAGGTCCTCTGCAAGAGCAGCCAGTGCTCTTAACTGCTGAGCCATCTCTCCAGCCCCCTCATAATGGATAATCTTTTAGATTCCATTTTCCTCAGCCCAAACTTGAATTAAAAATCCTCTCTGTAATAGAGAATAGCTATAACCTAGGGCCACCTTCCCCACCCAGAAAAGAGCTAGTTAAAATGTCTCACACTTAAATTTACTTCTGTTTTAGATTTCCTTGGGGCTTTCTTTCAAGTGGCCATGGTGGTGGTGAAACAAAAATTATACTTCTTTTTTACCCCATTTTGGTCAAACTATAAATAACTTAAATTTCCTTTGCCAATTTCTGGTTCCTAATTTCTTTCCATACACAATGGGAAACCATGATAGACCTAGTTGCTAGGTAACATAGCTGGGGGGTGGTGTGGCTGATCAAGTTGTCTCTGCCTTAAACACAACCAAGTTTCCTGTCCTCATCTGCTTCCTTCTACCCAGTTAGTCATTGCTATTTCCTTTATTTAAAAAGTTAAATTATGAGCCAGGCATTGTGGTTCACGCCTTTAATCTCAGCATTCTGAAGGCAGAGGGAGGTGGATCTCTGCTGTAGATTATTATTTTAAGTATGCAAAGTTGTGTTACATTTGTTTATGCTGACGAATATTACTTTAACTGTGTAAAGGTGTGTTACTTTTGTTTATGCTGCATTTGCTTAGCTATGTAAGGCTATGTGTTCAATTATGTAAAGTTGTGTTGCATTCGTTTCTCCTTGCCTGCCTAAGGCACCTGATTGGTCTAATAAAGAGCTGAACAGCCAATAGCTGGGCAGGGAAAGGATAGGTGGGGCTGGCTGGCAGAGAGAAAATAGAAGGCAAAATCTAGGCTTGAGAGGAACAAAAGAAGATAACAAGGAGAAGAAGGAGAGGGATATGCCCAGATACAGAGGCCAGACATCTGCCAGTCAGACATGAGAATCAGTGAAGATACAAAAGAAAGAAAGAAAGAAAGAAAGAAAGAAAGAAAGAAAGGAAAAACCCAAAGCAAAAGGTAGATGATAAAGGGAAACAAGTTAAATTAAGTTAGGAAAGCTGACTAGAAATAAGCTTAACTAAGGACAGGCATTTGTAACTAAGTATACATTTCCATGTCTTTATTTGGAAACTGGGTAGAGGTCCCCACACACACAACATCAGAAAGAAAGTCAACTACAGATCTCTGTGAATTCGAGGCCAACCTGGTCTATGTTGCCAGTTCCAGGATAGCCTAGAGCTATAGCCCAGGGCTACATAGTGAGATCTTACTTCAAAACAAATATACAAAAAAAATTAAATTAACAGATAAATGCTGTGGAATAATCTTTCTGTACACTGTTGAATATATGTTACTATGACTGGTTTAATAAGCAAGCTGACTGGCCAATAGCTGAAGAGGATAAAGCTAGGTAGGAAAGTCAAACTGAGAATGATGAGGTGAGGAAGGGTGGAGAGTCTCGAGCAGAAACAGGGAGAAGCAAGATGACTGTGCCATACTGAGGAAAGGTACCTAGCCACATGGCAAAGCATAGATAAGAAATATGGGTTAATTAAAATGTAAGAGCTAGTTAGTAATAAGCCTGAGCTATTAGCTGAGCATTTATAATTAATATAAGCCTCAGTGAGCTTATTTAATAGCTGCTATGGGACAGAAAACCTCTACCTACAGATAAAGACTGAATATTTTTGAGGTGTACCTCCTGGTAATTTGAAATACATACACATGATGTAATGACAATCACAATCAAATTAAAACATGTCAAACCATGCTGCTCTAGCTCATGTTATGGTGTGGACAGGGGAAATAATAGGTTGAGGATACTGAAATTATTGAGTAAAAGGATGTATATTACGAGAGTTATTAATGTAATGGACAGAGATGTGCAATGGCATGACCAAGGCACCAATGAGAGTTAGTTCATGTCTCCGCACCAGAGACAGACAGCATAGACAGGTCTCTGAAGAGAATTAGAGCCCACATGAGAAAAATCGGATCTGTTCTTCTACATTGTTAGGCAAGAGCCTGTGGTCCGGCTTTCTAATTCCCAGGCAGGAGGCAGGGAAAGGATTGGGGAGCAGGATGTCAGGCACCAATACCTCAACCTCGATACTCTTTCATAGTTCACTTCCCAGGTGAGAAATCCTGACTGCAATGTCCCACCAGGGTACCTGTCATGTCTACTTGCCAGAAGTGCTGCAGAGCAGGGACCAATGTCGAAGGGTACATCCTTATAGCTTAGGTGACTGGGACACAGTGGTCATTTCAGAAGTGAAAGCTTGGGCCTCCAGTCATGGTGTCTCCAGTCTTCCATCCATAGTTACTGTCAACCACCATTTTATTCTCTGCTCTGATACATTGACCATTGGTCATAAATACTCACCTAGAATATGGTAAACCTCTCCAAGTGCTCATATGTTGATACAGACATACTGCCTGGCCACTGCAGTTTGAATCTAGTGTGTCTCTTAGTGGTTCAGATGTTAAAGACTTGATCGCTAACACAATTCAACTAAGAATAGGGTGGGATCTTTAAGGGGCTGGACCTTAGGCCAATGGAGATGGGTGCTGGAAATCTAACAGGACAGCAGATTCTATCTTCTTTTTCCTATGAAATGAGCCTCGTTGCTCCACCATACACTCCACCCTGTGATGTGCTGACTCACACAGCAAGAGAGTATGGGCTGAGAACTGTGACATCAAAAGCCAAGAGAAACCTTTTCTTCTAGGTTTATTGCCTCTGGTATTTATTTCAGGGACAAAAGCTAACAGGCCAGTGTGAACAGCCAATGGCTTCCCTATGCAGGAGTATTAACCCAAGCCTTTGACTAGATTGCCAAGGAGCTACCTGACATGCTGACCTCTTGGGGTACCCACGTCCTTCACTCGCACATTATCAAGCTCCCACTTGTACAGGCTCCTGCCACATCCTGAGTGCACTGAGCCAGCTACTAGATTCCAATTTTATCCTTTGATGGTGGCTTTACTAGTAAAATTTATACCTTTCTTTTTAAGAAAAAATGAGGTTTATTTCATGAGTGTTTACCTGCATATATTAAGGTGCACCATGTGCATGCAGTTCCCACAGAAGCTGGAAGAGGGTGTCAGGTCCCCTGGAGCTGGAGTTACAGGTGGTTGCGAGCTGCTATGTGGGTGCTTGGTCCTCACTGAGCCATTACATCATTCCATCCTTTTTTATCTTCAGTAGTTTTTTTTTTTCAGCAACAAGTTTTAAATGACCATTCTTAAATACTTTGTAAAATCCTATCATTTTGCTAAGCCAAGTAATCATAGTGTGCTTTCAAGTGTACATCAGGGAACAGGGAGGGAGCAGGTCAGGGTTTCCTTGGGAAGAACACAGTGACTGCCCCCAGCAGGTCTGCTGGGTAACACTGTAAGTTGTCCTGGCAGAAAGGACAACATTCTACAGAGACATGTGTGCCCTTCCCTTTAACTGTCAGGGTGCCGAAGCAACAGACCTCAGGGAACTGAAATTTCCTAATAGTCTCTTCATGGGGGGAGAGGAGAAAAGCTGAGGCCTACTGCCAGTCAAAAGAGTAACTGGCCTTCTAGAAAGAGATTCTACACAGTTCTGATAACTTTTCTGACCACCTTGCAGACGAGATTGGAACCAAGACAGGTCAATGATGAGTGGGATCACACCTTGGCTTAGGATTGCCTAGCTATCATAATCTTCATTGTATTGAACCTGAACTTTGTGTTAGGATCCTGAAGATGAACTTGGCAGGGGCTGGGGGCAGGAGGTTCACTGGACCTCTTTGCTTAGCCCTCTTCCTAATGTGACCACACTGAATCAATCTCTTTTTTTCTAGTTTTCATTATTACATGTTTCTTCTACTAAAGATCTACTAAGGATGAGTGGCCAAGCTTAGCTTGTTATGCTAGACCCAGGCTCTATCCCAACAGCTTCAGCAACAATCTCACGGGAACTTTACTTTCATCCAGGCTCTCTGGACCTCAGATTTCTCCTCCATCTTCCTGTGACTTGTCTTCTCGCCATAGTGCTCAGGGTAACTGTCCCTCTTCAGAGAAGTCCTCCCAATTATTCAGTGTAAACTAACCTCCTCCATCGTTGCTTTTGCTGGGCATGTTAATTAGCACAGACAATTAGGTTAGCTGAACTAAAAATATAGGCTAACACAAACAAAAATAACAACTTTTTTTTTTTTTTTTTTTTTTGGTTTTTCGAGACAGGGTTTCTCTGTGGCTTTGGAGCCTGTCCTGGAACTAGCTCTTGTAGACCAGGCTGGTCTCGAACTCACAAAGATCCGCCTGCCTCTGCCTCCCGAGTGCTGGGATTAAGGGTGTGCGCCACCACCGCCCGACAACAACAACATTTTTTTAAAAAAATTTTAAAAAAATCCCCAGGGCTGGAGAGATGACACAGTAGTTAAGAGCACTTGCTGCTATTGCAGAGGATCCTGGTTCAGTTCTCAGCATCTACATGACACCTCACTAGTGTCTCTCCAGTTTTAGGGGATCTGATACCCTCTTCTGATGTTTGAGATGTCATATGTACATGGTGCACGTACATACATACATGCAAGCCAACACTCATACACATAAAGATAAATATGTTTAAATGTCTTGTTTTTATTCCATGGTGAATTAACCGATAAAACTTGGCCCTTTCCAAAACTGGTAGGTCTCTATCCTTGATACAAAAGCTCTGTCACATCTTGCTGCCAACTAAGAAGTTTTTACAAGAGTGAAAATAAACACATTGAGGCTGCTATAAATAAGAAGGGGCCCAGAGCCAGTCAGGGGCATTCCAGCATTCTGAAAGCACAGAAGTTCACCCAGCAGCTGTTCGGGGGCATCACAGCACACCCTTGACAATGAACTAACTGTGGTTCATAATTAAGAAGTTTCGTTTCGTACTTGGGCCTCCTGGCTCTCATTGTGTGGCAACCTAAGGCTTCACACATCCGAACTCCCGAGGAAAGCAAGACAAACACATGCCCATACTCAGGTATAATTAGCATTTAATTTTTTGGAAAAGGGGAACATCTCCAACAATAACAAAAGAACCCTCCTCAAAGTATTTTTGGGCCCACAAATTGGCCCCTTCCAAAGGAGCAACCTTATTTATAGTAGGTGAGTCCATTAATTTAATTACTATGCAGTGCAAGCCCGGTGAAACCACCACATCGGGGCTAAAGCACAGCTCATCACCATTCATTTGATGTGCAGAAGAAAACCTGAGTGGGAGATATGACAGCATCTCCATTAGAACACTTTTAAATGGCAAAAGATCTCCTTACTCATGTCCTCGGGTCTGGGCAAGAGAAGCGAGGGTAAAGACTCACCGTGTCTGCTCAGTTAGAATACCAGGAGATGGGCCTAAACCTGCCATTGTTTTATCTTAAATATTAGTGGTGTAATTCATTTTCAAATAAATAATAACATTGATTACATTTTTATAAAACTACCTCAAATGCAGAGCCACTTAAAATCATATTTGTGTAAAGACAGAAACACCTTTCTAGGGAAAAGACAAGCCCAGGAGTGGATTTGATGAATATATCATGTCCTTAGAGGAGGAGACCCAAAGGCCAACATTTCACTATGCTAATAACTTAATTCTGGATCCTAGAAACTTCTTGCCCATTTTGTTCTTCTGTGGAAAAGAAACACTTCCAGGCATGAGGGACCAAATGGGAAGCCTGTGCTCTGAGGTTTTAACTCAACTCTGTATTACTGAGTCAGTACAAACGGCCATATGGTGCTTCTAAAAAGATTTTTGTTTTCCTTTCAAGACAGTGTCTCACTCTGTTTTAGACTGTCCAGTAGCACACCAAGTACTTCAGTCTGTCCTTGAACCCAAAGAGATCATCTCGCTTCAGCCTCCCCGAGGCCAGGATTACAGGCGTGTGCCACCGTGTTCTGCTTAAATGGTACTTCTCCTAACTATGCCCTTCTCCACCATTCTCTGAGAGAAACAGACCTGAGTGTGAACTCCAGGATCTGGAGGGAAGCTGCCTGAGTCTCTAGTCGTCATTTCCCATAGACACGAGCACATGTTAGAACCATGTTTCCTGAGGAGACACAACACACTGTGTTCACTCACCCCAGACACGGAACTCACAACAGACCAAAGTACGGAAACACCGAGTCAAACTTGGTAAACCAATGAGTTTTATTGGGATTCCTATGGGTATAGACATGACTAAAAGACTGCTGCATCACCGAAGCCCACCTGAGCACAGGTCACAAAGCTGGAAACCTGAAGCCACACTGCAGGCTGATCAACCAGCTGGAGAGTGTCCTTTTCAAGTGACTCTGGCCTAAATCTCTTCCAGGTAGCTTGGCTTCTCCCTGGCAGCTGATCTGGCACCAAAGCCTTCTTTGCAGCTCAGTTTCCTCCCATCTGAGGGGACTCTAAGCTTTTATTGCTTACTCTGGCAGAGGGTAGGGCTAGTGAATCTGGTCAGTTTCAGGAACTTCCTGAAGCTGTTTTGAGTTGTTTGCCTTCTTGCTTAAGGAGCTTCCTGCAGGATAAAGTATTTTAATCTCGGAGGAAACTGTTCTGCAACTGCCTGACATAGTGATATTGCTGAATTAGTTGCATGAAACAGTTTGCAAAGCCCCAGGCACTATCGGACATAGGATGGTCACTTGGATCTAGTCAATGTCACCAACTTCCCTTCCTTTTCGTTCCACTCCTTTTTTTTTATTATTCTTAATTCGTTCTCACCACCTCCACCTTACCACTACCTCTGCCCCCAACTGTTGGAGGGAGAGAGGCCACTTGTTGGTTTCTAGCCACTAAGCCCTGAAATAAATACACAGAAACTATATTATTTAAAACATTGCTTGGCCAATTACTTAAGCTTATTGCTAGCTAGCTCTTACATCTAGAATTAACCCATCTCCATTACTTTATATTTTACCACGAAATTCGTGGCCTACTGGCAAGTTCCAACATCTGTCTTCAGCAGGGCTTCATGACTTCTCTCTGGCTCTGCTTCCTTTCTCCCAACATTCAGTTTAGTTTTCCCCTATAGCTCTGCTATAGGCCCACGGCAGTTCCATTATTAACCAATGATATGCACAGCATAGAGAGGGGAATCCCACATCACCCAATACACACACATGATGGTAGATCTGTGGTAGGATTCAGGAAGGTTTGCAGGGCACAGTCTAGGCCAGTGGTCCTCTGTTGGAGCACTTTGAACTTATGGTTATAGTCCACAATGTCCAGGCAGCTCTCTGGGCTTGGCACAAAATGGAAGACATTGGACACCCTTTCTAACAGGACTCCTTCCCTAACTGGATAGGGTCTCTGAACTTGGAGGCCTGACCTTAATCCGGAAGCTGTCCCTAAGTCTGGATGCCTGACCCATCTCAGGTGAGACCTTTGACCCAGATCCCTAAGGACATTCTCCCTATGCTGCCCATATGATAGGTAGGCATTATGCACCAACTATATGGTAAAACCATGATGTCAAAGGCAAATTAGGTGAAACCCCAGCAACGGTTCCCATCCTATACATTCCCCTCACTCTGGAAGAGACCTGAGCTGTAACGCTGAAAACTGTCTCTCAGAAAGGGCAAGCAGTCTGAACCCCATTCCCCACTTCTGCTCCCCGCTCCCTTATGGACAGGTGGCCAATGATCCTTGAGGAAGGAGACCCACAGTTCTCAATCTTCCTAATGCTGCAACTCTTTAATACAGTTCCTCATGGTGCAGTGACCCCCCAACTATAAAATTATCTCGTTGCTACTGCATAGCTGTAATTTTGCTACCGTTATGAATCATAATGTGAATATGCAGGATATCTGATATGCAATCCCTCTGCAAGGGCCATTTGATCCCTCAAAGAGGTTGTGACCCAATAGCTGAGAACCTCTGTTCTAGGCTCTTTCCCTTCTGCTGAAGCCTCTGAAACTGCAGGAGAAATGAGAGGGTATGCACAGGGCTCAAGCATCAGTTCCCATCCTTGCCCTTGGAATGGGTGTGATTTCTCTTGAACAAGGTAACTAAGCCGTTCAGAAGTAAGCTGCAACATGGGAGCTGAGGACCAGAAGACTGATGGAGAGAGTCAGCATCTGCCCTTGGGTCCTCAGAGGAGAAACAAGGCTGGCGTGGGTACCCATGCTATTTTTGCCTCTTGCTCATGTTGGATGCTGTTCTTCTCAGTTGACTTGTTCTTCTAAAAACTTCATGCCTGAGTATATCATTCCTCACTATCTTTCATTTCTGTTAATGTTCAACTTAGATTCATTGTTGCACCTGGAAGTTTCTGGGGTGAAGTGTGGTCTGAGCTCACTAACAGCTAGGGGAAGATAATTTGTTAAACTATGGAGAGTGAAAGTGCCTGGGGCTAGTTTTACATCTTCTGATCAGCATAGGATGCTACCTAATACAGCCTTGTGCAAATTGCTCTAGTGTTGTATAATTATAAAAGACTGGTCTCTTTAGGGAAACCCTCCTATTGAATAGTCTGTGAACAATAAAGAACCTTTACTCTCAAGTCTAAGGTTGGTTTTGAACCTGTGTGTTTCAGTGTCGAGGTGAATCTAAGCCTCTGTGACTTCTGGTCTGTTGTAGCACTGCTGAGTGTGCGTTCCCTGCATGGGGGAGTGTGCCTCTTGGCTTTTAAAACAACAACTGGGTTGGGAAAGATGGCTCCACGGTCTCGAGCACTGGCTGCTCTCACAGAGGACTTAGGTTCGATTCCCAGCACCCACATGGCAGCAGTTTGTAAGTCCAGTTTCAGGGGATCCAACACCCTCTCAGAAACTCTGTGGACACCAAACACACATGTGGTACACAGATATGCACACAGACAAAACCCCTAGACAGAGTAAAAATGAAATAATAAAAAGATCAAACAATAGCAGGGACTAGACAGATGGTTCTTCAAGACAGCCTACGGTTGTAGCATAGGACCCGAGTTTGTCTCCCAGCGCCCATGTCTGATGCCACACAATTGCCTGTAACTCCAATTCCAGGGGAATTCGATGTCTCTGGCTTTGGTGGTCACATAAAAATGTACACAAACTCGCCCACATATACAATTAAATTTAAAAACAACAGGGAAACACTCAGTCACAGTGCTGCCATCTCTTCCCTGAGCAACTCACTGAAGTATACTGCTCACTGTACTTTAATGTCACTTGGGTGTACAACTGGGGTCAGACAGATGACAATAGAGAAAACAGCATAGAAAGGAGCCTTTTGAGAAAAACCTACCAAGTCCCTGCAGAACTTTGAAACTGCCAGGCTGTGCCTCCTCCGGGGTCAGAGGTCGACTTTGATCTTGAGTCACAAACAGCAACCTCCCACCCACACCCCATTCCAAGCCCATCCCCACCCTTGCACCTCCACAACCTTATCCTCCACCCCACCGCCTCCCCACTTCTGTTTTTTCTGCTTCCCCGAGACAATGCAACGAATGCAATGAAGGAATGCTTTCTTAAGGGGAAGATGGCAGGAGACTCTCAAAAGACAGAAAAGAGAAAAAACAAAGAACACACACACACAAACAAAAAACAACAAACTCAACCATTTTTTAAACACTTTCTTATCTTGCCTGTTTAACCATCCAATGTGCAGTGTCTCTTGAACAGTTACCATTCTTTAAACCTTGATAGCAAAGTTGGGCTTTTTGATTCTTTCACATGGTTACCTTATAGGCTAGGATCTAAATATGAGAGGGAGAGCAGTCAGTTTTGTTTCTTTCTGAGACTGACTGATTTTGTTTATTAATCACATCTTCTTTTTTTAAGATTTATATATTTTTATTTTAATGAGTGTTTCATCTTCATGTACACCTTTATCCCAGAAGAAGGCATCAGAACCCATACAGATGGTTGTGAGTCACCATGTGGTTGCTAGGAATTGAACTCAGGTCCTCTGGAAGAGCAGCCTGTGCTCTTAATCACTGAGCCATCTCTCCAGGCTCTGCTGCTACACCTTCTAAGCCCATCCATTTTTGCCACCAAGTTTCTGATTTGAGTTTGGAGGCACTGAGGAAGGAACTGACTGTTTTCACTCTGTTATAGTTCTAAAATGTGTCATTGTTGCTGAATCAATGTCCTTTCAGATTAAAAACAAATTGCATAATAGTCTTCATCAGACCACTGGGGGGCTGCCATCATGGATGTGAACCACATGCAGACCACCAAGCTGGCCAGGGACATCCAAGCCTGGGCAGGACCAGCGACAAGTACAGTGTTTGCAATGGACTGTGGAATTGGCAGATGTGAAAGGTCGCAAGCTATTGGAGTCAGATTGACAGAGAGCAGGCAGCCCTGAATTGGGACTGGGGTCCTTCATATAGATCATTTGGCCCACAGGATGATGGACATCTGTCAGAGAATATACTTGTATTCTGTGCAATATGTGTGTTTATATGTAGGCTAAAGAAAATCTATAATAATGCTATATATATATATATTATTTTTTATCAGATTCACCTCCCCATTGCCCTCTCTTGCCTCCTTCCCACTTCCACTAGACCTCTTCTTCCCAGTGTGTCTTCTACTCTCATGTGTGTATGTGTGTGTGTGTCTCTGTGTGTATATATGTGTCTTTTTTGTTGTCTATGTGTGTGTATATGTGCATCTGTATGTGCATGTGTGTGTGTGTTTGTGTCTGTATATATGTGTGTATATAGTATGTGTGTCTGTATGCATCTCTCTGTGTGTGGGTCTGTATGTATGGTATGTCTGTGTGTTTGAGTGTGTATATTTTTTTTTGTTTTTTTGAGACAGGCTTTCTCTGTATAGCTTTGGGGCCTGCCTTGGCACTCACTCTATAGACCAGGCTGGCCTTGAACTCAGAGATCCGCCTGCCTCTGCCTCCCAAATGCTGGGATTAAAGGCATACACCACCACCATCCAGCTACATGTGTATATGTGTGACTGTGTGTGTTGACATATGTGTATGTGTATATGTGTGTGTCTGTCTATGAGTGTGTGTCTATATGTATGTGTGTATCTGTATGTGTGTGTGTCCCACTGAGGTTAATCAGGGTTTCTTGTGTAAACATAGGCAAGGAGTTCTTTATTGCAACTAATCAGCAGCTACACCACTGAAGAAAAAGACTTCACTTTCTCTGGCAACCACTAACTTCCACTAGCTCCCCTGGAAGATCAGGGCTGGGGACTATGAACCCTCCCATCTCTGATGGACTGTAGGTGGGTCCAAGCATCAGAAAGACAGGAAGGAAGGTGTGTGTGTGTGTGTATGTGTCTGTGTGTCTGTGTGTCTGTGCATCTGTCTGTTTGTCTCTGTGTGTGGCTCAGTTATTATATTCTTGCCTTGCAAGCAGGAAGATCTGAATTCAAACCTCAGAACCCATATGAAAGATTAGTGCTATGGCCAATACTTGCAATCCCAGCATTGCAAGGAAAAGATATGGGGATCCTGTGACTCACTGCTCAGCAAGCATAGCCTACTTATTGAGTTCCGGGTGGGGGTGGGGAGGGAGGGATGGAGAACACTGCCTTAAAACAGCAACAACAAAAACTTTAAACTAGATGTTGTTCCTGGGAAACCACACCCAAGTTTGTCCTGTGACTTCCATACACATGTGCACACACACTTATACACATATATACACATGAACATGTACACACATATACATACACACAACAAAAAAGGGAGAACCTTTTTAAATAAAGAGAAACTATGTAAATTGAAAATGTTTTCTATGTAAAAACTGCATTGCCTTATTTCCAACATTTTGTCACAGATTAGTGACCATTCTGTCTGATGCTTGGGACGTCTGACACCCAGACTTAACTAGACGATATGAGCCTGGGTACACAGGAGCACATTATAGGTGGTGATCGATCTCAGGAAAAATGGTGGGAAAACAAATTAAGGATGAAAAGATGGGTCTGAAATGCAGTTGGTCAGCTTCGGATATATCAAGAGATAGACTGGGTAGGATGTGGGTGCTGGAGTTGAGCCATGGGAAGATGCTAAGGAAATGGAAGTTGAACAAGGTGGAGAGGGAGGCTTAGGACAAATGTGGGATGTTTTGCTTTGCAATGTGTTGGCTTTGGGATTCCAGCCAGACAACCTCATAAAAGGTCTAGTAGGAAGCCAGGGTGTCTGGCTGAAGCCCAGGGGGCTAGGTTATGCCTGAGTCGTGAAATCAGACAGTGTCAATGAGATATTGGCAGCTTGTGGAGTGGAAGATGTTCAGACTGGCAAAAGAGGAGAAAAGAAGGGAGGCAGGAAGGGAGGGATGGAATGGGACGAGTCAACAATTAGCCACATGGATGGAGAGCATCCACATCCCAAGGGTCAAGTACAGTTATAGACATTAATGAAAGTGAAGGAGAATGAATGAAGAGGTGGTCTAAAAAACAAGAAAAGGGGACCCTCACTTGAAGCCCGTGTCACTCTTAAAAAGATAACCATCATGATGATTTAACATTTATCTCTCCTGCACTGTGCTGAATGTCTTCCAAAACACTTCTTTTGGCCCTCATGGCAGCCCTATAAAACAGAGCCTAGACACTCACGTTTCACCTAGATTCAGTAAATGTGTCCATGGGGCCAGTGAGTGGCAAAGCTGGAATCCATTCCGACTCCAGAGCTCATTCACAGGTGAGGGAGCGGCCCATGATGTCAAGAACTCGGGGCAGTGATCCAAGGGTGACAAAACAGGAAAGACGTCCTTGGTATTTGGCAGTTGAGCATCTTAGCTCATGAGCTGAGTGAAGTGTGCAGGATGTGAGAAGTCAGATGCTCCTTGACATTTGGGGCTCATGGCTTTGACCTTGGCTGCTGCACTGTTCCCAGGGACACCATGCATGTGGGTTTCAGGGTGACCCCTCCTGTATGCCACCATACAGGAGCTTTGAGTCCCAGAAGAATGCAAGGTGTTTCATCGTGAGTGGTTGCAGAATCACCGAGGATGCCCAAACCCTCAGATGCTCACACACTCCTATAAAATCTCACAGTATTGTCTAGCAAGCTGCACACATCTTCTCATGTACTTTAAGTCATCTGTCATTTATATGTAAGACCTCACATGGTAGAAATACTGCCCAAGTAGATGTTCTGTGGTATTTAGGGACTCAGACAAAAGGGGGGACATGTGTGCACCTATTCAGTGCAAATGCAGCTATGCATTCTTTTTCAAATATTTTTCAATGCATAGGTGGTTGGTTCCATGAATGTGAAAGCCTGGGATATGGAGGGTGGCTGATTGAGAGATTCTTGATGTTAAGGATAGAAACAAGAGGGGAGGAGAGTGGAGGAGAACATCCAGAAGTAACTCAGTCTATTTTTTTTTCTTAAAAAAAAAAAAAAAGACAATTGCAATGTGTTTCCATTCTAAGGAGGAGTCCCCTAGTTTGTGTGGGGTTGAGCCAGCTTGCCCACTTTGCTGGCATATTTAGCAATAGTGTTCCCTTTTCCTTGGTTGAATTATGATTCTACAGTCAACTCTCAGTGGAGGAGCCAGGAGAGAAAGAAAGCAGGCAGTTGTAAGAGAGAAGAAGGCTGGTTTGTTGGGAAAAGTTTCTGAGACAGAGCAGATCTCTAAAGTGGGTAGAGGTGGGGACCTGGGAGGAAGAGGGGAAGGTTCCCTATGGACTACAACATGTAAGGGTGGATGCCAATGGCCAAGCACATGCTCTAAATCCCTACAATCCCTAACTTGATGCTGTCCTTGGTGAAGTGGGCATCCATGGGGCTTTCAGTTTGAATGTATGTTCCCAGCCTTGTTTGCTTACTGTTTTAGCCCTGAGCTAATCTTCTCATAATACATTCATATTGATCTCTACAAGGGAAGGCAGACAGCATGGGTAGAACTGTGCTGAACTTGAAGGAGTGGGTAAAAACACAGTGTGAAGGGCTGGCTCAGTTAAGGTCTTAGCGCATGTAATAAACAGTAGCTTGCTTCATTAAGACGATTCTAACAGTAACTTATTGAATGCTTATGACAAGCTAGAAAATGTCCTAAGCTTTAAATCTGAATGATTTTCAAAAGTATCTTTATTTTATATATTTATATGTTTTGCCTATGTGTGTGTACTATGTGCGTGCAGTGTCTACTGAGGCCAGAAGAGGATGTCTGATCCCTCGAGGTTGGAGTTCGGGTGGTCTTGAGCCACCATGTGGGTGCTGGGAATGGAACCTGGAAAAAGCAGTCAGGCCCTTAGCCTCTGAGCCATCTCTCCAGACTCAAATTTGTATGTTTTGAAGAAATGAACTATTTTAATATTTTTTTAAATCATTGAATGATGAAGAAAACAAGTAAGTTACCCAGCTTCCACATCTAGTAAATGTCAATCATGTTTTGAAAGGCAGGCCTACATTATTAAGGATATTCTCTCTCTCTCTCTCTCTCTCTCTCTCTCTCTCTCTCTCTCTCTCCCTCCCTCCCTCCCTCTCTCCCTCCCTCTCTCTCTCTCTCTCTCTCTCTCTCTCTCTCTCTCTCTCTCGGCAGGTCCTTTCTTCTCTGTGGCATCAAGTCAAAGGTTGGCATCCTGATCAATTAATCATCACTGAATCTTTCAGAAGAGATGAGCACGTAATCTGATAGGCAGGTTCCCGGCAGCCAGACTAGAGGGTGATCATCTCTTTGTATCACTGCCCCTGTGAGCTGGTGAGGATCGGTTCTGAGCTGACGTCTCTGTCAGTGAGTGGAAAGGTGCATGCTAACTGGGTTATTCAGTCTAGGAAGCAAGGTCATGAAATCCACGCATACACGCAGGCCCTTACCCAACAAGGCCTGACTGGAGAACTGAGTCAGCGGCAACAGAGAGGCCACTCTTTGACTGTAGCCATCTTCCAACTGTCATGACCTCTTGCCAATGGAAGACCTTCAAGAGTAAGCTGGGTTTGGAGAAATATACCATGATTCTCAATGCAGCTCTTTTAAATGTCAATATAATTTCAGTAGCTTTATTTACTTATGTATTTATTTGAGCTCAAGCTGGCCTCAAACTTGTAACCCTCCTATCTTAGCTTCTCAAACACTGGTGTTATGAAAACTTAGAACTTGGTGTCCCCCTTGGTGACTGCAGAAGAACAAAATTTGAATGGGCAGAATAATGATGGATAATAATTCCATCAACAAAGACATAGAAATAAAGCACTCACAAAACTATGTGGCCGGGATAGAGTTTATTGGGGCCCAAGAAAAACACAATTACCACCTTAGTGTTAAGGAGAATTTGCTTGCCTACATTGACGGGAGTATATTGCTTACACAGAGTCTGAAAATGTTTTGAGTAGAATTTTACTACTTTTGGCATTAACATGCTTTCATAAATAGCCTTATAATTGAGGGATGATTGCTTATGACAGTGTAAACCATGAATAATGACTAATTTGGTAATAAATTCTATACTTGGGGACATATTTGTCACGATTTTTTTTTATAAAGCTATGCAATAACTCAACAAATCCATAACGCCAAAGGAGTCCCTCTGTCTCTGCTTCTCACAACATCTTAGAGGCAACACATTCTCAGGTGCCTTAAAACTCACCGAGAAAATGTGGCTGCTTCTCAAGAACTCGTCATTTTCTCATTTGTTTTAAAGAAAAAGATGGAGATGATGTCACTGCTAAACTTCCTTCCCCGGCAGTCACTGCTGTTCCGGTGACCCCACAGTGTAGACAAAAGTGGGGTCATGTCAGGAAGAAACACATTGCAGGACATTGGAATAGGACAAAACACAAGCAACCCTCTTCTAGTTCTGGGCTCTTGGACCACCCAGTTTAAACCATTATGTGTTTGTAAAGGTACCCGTGGCCATAGCTCAGCAGTTCAAGGAGAATCAAGTTCCACCGCTCTTTGCTCTTCCCTCCTCAGTATCTAACGACAAGACATTGACCTCTCCCTGACGCCAGCCAAATCCCTGTCCCCACCATCCTTTACTGAGATCCAATAGGAGATACAGACCAGGTGAAAATTTGAGCACAATGTCACAAGGGCATGGACGCAGCCATAGGAGTAAGCAGTGGGCACTTGGAAGGGCAAGGGAAACAAGGCCAAAGCACCCTTGAGGTGCATGACCATGAGGAGGATGAGTGAACAGATGTCTGGCCAGGAAGAAAAAGCCTGTGCCACATCTCAAGGGGTCCTGAAAGCAGTGTAAGCAGGGAAAGTGGCCATTAGGAGTTGGGGTTTACACCGGGCTTAGGAAAGGCTAGAGGAAGGAGGCAATCACGAGGGACAGTGATTCAAATGAGCTGCTTGGGGGTTACTCTCTGAGAGGAATGGGGAGCATCAAAAGGTTTTGAGTGAGGTGGGGACTGTCCTGATAAGCTGGCTGTTCATAGTCGCATGGAGAGAGGCTTCCAAACTCATGGAATCTTTTGTCTCTATGTCTTAGGTCATTGCATAAGCATGATATGACTTTACAGTTAAATATTTGGAGTGACTCTTAGGCTGGCTTGACTCAGTGAGGAGACTTGAGTTAACTGGAAAATCTTGGTCTGTGCTATGTTCTGGGCACCTGTAGACTGGATCGCATTGAGCAAACTCAGATAGAGGTGGCCCAGGCCATAGTCCAAGCCCAGATCCTCACAACCCCATGGCACGTGGTATGTCCGCTGGGTCCCCTCAGCCCCTGGCACCGTGGAAGCCTTTCTCTGCCTCTTGGGGGCTTGTCTTATTGTCTGAACCTTTTGTAAAAGATAGCAAACAGCATCTTGAGATGACTACATAAAGAAATACCTCGCAGGAGGACGTGGTTCATCTGCCCCTTAACTCTATGCTTGTTTTGTTTGTATATGGAAGCACATGTACGTGGATGCCACAGGGGTTATCTTTAACCACTCTCCACCTTTTAAAATATGTGTGTGTGTGATGTGAGTGTATATGCGTGTTTTCTGTCTGTACGTGCTTGATGTGGAAGTATATGAGTGTGTATGTGTGTGTACCCATGTGTGACTCAAGAGTTTATATTCATGCATGTGATATGAAGAGAGAATGTGTGTATATACGCACATATCCATGATTTGTGAGCATGTGTCTGTGTGTAAGTGTGCATGTGTGATGTACGAGTGTATGAGTACATATGCATACTCCTGTGATGTTGGCGCCTGCATGCCCTGGCCTGTGTGTGGCCATCAGATCTTTTCTAGCCAGTGTTCATCTTTCCATCTTGTTGAACAATCGACAGTTTCCAACCTGTGGGTTGTGACCATTCTGGGGGTCGAATGACCCTTTCACAGGGGTCACCTAACCATTGGGAAATACAGATATTTACATTATGATTCATAATGCTAGCAAAATTACAGTGATGATGTAGCAAGGAAAACAATTTTATGGTTGGGGGACATCACAACATGAGAAACTGGATTAAAGGGTGGTGGCATTAGAAGGTTGAGAATCACTATTTTAAATGGTCTCTTCCAGCTTATATAACTCAGGCTAGCTGGCTAGTAAGCTTCCAAGCTCCCACTGAGTCTTCTACAGACCCTTACGTGACTATATTTGGCTTTTCCATGGGTTCTGAGACTCTGAACTCAGGCCCTGGGCTTTGTGGGAAATGCTTTTCTGTACTGAGCAATGTCCTTACCCTCCTCTTTAGGTTTTGAGTTGGAATCTCTGAGTCTAGAGATCACCCATTGGCTACAGTGGCTGGCTAGAGGGTCTGTCTTTCTTCCTCCCCTGCCCCAGGGTTCTGTGAGCACTCAGCTTTTTTATGTGAGTGCAGGTGGTCTAACCCAGGTCCCACGGATGCCTTCCTGACTGAACTGTCTTCCCAGTCTTTAGATCCAGGTGGATATTTGAGTCTGGTGGGCATGTCCGGAAAGGTTCCAGGCCTTTGTGTCTTAGAACAACAAAGTGAACAGGGAGATAAACTGATGGTCACACAAGCAGGAGCAGATTGTTAGGACAGTGGCAGAGGATGGAGCAGGCCAGGGCAGAGCCGCTTAGAAACACAGCAGCTGCACTGGACAATGGGTTAGCGCTTCCACGTCACACAGCAGAGGCTGTGGGGACCATTTGCCCAGCACAAGCTTTTCCGTGAACGCTCTGTTCACCGAGCTCTGCCTATTGCTTCATGCATCGCGTGTCTGGCCAATGATCTTAAATCTCCACCTAGGCACGTGCAGCTTAGTAGATCATGAGCCACAGGCCACCTTCAGACACCCTGGAGTGTCTCTGTGACTGTACCAGTGGCTCCTGCCATTTCTAGGCGGCCTTGGCTGGCAGGTTTTTCTCCTATGCTAATTTTGTAGCCTACTTGTAAGGCCTTCCAGACTTCATTCCCCACCCTGCTCTCTGGCCTCACTTTCATCCAGTTTCCTTGGGAAGACAAACAGTGGCCCCGAGATGAGACTTGCTTTAGACGTGGCAGCTGGGGCTGACTTTATATTGATATGACTTACATAGTCATCTCAATAGTGAGAGAGTCTGTCCATAGATAAGCGCACAATGGAATATAACTTATCCATAACAATGAAGGGAAACTTTTAACAGGCTACAACATGGATGAACCTGGAAGATACTATGCCTAAGGAAAGATGTCATTGACAAAAAAACGCTCTTTCCCTTCACAGGAGGTACTGAAACAGAGTTGAAAACAATCCTCTAAAGAGAAAGTAGGGAGTGGGGTAGGGGAGTTATTTACTACTGAGTATGGAGATGAGAAAGAAAGAGTAGAGGGGCGGCAGGGCTTAGTCCTCCACAATGAATGGACGCAATGTCACAGAGCTGTACCACGAAGACAGCTATGGTGGTCAGTTGTACTTATGTGTATATTGTTGCTATTAAAAATTAACTTCGGCTGGGCAGTGGTGGCTCATGTCTTTAATTCCAGCACTTGTTAGACAGAGGCAGATGGATCTCTGTGAGTTTGAGGCCAGCTTGGTCTACAAGAGCAAGTTCCAGGACAGCCAGGCTGTTATTCACAGAAACCGTGTCTTGAAAAACAAAACAAAACAAACAAACAAAAAAGAAAAAAGAAAAAGAAAAACTAACTTCAAAGCCAACCTAGTCTACAGAGTAAGTTCTAGGACAGCCAGGGCTACATGGAGACCTTGTTTCAATCAAACAAAAAACCAAAATGAAACAAAAACCTTCTAGGGCAAGAGAGATGTCTCTGTGGTTAACACTGGCTGATCTTGCAAAGAACCCAGACTCAGGTTCCAGCATCCACATAAGGTGGATCACAGCTGCCTATAAATCCGTTTTCAGAGGGTCTGATGCCCTTGAATGGCTCCAAGGGCAGCCATATGTGCACGGCACACACACACACGCACACACGCGCGCGCACACACACACACACACACGCACGCACACACACACAAATAAAATTTAAAAGCTTTAAAAAGAACTTCTAAAGTGCCCAATTCAGTCGTTTCCAGAATGTTCACAGTTTTGCAAATTTTTGTTTTATTTTGTTTGAGACAAGCTCTTGTTATGTAACCCTGATTGTCCTGTTATTAATATGCAGCCCAGACTGGCCTCAAACTTAAGGCAATCCCTTGCCTCGGTCTCTGAAGTGCTGGGATTACAGGCTTCTATCACCATAACCAGCTGTGGCCATTGCCATTACCTCATTTTCTGACATTTTCTTCATCCCCGTGCCCCTCCAGAAAACCCTTTCATCTCTACAAACTCGAGGGTGCTATTTTTGACAGACCAAGATGTCATCACAGATTCTTAGGAGGGCCCTTAGAGATGAGGCTCCCCGGAAGAGGTTCGGAAAGACAGAGCAGATCAGCAAAGGCCACGCTACTCATTTGTGGCAGCGTTAGCTCTTTGATTTCTTGTGAGGTTAGTTTTTCCACGTCAAAAATGCTGTGTCATTCACTTCCTCCCAAGTGATGCTGACAATAGATTCTCACACAGATGATGTTACCCTTCCCTGCTGTGGACAGTCAGGCTCTCCATTAGTTCTCGAGAGCCTGGGTGCCAACAGTAGAGACAGCACAGTCTTTCATGCCTTAATTACGTCCGAGAAAGGTTTCTATAAGTTTTGCTGGTAATAATATTTGAGTAATTAGAAATGCAACCAGGCTCAGTGAGTTCACTTTGGAAAGGTGTGGCCTTATATAGAAGGGACAGTGGCAAACAGCATCCTGTAGTAGAAATGCTGGTCTTGGGCTCAAAGTAGGAGTCATTATAGCCCTGGCAATGGGGCTGGTGGGGAGCTTTGCTTTGCTCTGCCACCTTCTGCCTCTTGCCTTTCCATAGCATTTAGGTCTGACAGATCCATGCTCAGGAAAACTGCGGAAAACATAGGTGTGAAATGGGGAATTAAGTTTGGCGAGTGTCTTTAAATGGTGGAGAAGGGCCCTGTGGTTATTAAACACAGAGAGAGACCATATTAACAGAGGCTGTGGTAAATCATGGAACCATCGATGCTGAAAGAGCGAGAGCAGGGAAGCCTCAGTGGGTCTGTATTTCTGTGATACAGGCCCTTAGGAGTGCATGAAATGTCTTCAGTGAGGCCACTCAAGGGACAGGTAGGTACTGTTGTGTCCTCTGAGTTCCCATCTGATGAGGAAAAACCTGACTGCGGAGATGGTTATGGGGACTGTCACAGGCTCCTAGACAAGGAGCTCCCTGAGGGCAGGGACTGCATAGCTCCTGTTTGAACTCTCAATGGCCGAGGAGTACCTGCCGGGAGAGAGAGAATGAGTAGCAACAGCTCGCGTCAGAAGATGTGCTGCTATTTACAAAGTGACACATCTTCAAGGGCACTCACACTTGAGCCCTGGAAGGTAGGCAACGCTGCTTCACAGGCTGGAGGTGGGAGAGGAGGCATCATGTTGAGACTGCCCTTTCAAAAGGTCTGAGCTATGAATAAGGATCAACTGGATACCTGTGGTTTCTGTATCCTAATCCTACATCCGTGGTAGACATGTTTTTTGCCTAAATCTCCCAACACCAGCATTATATCATGTTGTTTTAAACTCATAAGACAATTACATCACTGGGTTAAACAGGGGGTAGGCTGGCAAGTGGGTGAATCCACACGTAGACTCTGCTACAGATCGCACATGGTAGCATTATTGCGCCCAATATAGCTTCTGGTCATTTCGAGTAGATTGTAGCTTTATGGCTCTGGATCTTCAGGAAATGTGTTCAAACATTGCCTCTGCTTCATGAGAGCCTTGTTTCTGCTGAACTTCAATGGCCTGATTGGAAATCGATGATTGCTTCAGATCTTCAAACTGTCCTGTTGAGGAGACCTAAAGATTAACTCACTCAATAAAATGGTTTGAGGTTGCAGGATGTGGAGAACTTGCAATAATTAAAACGCATGCTCCTGCACCAAGGTGTGTCCTATTTTAACTGTGTCTACGTCTTGCGTGAGGGATTCTCTCCGTGCAAGTTGTTTTCCTCTAACAATCCCCATGATCACAACATTTCAGGATACTGGAAGGGCCTAACTCCTGGGCAGAGCTGCTAAGCTAAGGCGAAACAAGGGAGCTATCCTATCCTAGCAACTGTTGCTATGCGGGGGTGTGGCGTCGACGCGAGCGAGGACGCCCTTGCGGGCCCCTGCCCCTCACCTGCACGAACTACATTTCCCATGATGCTCGGAGAGGGCTCCGTTGTGACGAAGGAATCGAGAGCAGACGGGGGCGGGTGGGAGGGAAGGGGGCGCTATTCCCAAGTCGGCTCTTGGGCTTCGGCCGCCGACACCGCCGCCATGTTGGGCTGAGGCGATGACAGGAGGAGGCCAGGGCGTGTGGGATTGAGAAGTGGAGGGGGAGGCGGAGAGTCAGGGCTCTGAGAGGGAGCTGTTCCCTAGTTGAGGGAGGAGCCCCCGGAAGACGCCGTGGAAGGCAGCAGAGCGGAGGCGGCCAGAGCCCGGACGCGATGCAGCCCCAGCCGCGCGGCTGCGCTGAGGCGCCCGCGGCCTGAGCCCCCCGGCGCTGCGCTCGGCCCGGTTCGGCTCGGCTCGGCTGCCGGCGAAGTCGGTGCCCTTGAGCGCGGCTGCGCGCGGTCGGGTTGTGCGGCCCCGCGGCGCGCGCTGAGCCTAACGGCGGCCCCGGCCGCCCTCAGCCCCGCGTTCGATGTGTAGCCACATAGTTATCTGTACACTTCGTCGCCGGGCTTTAATGAGGACCTGAGTCGCGAGCGCGTGTGAATCACCGCCTGGGCCCGGGAAGGAGGACGGCGCATTTAACCCCCTCCCACCCCGCTCCATGTCCGTGTGTCACTCGGCTCGGTCCACCTGGCGCGGCGGGTCCCGGCGCTGCCACTGCTGCTGACGACCGACTCCCCTCGCGCCTCTCGCCCCAGAACCTCTTGGACTCCCACGTAACTTCTACTTTTTGTTGTTTTTGTTTTCCCCTCCTTTTTGGAAAAGCTCAACGACAGACCGATCAGAACTGTGAAGGGTTTTGATTTCTCGTAGCTCCAGCACTTCTGCTCTTTTTGTTTGTTTGTTTGTTTGTTTGGTTGGTTGGTTTTTTGGTGTTTTTTTTTTTTTTCTGCGTAAACCTCTGGACCACTCTCAAAAGGCAAGATGTCCAGTCATGTCCCGGCGGATATGGTAAGTGAACGATAAATTCTGACGTTCGGACTGCTTTGTGGTTTCGAATCTGATTTAATCCGAAAACGACGCCGGCGTCGGGGCGAAGTTCCTGGGGCCGGGGTGGGGGAGTTTATGGCACTGGTGTCAAAGCCACCACGCTTGGCTTGGAGAAGTTGGCACTTCTGGCTCCCCTTCCCCTCCTTTTTTATTTTTTGTTATTATTGTTATTATTTTTAGGAAACATTGGTTTTTGGTGTGGTTTTGCTTTTTTTAAAATTTTTTTTTAAACCACAGGGAGTCACTGGCTCGGTTGTTTTCTAAGTCGCCGGAGGCAGGGAAATGCAGCTGGAAGCGAAGGAAATTCCTCTCCGGTTGCTAGAAGGCTCTTTAGGCTTGGATTTAAACGTCTCGGGGAAACGTCAGGGCCAGTGTGGGCAGAGCCTGGGACGGGCGCCGTGCTGGATGCCTAGGGCAGGAGGAGGCGATCTCGCTCAGTGACAGACAAAATCATTCGGGCAGTAGGTGCACACCTGCTACGTTTCAGGGACCGAGGAGCACCTCTTTGGAAAAGTCTTGCTGTGAGCACTTGGAAAGCTCTGGCGACCTGAGCTATTTAGGATGGTTTTCGAGTTCAGGCTGATCGCATAAAGGACCCCTTTTTATATAGATATCCCAAAGTTTCTTGGTAACAGATATTTAGCAGGGTTGCATTTTGGGTTTTTGTTTGTTTGTTTGTTTGTTTAAGCCAATAAAACATGCTTATGGAGCCTGGATCACTGGGCGTTGAGAACTGGAAACAAAAAGTGTTCTTGTTTATTGAGGCTTTTCCCTTGGGTTTCTAAAGGTTAGGGTTGTGAGTGTGTTGACCGACAGTTACTTTGTAGCCCTACAGTACTGAGGGGTGGGTTTGTGGGAGTGTGAAATGACACTTTGCACTCCCCAGGGCATTTAACAGGGAGGTGAACAATCTTGTTTATGAAAGAATTGAAGGTAATGTAATAATCATGCCCACTTATGTCAAGTTGACATTTAAATGTATGTGTATTACAGTGCAAAACAAAAATTGAACTTTGCTAATGATTACATTTTTAAAATGTCAAATATTTCTATGGGGGTGGGGAAGCCTCTTTTACAGATTTTTAAAAGAAAAGTGACCCTAAACTGTATTTTAACCTTGGCTTAAAGACGTTTTGCTTGTTTGATTTTTCCACTTAATACGCTATTCAAATGCAAAGGAACCACTGGGTCTGTCTCCTGGGCGGCCTCACGACACACAGCCTTCGCTTCCGGAGTCTTTAAACTCCGGCTCCTTCCTTTTAGTTGCTCTTCCTTCTTGAAGAGCACGGAGAGAATGGTCTCTTGCTTGCTAGAGTGGCTGCCGTGGTTCCCTTTACACTGTTCTCAAAGTTGCCTGGAGAGGTCTCTGCACAGAGCTGCAAATGCTGTTTCCCGGTTTGATGAGTGATCTGTGGGTTCATAGCCTCCGGCAAAGATTTGCTCTTTGTAAAGCCTCCATTTTACATCATCAGCACAGTGCAGGCTACACCCACCTGAGTGCCATTTATTCTGTCAGAGAAGTTGTAATGAAATCGATTTGTGTCATTAAAGCAGTGCCACTACTTTCTTTAGGCCTAGTGACTTAAAAAAAAAAAAGTGGGGCGTACATTGAGGTGATTTGGGGGAATGCTTTCTTTGAAGGTTGGAAGCTGTCTTGGGACTGGGGGACTGAAGTAGGGGCACGGTTTTATTAATAGCTGCAATTACGAACTATAACTACTTGTCTGTTCGAGATTGTGTGTTAAGGCCCTGATGACTCAGTGGTGCAGTGAGATCCCTGATTAAAGGTGATATGCAAGGGCAAAGCAGTATTATGTAATAAACATAGCATGCCTGATGATGCTCTTCAGAGGTAGCCTGACGCTGTGCAGACTTCCAGGCTCTAAGTGGGTTTTGTGTCTCCTGTTCATCTTGCCGGAGGATACGATTGTTTGTGAAAACCTTTTAAACCTCCATCTTGCATTACTTCAATTTTAGTTTTCCCTCAGAAGTGTCTTTGTTTGAAAGTTCCTAGCCTCCCCAATTGTATGTATGTGTCCAACTGTATGTATGTATGTATGTGTGTATGATGTATGTATGTCTGTATATGATATTAAATACTGGCTTGAAGCTGTTGATTTAGTGCTTCATAGTTAAACTCCCCATGCCAATAACTGACAATTTGAGTTTGCATTAGTGACTTAAAAGTGAGGACAGTTTACCACTTTTTAATTTGAAAGCCATCTCTTTACTCCCACAGATATTCCCACAAAGTAACATTTCCTCTAAATTGATTAGAATAGGAGCTGTTACAGACCTGTGAACTTGAACTTGCAAGTGCAGCATCGCCTTTCTATTAGGTGCTGTAATGTGAACCTTTCAAGTGTTGACAGCTCCTCTGTGCTACTGAGAAACAAATGTTCTTCTGTTCCTTTACATCTTAATGGTGCTGTCAGCCCTAGGAACATCCTGCCCAGGAGGTGGGGTGGAGCTCTGATGTTAGAACCCCTGCTCTGTTTCATTTGCAGTAATTCCTTCCATACAGATGATAATTGCTAAATCAATTGACATTTGGGTAAAGTCTTATGGCTATCATTGTGACTCATTTTGCAACCCATATATTAACACCAGTTTAAATTTTGTAAATAGAATTCTCATTTAAAATTTGCTTTTAAATAATAAGTACTTTTTAAACTATAAAACATTTTATAATTCAAATTTAGAAGGACAAAGTGCCTCTTTAATGAGTGCATTTGTTGCACCTTCCATAAAATAATTAGCAAGGAAACACCATTCTGCAGTACACACACACATACTGCGTGTGCACACCTGCACATTCTAGAAACATAAGTGTATTTACAGGAGATGCTGGGTTTTTTTTCTTGTCAATAATGATAGAGTTGCAAGTACGTTTACTAATATCTTAGTTTAGCAACCTCTCTGTGGGAAAAAAGCTGAAAAAATTGGAGCAGAATTTCATTAGACTGCATCATATTTAATTGGTAATTCCCCTTATGTTTTTAAAAACTGAGTTCAGTTTGTGGTCTTCCTTCCTTGAGCATTAGCCATTATTTATGTTTAGGTAGTGACGTGAGCTGCCCCACAAAAAGACATTTACTGTGAAGAGAGGAATGGGGAGGGGACCAGGTGAAGGTGATGAGCTCACTCTGGACTGGGAAATGTCTCAGCACGTGTGCACATGTACATAAAAATGTTTCTTCACTTGCAAGACCATATAGGACTTTGAACTAGAATTATACTTTATTACTTTATGACATCTGTTACATCAAAAACTATCTGCAAACCATCAGTGAGCCGGGTGTGGCAGGCACTGCCCTTAGTGCAGTGGTCTGGAGGCGAGGCCAGGCAGATCCTGTGAGCTTGAGGCCAGCCTGGTCTACCTAGTGAGTTCAAGGCCAGCCTGGTCTACATAGTAAGTTTTAGGCCAATGAGGGCTACATAGTGAGACCCTGTCTCAGAAACAGAAAGAAAAAGAAACTATCTGCAAAAGAAATTGTTTGAGGGCAGTGATCTCAGACTGTATCTAACTGCTTGCTAGGTTGATGACAGTTACTGATCAACAGATTGTAGTTTGGGGACAAAGATACCATGACAGTTTTGTCAGTACTTTTCATGTGTTTAATAGAATAATTTAATTGTAATCATTGTTTTATTTCTTTTATTCACAAAAGAAATATTTTTGGAGCCCTCTAGTGGGCAGGAAATTACTAAAATAAGTTTTCTTTCAATGTGAACTTTGATCAGTTTCCTAAGTTAAAGTGAAATGACCTGTGAGGAGGAGCGACGCCTAGAACAAGATCCTGAGATCAGAATTGACTATGGGAAAAGTATCTGAGATAAAATGCAAGACTCCCTCCTGCTTACAGTTCCTTTATTGTTTTCTTTCTCCTGCCACATACAGTATTTTTTCGATTGAAGTTGAAAGAGCGACTCAAGTCCAGGAGTCAAATGAGTACAGCTCGCAAGTCCAGTGCGACTTGATGATAGCACAGTGAGCAGCATCTCTCTGCTGAGTGCTTCTCTCGGGGTTTACTCGACTGATTCCCAGCTTTTGAGTTGAAATGGATTTTAGTTCATTCTAGGCCCAAGCGGACTTTCCTTTCTCTAAATCATGTCTTTGGTGCTTGTGGTGATGGTCTTTTACTTGGTCAGGTGTGGGGCAAGTGTCTTAGATTGTTATGTCTTCCTTGATTTCTAAATCAGATTGGTTTTTAAAACTTTCTGACTCACGAAGTGGTACAGTTTGTTGTTTAGAGAAAAGGAAAAGCATTCTACACCTACTAGTAGATCAGAAGTTTATTCTGTCGGCTGTGACTAGCACTTTGAATGTGGAAAGCACACTGTTAAATATTAAAGTTTGGTCCTTAGTGATAAACGGTGCTGGCTCTTCTAGTCTTCATAATGTGGAGCACATGTGCTTTGGTTTTCAGGTTCCTTTTGGGAGGGGTGGTGTCTCGAGGTCTTGAGACAGGGTTTCTCTGTATCCTTGACTGTCCTGGAACTCACTCTGTAGAACAGGGTGCCACCAAGTCACAGAAGCCTACCTCTGCCTCTCCCCCCCCCAAGTGTTGGGATCAAAGGTGTGTACCACTACTACTGGGCTATCAAGTTCCTTTCTTTGGGAGAAGAAATTGAAGTGACCTCAATTATTATGATAATGCGGTCAGGCACCTTAGATTGGTGATCCCCCCCACCCCCCCACTTCATGAAGGTTGTGTTTTGAAACAGCCAGTGCGATCCTTTTGAGTTGCAGCTTGGTTAAAATAGGATGTCATGTACTTTGGTTGTTTTGACTTTCTGAGTCAAGTACTGGCTATGTTGCCCAGGCTGGCTTCATACTAGTAATCCTCCTGCCTCAGTCTTAGTGCTGTGATTATAATGTGGGCCACAAGCTTGTCTAGCTGAGTTTTGATGGCTTACAGCCAACATTTGAATGCTGTCACTTGTGTTCTGAGTTTGCTGCTGCAGACTCTGTAATTGCAAACTTCTGTATGCAAATGTGAGGCCCTGAGCTTTCTGCCTGGTTTGGATCGCTGCTTTCTAAAGTGAAGTGAGGCAGGTCAGCCAAGGTCTGAGAATAAACCAATTAGAACTTGCGGTCCATCTGGGTATCTTCCGCCCACAGTGTAGTTATGCTTTCCGCCTTCCTTCCTCTCTGCTTTCTAGATTAGCTGAGGAAAGTCTGGACACTCTTAGATGAGGAGGCCAGTAGCCACACTATGGAGTGCAGCTGCTCAGAGGGTTTTGTGACTGATCGCTACAGCATTTAATTAATAGAACCTGCTGTTGACTTAGTGTTCAAATGACGGCAGAGCTTTACTTTCGAAGACTTTGAATCCAAAGTGAGAAAGTCTTACTGCTCTAAGAATCCAGTGCTGTAGAGAGAACATTCCAAGAGCTCGTATGCTAAAAGGCCTTCTCTGCAAAGAACTCCAGTGAATTTTGACTCATCAGAAGCAAAAGGCAAAACTAGTTTGCAAAAATATAGGCTGTCAGGAAAAATGAAATTTTATTAACAATTACATTAGATAACTGACTTCTAAGATAAAATTGAAAATGGAATGGAGACAATGGTGACTTTGTGAGTTAGTAAGTGATGTGCTCTGCCTCTCTGTGAGCTAGGGTTTTCATTTTGCCTTAGGACAGCTCTTAACATGTCAATTATCCCAGCCAAAGGGAGGCTGAGGCAGGACAATCACAAATGTGAGCCCATCCTGTCTATGTAGTTGTTACTTTCCCTTGAGCTCATAGCGATCTTAAGCTGTTGGATACTGTTGTTTACTGAGAGGATTCTTGGTATTTTCATGGTAGTGTATCATTTACAGAGACACCACATAGATAGACATTCATGGAGAAATTGTTTGTGCCCACCTGGAAAAGACCACCAGGGATACATGTAATGAAAGAACTTAGGGTTTGCTTTTGCAGCAAGGACACTGCTTAAGGAACTACAGTCTCTGGAAGGGCGGGGGCAGGGTGGGTGGGCTGTCTGTGCTTGGGGACTCTCAGTACTAGAAGAGAGTGGGATTGACCATCACCATGCAGGAAGTGGAGGGAGGTTACTAACTGGGTCTTTCAGCAGCCTGCTCTGATGGCAGGGAATAAGGAGGCTAGGGAGACAGTATTGAAAGTGGGGATCACATCGAGAGGAGACTGCTAGTCATTTTGAGTTGTAGTGTGGCCTTAGAAAAACCTCACTGTCTGTTGCTTTTCTGTTGGCCGCCTCTTCGTCCTTCAAACTTGCAGTGGGATTATCAACAGAGTTTGTGCTACTTCCTTACACCCCAGGATCAAAGAGGACAAGAAACTTGAGGTAGCTAGGAGCACTGAGTCTTGATGGGAATTTGGGTCTGATGGCATCAAAATGGACTTTCTGTGCCTCTCTTACCCAGGCAGATACTGCTGAGCTCCTCAGGCACATTTCCTTCTGCCGCCTCAGATTCCTTCCCAGACAGTGCTTTGGATCACTGCTGACTGTTTAGAGTTGAGATGGATTCTGTGTTGTGCAGCATGCTTGGTGACTTTGGAGTTGGCATGATTTTTTGTTGTTGCTGTTTTTCGAGGACAGGTTTCTCTGTAACATTGGAGCCTGTCCTGGAACTAACTAGCTCTTGTAGACCAGGCTGGCCTTGAACTCAAACAGATCCATTTGGCTCTGCCTCTCAAGTGTTGGGATTAGAGGTGTGTGTCACCACCGCCCAGCAGGGTTGGCATGATTTTTGAGCAGCCTGCTGCATCTCTAATTGCTGGACTTGGAGCTTCTTTTAAGTATGTTGGCACCTTGAGTCTTATGTTCACATTTGTTACATGGTAGAACTCTTCCTGTATGGGTACCTGTTGGAATGCTTCATGTATGTAGCACGTAGGTTGGCATGTGAAAAGCTAAGTGCTACTGAGCCTTTTTCTTCCATCTTCATGCTATAGTCTCTTATCAACAATGTGGACTGTCTGTTGACTGAGTCAAGCCTACTAGGATTTTTGTATGGTCTCTCTTCTCTAGGCAATATTCCATGACTATTGAAGTTTGGCATTATATCTCAATTTAGTGCTTAATTTAGGCAACACTTCACTATGTCCAGACAAAATGTTCTTATGATATGTTTAATTTCTTTAATGGAGAAGTAAATATTGCCTTAGAAATACTCTTTTTATGCAGTCATATTTTATAAACATCATTCATACAGATAAGGATCAAACCACAGTGTAATTTTAAGCTGATTCTAATAGATGTCAGTTCTTTAACTGATTGTATATTCTCAAACATCGCTTTGTTCCATTTCCTGTAGCTGTAAGTCTAGAGAACACATGCATGCTGAGGAAGAGGAGGAGAATTGAAGGAGTGGGGAGAGGACCTAGTCCCTTTTTGAAGTCCCCACTTCTCCCAGTGCCCCATTAGTTTCTATCCTTGGCTCTTCAGGACACATTCAGATCACAGCAGGAATTTAAAAGCTGTGGGAAGCAGTAGTATAAGGGCTGTTCCCAAACATGTCTCCTGTCTTGTGAGTAATCCTTAAAATAAAGTTCTTAGGAATGTAGTTACTGTGCCAAAAGATGTGCTAATTTATTGAGTCGTAGATGGAGAGGGTACCAATTTCGTAATTAAAAAAAATTTCTAGCCTTCCAGATGATTCTGGCCATTTCACTATGCCTTCTTCTCACTTCCCTTTGGTTTTTGTTTTAGACCAGATCTCCAGTGTGTCTGAATAGCCCAGACTCGATCCTCTTGGTTCAACCTCCTGAGTGCTGGTATTAGAGAGGCATGTGCCACCATGACTAGCTGCATTCTCTTTTTAAAAATACTTTATTTTCAGATTTACTGTGTGTGTGTGTGTGTGTGTGTGTGTGTGTGTGTGTACGTACGTACGTACACCACATGCATACCTGGTACCTGAGGTCACAAGAAGACATTGGATCCCCTGGAACTGGATGTACTGATAGTTATGAATGACCATGTGGTGCTTGGAACGGAACCTGGCAAAGTGCTCTTAATTGCTGAGCCATCTCTTCAGCCTAACATTTTTTAGTATGCTAACTTATCCCTCACTTCAAATGCTTACAATTTTGTTCATGAAAAAAAATTGATTAGCAGTTTTAATGTCTTAAGAAAAGTCTTTGGGAGATCTAAGTGTCAAGGTTATATTTACCTCATAAGATGATCTGGGAAATGTTTCTGAATTTTTTGGAAGAGTTTGTGGGTTTTGATTTTATTTCATCTGTAAATGTTCCAAGAAATTCAGCAGCAGGGCCATCTAGGGTTTTCTCTGAAGATTACTGGTACTGTTTCTTCATCACATGCAGGACTCTTAGTGTATCAGGTTTTGCTTTTTCAGAGTTCTAACTGTTCACCTGAATTCTACCTCACATTGAATTTTTTCAGTATTCTGGTCATTTTGATGACCTCTGCTCTTAAAACCTATTTGCTTACTAGTAACTTGTGTTTCTTTATCTTGGTGATTTCAGGAAGCCAATTTAAAGTTCATTTTCTGCTAGTTTCTGTTTGATCTTTTCCTTTCTCCTTTAACAGAATTTACCTTGTTAATCTTAGTCATTCATTCATTACCAGCCAGTCCCATTTAGTTCATACATTTGTTTATGTAGGAAATTTCCCTCTAAATACAAATTTAGCTAGATCACACAAGTTCAGTCTCTATTCTTTTTATTATCCTTTAATCAAAGTAATAATTCAGTATGCTTTAAGATTTCCACTCTGGTGTTTCTGTTGACTTATGAGTTACCTAGAAATGTGTTACATAGCATTTTAGCATTGGCGACTTTCTATCTGTGTTTTGGTTTTGACACCATGTTTAATGCTGTTATTACCTGGAGCCATTTGTGCTATGATTTCACAAATCGATCATTTGTTGAGGTCTATCTGCTTTGTAGTTTTTGGAACCTCGGTATGATGTACCATAAATATCAACTAAGTCAAATTTACTAATCATGCCTAATCTATTTTATCAGTATATTGCTTTTGCTTTGTGATTCTGGGGTTCACAGTCTGTAGCTTGCTATTGACTCACCCCTCAACATTCAGTTGAAAGAAGTGCATTACAGTTTCCAGGTTTTACTGACTGTATGCTCTCTCAGTCCTCAGATCTTGCCTTGTGCCTGTGGGGCTGGGTTATTGGCTGAGAATGCATTTATGGGAGTTCCATTTTCCTGTTGGAGCAGTCTACTTATAGCCTTTGCCATCTTTTCTCTTTCATCCTTGGCCTCTACAACTTTCTTTGGCCTTGAAATAAATCTGAGTATCATCACCCAATGGGCTCTGTTCCAGTGTGATAACTACTAGTGCTTTCTCTGGGTTGGTTTTCCACTCCCACCGTCAGTCCTTCCTATTTCTTGCTTTCGTCAATCCTCTTACTGTCTTCACTGCTTACACCGAAGATGACCATGCTCTTTTCCCCTTACTTGGGCCTGGGCTAAAATTACTGTCTTCAATCCTAGATAATCGAAGGACTTTACTACTTCTTAGTCCAGTCTACTCCTCTTTAATTCTTTGCTTTATTTTAAACCCAAAGGCGTTGTTGTTGAAATAATAGTAACAGTGGTAATAGCAGTGATGCTGTTGTTTAGAAAGTCAGTACTTAAATTATTCCAGCAATTATACTCTCGGATCTTCATTTTTTTCTTTTGCTACATTTGTACATGGGTGATTTTGCTTTCACTTAAAGAAGTCCTTTCAGTGTTGCTTGTATTGTACAATTCTCCTCTGTGTCTGGCAAACAGTGAGTCTTCTTTCATCTTTAAATTTAGGCTCTGTAGCTTGAGTGCCCTCAGGGTAGTCCTAGTGCATGTGGCCTCCCTGTGCCTTCAAGTCAGCCTGTGTGCCTCTCATAGTGTTTCTCTTTGCTGCCTTTGGGATTATTATTTGTCTTTTGTTTTCAGGCTTTATGATTTGTGTAGAGCTGTTTCTGGTAGTTATTTGGCAGTTGGTAGATACCTCCCTTGAGTTTGCCTTTGGTTTGCTACCTTTTGTCACTTGGAAATTTTCCTAGTGTGTGCTCTCCTTTAGTTTTTGAGACAGTCTTTTTGTGTAGCTTTAGGTAGACTTAAATCCATGAGCCTCCTGTCTCAGCTGAGTGCAACGTTTATAGGCGCGCCTACATTAAATATATGTATTTAGTTGTCTTTTTTTCTCCTTTAGATTTGCGTTATATGGCTATTGGGTCCTTTCACTGTTTCCATTGGTTTTTTTCCCCCCTTTGTGTCAGTTTGGATATTTCCTGCGAACCTGTCTTGTGGTTCATTTATCTTCTCTTTCCAGTACCCAGTTACTCAATTTTATATGTGCAGTCCTAAAGCACATGTAGGTTCAGTTTCTCATGATGAGCTCATGTTTTCTTGGGTTCATTACTCATTGTTATAAAATGTTTCTTTGCTCTTCTTTTTAATTATCTGTTTGGTTTTCCTTGGATTTTGATGAAAAATTACAGAAAATTTGAATAACAGTCTATTTCTCCAGGTAGGGTCTTATATTCTCACCTAGCAGTTAGAGACACAGTCTCAAGTGCATACATCTGTGACTGATACATGCCATGTGGCCAAATTCAGCTTCTTCTGATATTCTCTATTCTGGAGTGTGACCCTATTAAGGTCTCAGTTGAAGTTTGGTGTTATTTACCAAGATGCCTCTTCTTGGTAAAGTCTGAATTTCAAGTATAGTTAGTTGAGGCAAGGTGAGAGCCCTTCTTAGCTCACTCGTTCCTTCCTTCCTTCTTTCTTTCTTTCCTTTCTTTCCTTCTTTCCTTACTTCTTTTTTTTCTTTTGATTTTTTGAGACAGGATTTCTCTGTGTAGTCATGACTATCCTCACTCTATAGACCAGTCTGGTCTTGAACTTACAGATACCCACCTGTCTCTGCCCCTCAAGTGCTGGGGTTAAAGGTATGGGCCACTAACCATGGGATCCTCCATTTCTGGCTACTTTAGTAGTACAGAATCCCCGGGTTTGTATTTGTGGGCCAGTAAAATGGATTACGCTCCCTCTGGGGCCTTTCCTAATCATTGGCAAGGATCTGGCGACGATGGCATCTTCCCATGCCTTTGCTCCTGCCTTCTCTGTCTCTGTCTGTCTGTCTGTCTCTTTCTCTCTGTGTATGTTTGTGTGTATATGTGTGTGTTCAAAGAGCCAGATTATTGGTGACAATGATGGCCACAGAATGTTGTATTTTCAGTTGAAAGTTAGGTGTGATGTCACTGGTCCCTTGTAGCCAGTCTTCATTGTTTCTTCTGCCAGTCCTTTAAAGTTTTGTTGTGTGCCTGGCTTTGTTTGTTACTAATAAAGTGATCTCATTTTCTTTCTCATTAATTTGGCAGCAACATATTTAGATGCCACTGTGCTGGGTAGAGCCTGTCAGTGATTGGAGCCAATTATTTTCCTCCAAGTCTCTGAAATCAATTCTCTTATGTTGTTCTTACCACCTTTAACCTCCAGGAGACTTCTTTCTGTTACTATATGCCTTGCATCATTTCTCTAGATTTTCTTTTTGAAAGCCTCATTATCTGCTATTTTGCTTGACAATGACTGGTCTTCATTCACTGGCTAATAGGACTAGGCTCCCAGCCAGGGAAGCATTTAGGCTTAGGCATTTGGGGTTATAGTCCTGTCTCCTGTCCTGCAAGTTGCCCTGCTTGTCACAAATCTTGCCCTTTGCTGTTCTGCTTTTCTTTCTTTGCTTCTTTTTCCTCCTAGTAGACTAGTCTTCCCTTTCTGCCTAAAATGTGCCTCTCCTCCTTTGCAGTGTTAGTTTGTCTACAGTATGGCCAGGCATCAGTCACTTAGTAGGTCACATGTTGTGAACCGTAATCCAACAGAGACAGTCGGTCAAGGCTGTCTCCTTGGAGCTGTCTCCTCGGAGAGACAAGAAAACACCAGAGTGGCAGGATGGTTTTTCCCTTCAGTATAAGGCACCCGAGGGACAGAACTAACATTCTGCCCAGATATTGACATCTTTGGTTCTGATGGTTTAGGGATATATATATGTAGAGAGCAGTAACAGCATCACTTGTGGAAGCCTGCATGAACAAGGTCCAGCCTGCAGGATGAAGGCAAGATCAGGAGTTGATGAAGGATGAGAATGGTGCTCACTGCTCTAGGAGTCAGAGTAGGGACCACAAACGATTGCTTTCAATACTGCTACCTTTTTTCTAGCAATTGTAAATATTACTGTTTGCCCATTAGACAGAGTGTACATACGCGCTTTAAGGACAAAGATGGCTTATCTTTCTGTGTCCCCTGCCTGTGCCTACCATAGTACTGTTAATCCAAAGATTTGAAGAGAAAGACCACCAACCCAAATTATCATCTCCAAATTAAAACAAGCAACTAATTAAGAAACCTTTTTTATTCCTGTACAAGGGCTGTTTTCCTCTGAGGCGGGGTTCGAGAGGTCAGCATTGGATGTGTGGGAAACAAGGCTTTTATAACTCAGGAGTTGGGGGTTTCCAAATGGAGGATTTGGTGGGTTACAGGAGCAGAACATAAGCATAACAAGTTAGTTATAGCCACCTCCTGAAACAAAAAAAAATGGTTGCAAGGTAGTCATAGAAACAAGTTGTCAAGGCAGTCATAACCTTTTGAAACAAAGGTCACAAGATGGCCAATACAAAGACATGATTGCTATTCCTGGAATAGGTAGTACAGAATTATTTGTAGTTAAGGTTACAGGTAGGATGTTGTTCAGTTCTTGAGAATCAGGTTTAATCATAAACAGGGATGGACCTAGTTTGTCTTGATGGCTTTCAAGATGGAGGCAGACTGGTTTATCAGTACCTAGCACAGTGAATACTCAAAAATGCTGACTAGCCCTGTAACTCTGTGCAGTAACTAGTCGCTAGTCGCCTGAGACTGTTGAGCACTTGTCGTTTGGCTAGTGTGATGGAGGACTGTATTTAGTTAGAGTAGAAATAGGAACATGTAGCTGCTGGCTACTTTGTTGGACAGGGTAGTAATGTGATTTACACAATTAGCCTTCTCAATGAAGTGAGTGGGCGTCTGACTTTTTAAAATGTTTTTAAGTGTGTGTGTGTTTTGTGTGTGTGTGTGTGTGTGTCTTTTCTGTGTCATAAAGTTGGGTATTCCATTGTTCTCTGTGATCAATTTAGTGGAGTAAGGGAGAGTCTGTGATGCAGTTGGTGTAATCACATCCATATCTTGTTAACAGAGTAAGGAAATGGTAAGCATTTGCTACCGATCCTTTTCTGATCTACATCTCCTTGTTTCACATTACTTTCAGCAATTAAATACATACAATTCAGTGAGCAGGTATTGATGGGCCAGCGAGCACTAGTCCAAGTGGTTTATACATGTTAACTTAAGTTTTCTACAATTCTCTGAGGTAGCATTACCCTATTTTTCAGGTAAGGAAACTGAAAAGAGATTTTTAAGCAACTTATTGCTGCGTGATGAAGCCAGGATTGAAACCCAGGCATTGTTTCCAGAACTTGGGAGGACTCAAGGAAGGTGTACTGAACTATTTATTACAAACAGATAGGCAGCATTAAGCTGGGAGTGGTGCTGTAAGCTCTGTGACCCTAGCTCTGGCATCTGAGCAAGGACAAGAGCCGAAGACTGGGCTGCAGGACATCGTAAGCCCTGTCTGGGAGAAGGAAACCCAAACAGCAGAGGCAGCACTCATGTAACACAGAAATGGAACAGCTACAAGACTCAGCCTGAGTCTTTAGCATGTGATCAAGTCCACTGCACACGGGACTGTTTTCAGTGCTGTTCATTGTTAAGGCTTTAGGACAGTGGGCCAAGAATAGAGTAGAAAATAGCTCACAAGAAAAAAGTTACACATATTTTTAAATATTAAATGCAGTTTCAAGTAATAGGAACCATGAATGAAAAGCTCATGGGTTGCAAAGACTGTGGAACATCTGTTCTACTGTAAAGCGGCTGAGGGTCTCTCCCTAAGACTGTTTGTTGATCGTCGTATACCTCATTTTAGGTTGCTGACATACTACGGTCACTAGGAACTTTATTAGAACTCCCCCCACAAAGCAAGAAAGCATGCTGTGTTAGTGCTGTGAGTTAAATAAGAGACCTTGTTAGACTTTATCTAAACCTTGAAGATGGAACCTTTTGGGGTTCTTGAAAGACTGACATTTACTTTGTGGTTCCCTATAGAAAAGTTTGGGAGTGGGTTGTCCTTGAGTTATCTCCTGTGACAGGTCTCAGATCTTGCTGTCTGTTCCTTGACATTGATGAAGATTGATTATTAATTCTTTGAGTGAAAGCACATCCTTGGGTTCTTTCTTAATTATTTCTAATTTGCCAGTATGGTTCTTTTCTAACTTTTTTCTTTGCAAAAAATGGTGACCTTTTTGATGGAAGAATGATTTTGAAAAATGTGCATAAAAAGAAAGTTGACAAAATGTATGATTATATAACTATATTATAGCTATTTTTAAAACATCTGTAATTCCTTGAAAAACCAAAAAAATCTGTAATTCCCTAATCATGCCGTAAAATCATGAACTTTAATAGTATCAAGAATTTAGATACAAAGCTTATATAGTCACACTTTCTTTTAACAGTTTGAAATGAAGGCTCTGAAAAGTGAAGCATTTGAGAATGTCTTTAAGTGGCTTTTGTTTAGGGGACATTGAGAAATGGGGAGAGCCTTACAGAGAAAATTTCCAGTTCTTAGGTTTTTATTTAAGTCTGCTGTCTGAGTATGCAAACTGTTACATACTGTTAATGTTGACCACAAAACATTTGTTCTATACATGTTGTATGAAATAAGTACTTTTAAAATATGGTAGCTTTAACAGTTACAGAAATGCATCATTGTTTAGAAATAGCTCTTGGCCAGAGAAATATCCTTAAAATGATTGATTGGCTTTGAGAACTCATTAAGCCTCTGCCATTTTATTGGCAGGAAAAGGAAGGAAGCACACGGTGTTTATACTCTGATCAAGTGACCTAACCCCCTTTTTCCTCTGCTCTGTAAGAGACTAGCTGTTTCTTAAATAATTGATGTGAAGTATCTCTGAATTCTTGTGGTTTGAAGGCTTTTTAGATATTAACTTTCTCTTCCTGACTGAAAAGGATGTGTGTGATAGTATCCTTTCCCCTCAGTTTAAATTTAGATGTCTTGATCATGAAAAAGAAAGCCTGTGAGGGGTGATCTGGTCTTGTTCTCTTAGTTTCCTTCCTTGCCCCAGCTAAGTGGTGGTGTAGTGCAGCTTCTGGGGAGTGTATTTGCACATAATATGTGCTAGCCTGGGGACTTGAAATGAGGACCTCAGCTACAGTTTCTGAGTGAACCACAATAATTTGCTAAACTGGCAGCTGTGGAGGAGGAATTGAACACATGTAATACACACATTCATTCATATATGTATGTGTGGATTTGTATTTAAATATTTCATTAAACAAACTTGATTCTAATATTGATCTGATGATGTAACTTTAAAAAGCATCTATAATTATGCTTTATTGTAAGGCTTGAGGTACAGATTGTATATATGTGTATATATATTTGTTTTTTGAGACAGGGTTTCTCTGTAGCTTTGGAGCCTGTCCTGGAACTAGCTCTTGTAGATCAGGTTGGCCTTGAACTCACAGAGATCCGCCTGCCTCCGCCTCCCGAGTGCTGGGATTAAAGGCATGTGTCACCACTGCCTGGCCAGATTATATTTTTTAAAATAACTGAAAAATCAGCCTAGTAGCATTGGCTGGGCTTTTGTGTTTGGGGAATCATAGCAAGCAGCCAATAAAACTTGAGTTCTACGTCTTGGAAGACAGGCTAGATGGTTCCAGTTTACAGCAGTCTCTGCTCTCCAGCAGCAAAAACACAGAGTCTTGTAACCAGATTTATAAAATACACTCCTAGACGTTTTCAGAGGTTAACATGGAGTATCCTTTTCCCTTTTCCTTTTGATGTATTTGCTGGTAGTTTAGACAATTAAAAATTCAGCCCATCACAAGAACTTTGCAGTTATAGTCCCGACAGATAGCTTCTGTGAAAATGGTTGTTTCCCAAGATAAGTACTTCACAGGTCATGGCTGTTTTCCCAACCTAGACAGCATACCCAAGGCCAGATAGCTTGGAGAGAAGAAAGGGACTATACACAAAATAGCATAATAGTAAAATTCTTTGCTATTGCAGTGTTTACAGAAGGGCCACAGTTCAAATGATTTCATTCATATTTCATTTAATGTCACTTAGTCTAAGTCAAGTGCTGACAGTAGGGGAAGGAAATAAAAAAAAAAATTGGCAGGTTCCCAGCACAGCATCCTAAAAGTGTACTGGAAATGCCTCAAGTGTCTACCTGGTAAGGACTGGAGTCATCATTGCGCAGTAAATGATGTTCGTGATGACTCCTCACAAAAAAGAAAAAATGGTAACTATGGGAGGATGCTGAAATTACCTACATTACAAACGTGTAGATTATCGAACTTGAGGTAGCCCCGGAAAGGAAGGTAAGTCCCTTCCTTTATTGCAGGAAGGAGGGGCTTCTAGATGTCTTTGGTAGTTTTCTCTTTGGACTGTAACCTGCTGTGTCAGAGCATTTGTTCAGTATTTGGAGAACCCATCTGAAGCCTCCATGTGGGTTTATTTGTGTGCAGTCTGAGAAGTACACCAAGAGTTCCCCCAGATGTTTAGCTGCTGTTTGTGGTTGTAGACTGAGAAAACAGCTTGTGTTTGGGGCTGAAGTGGCTTTTAGATGAACAAAAGTAAAATGAGGCTTTTTGTTTTCTAATTGCGCATTGTGAATATTCTTTGGCTCCTGGAGCTTTCAAATTTATTTTTTTCAGGACGTTAACAAATTTAATGTCTGAATGCACGAACTTGGGTACAGGAATTTTTGTGTTAGCATTTTGGCTCCATAGTAGATTCATGGCCATTTCAAATGCTTGTGTTTGTTTTAAAGCATTCCCTCTATAGGATCTCAGAAGTCTGCAGTAGGTTGATTCATCAGGAGTGTTTTCCTCCTTGCCTTCTTTCTCAGCAGCTCCTAAAGAAGAGTCTCCCTTGAGCCCTTTTCAGGGGGTCTGCTGTGCAGTGTGCCACAGTTGACAGCTCTGTTTGGTTCTTAGTCACACTGGAGCAACATTGCAATTGCTCCTGAGCTTAGGGTAGGCCTCACCATGTCATCTGGGAACTAATAATATTCTTTAAATATTTATTCAACATGTATTTAATGGAAGAGGAAGAAATTGATTTTCTTTTAATAACATTTCTATGCAGAAGCAGATGCCTTCCTGTGTTCTTACCTACCAGTGTGGGCCAGTTCTCTAAAATAGGCAAGACAACTCACAAGGCATGACAGCTTTTTTTCCCTGAAGTAGACATTAAAATTAGGTAATAAAATGTATTCTGTAAAAACTATGTTATTCTGTCTTGGGACTTTGTCTGACTGCTACCACATGTGCCCAGTTAATACCAGCAGTGCTGCACTGTCTGTCATAAAGCTGTCTGTGTAGACAGCAACCCCTCAAGCCTACTTCACCAAATTTAGGCCATTGCCACAGGGCCTGACGACACAGAATGTGTCATTCTTGAGTCCTGAGCCTGGTGCAGTGCTTCAGAGAGGATGTGCTCACCCATGTTTGACTGTGTGCCAGTATTTGGCCTTGGCACCTCAGAAATGAAATTATAATGTTTTTCATTATGTACTTGCTGTGTCTCTCGCTGTGTAGAAAATGGTCTCTTTATGTGAACAATGGGAATTTCTGGTTTATTTTTAGCAATTTTACATTACTGCCATGAATTTTCTAGATTAAGCTTGCTGTCTGGTAAAATATATTTGTTTTTCTTGATAAAAATCTGTAAGTGAATACAGTTTTAGGTAAACACTAAAATATGTAACTGTTGACAAACTTCATTGCTTGTAATACTTGAGGAACTAGGTCACAAAACCTGTAGCAAAATTACATATTCTACTTTTAGAAACATTATAAATGGGACCTCAAAGGTACTATTTTCCCTGAGAGGAGGCCAGTTACTCAGAATAGAAGTTAATCTTCTTGAACACATAGCTACTTTTATAATTCTGAACCTCATTTCATTAGATACTCAGAGAAGTGTCACTAATTCTGTGGTGTCTTTTTCCTCTGTGACTTTCCTCAGGATTCAAAAGGTGGCTCCAGTTCACCTCCCCAAGCAGACAAGCTCTTTGCTGACTGAAGGCTCCTTTATTCTCATTTGAAACCAGTGAATTAAAAAAATAGCAACTTGAGTTAGTGACTACAACTTTTTAGGTTTTATCAAAATGTACTTGCCTTTGGCTTACATTGGTTTTTAGTATTTATTCAGATTTTGGTTCTTACTGACAGTAATTTGCTTCTTTGTTTAAAAAAAAATGTGAATTCCCACAAGTTGTTACTGTTGTCTGTTTCCCCAAATGTGCCAAGTACTTTCCTTTCCTAACTTGAAGTCTTCATGGCCTGCAGTATGGTGTTGTGCGGTCGCAACTGCCTTCCTTTTCTGACCTTAGAGTTGCCTGAACAAAGGCTTTGTCCAGCTCCTCCCAAGTCCCGTCTTCTAGAAGGCTATGGTTTCCATTGGAGCGCTGTGTGTGGTTGCCTGCCAAAGGCTTGCCTTCCCTGCCACATGGCCACATAGCGTCCACAGTGAACCAGTTGACGGAGGCCTGTGGCTGCTTCTCATTCCATGTTGCCAGTGTGTCTGTGACAGATGCTACAAAGAACTCCTGAATGGATGATGAATACTTACATTATTTTGAAGACAAATAGATACTGAGTTAAATATGCTGTGTTTTAGTGTTCTTTAGGTAACTGGAATTTTTTTTCAGTGCTGTGAATTGAACACATGCTAGGAAGGTGTTCCACACTGAACTGTGTCCCAGGCCCTAAAGAAATCTATTTCTTTCCAATTAATTTTTCTGATAGAAAAAAAGATAACTCCTAGCTTGCAGTTTTACATCTAGATGCAACTGGGGGTCGGAGCCGCTGCCTCCTGCATAATTCAGATACAACTGTTTGGTGAGTGGCCTACAAGCTGAGGAGTGAGAGGTGTGGCGTCCTGTGTGCTGACATTCATACAGATATTTTGTAGAGCTGCACTGTGCAGTAGGACGGTGGGACAATAGCCACACATTGAGTATTTAACTGGTCTTTTTTCATTTTAGGGGCCAGTGAGGTCTTAGTGGCTAAGGATGCTTGCCACCACATCTGATGACTTTCATTTGATCTCTAGGGCCCATATGGTAGAAAGAGAACCAACTCCTGAAGGTTCTCTTCTAACCTCCATTGGTACCCTGACATACATGAGCCCTCACATATGCAAAAACATAAATAAAATGTAATTTCTTCCAATTCCTAAGGACTTTGGGAGGTGATTTTAATGGTATAGAGTAGATCATTAATGACTGCCTTGTAAATTGGCATTACATAAATGACCTTGCAGTACTACACTGTGATCATGGCAGGCATGACTATTAATCACAGCTTGTTTACATTGACTCAGGATAGCTTCAGGATCCGATCCTTAATGGAGTAGTTTGTTGTGTTGCTTTTCTGGAAGCTATTATAAGTCAGTAGGCAGAGTGTTGAACCCTGTTTTCCAGCCTGGCATTAGGTATTTTCTGAGTCTTTTTCTTTTTGAAAAAGAACAGTGTAAAGGTTAATGAGTCAGTCAGTCATTATTTATACATGAAAACCGTCATTAGTGGAATTGTTTTTCTCCACAGCAGTTTATCTATTGGGTACCATGTATTTGTTGATAAAGAAGGTGTGTTTCTAAAGCCTGTAGTTTTCTCAAATCTTTACTCTTATACACATATGCAAAATTATAGTGTGTGTGTGTGTGTGTGTGTGTGTGTGTGTGTGTGTGTGTGTGTGTGCGCGCGCGCGCAGATACTACTGACTCTGTGAAGGCAGAGGTCCAGGGAAGATTTGTGGTGTCTCCTATCAGTCTCTACTTTCCCTCTTTGAGGCAATCTTCTTCATACCATTGTTTTTTGGCGAGGCTGACAACCAGAAAGATCCCACAGCACTGAGGACACAAGCATGACATGAGCCTATGCTTGACTTGTGATGTGGGTGCTGGGCTCTGAACTCGGGTCCTCATGGTTGCGCTGAGCCATTTCTCCAGCTACATCTTAACATCTTGAATGTTAACACTTGTTTCAACCTTTCCATACAGTAAAAATATGGGAAGACAGACTTCTGATAAGAACTTCTTTGTGGTTCTTCAAGTTGCACTAAGTAGGGGAGATTTTGTAGGTAACTTGTTTTGAGAAGATACATACTACACAGCATGTTCCTCAAAGAGAAGGGTGGATCACTGGGTTGTTTCCAAGGATTTAAATACCTTTAAAAAATCCCCTCTGTTGTGTAACAGCCCTGGCTGTCCTGGAACTCACTCTGTAGACCAGACTGGCCTCAATCAAACTCACAGAGATCTGCCTGCCTCTGCCTCCTGAGTGCTAATATTAAAGGCTTATCCTCATCTATGTAAGACAGAGCTAGCTGTAGTGGATATTCCACTTTGAATTCACTGACGCTGGAGTTTGCTGATGGAAAACAAGGGTAACAATCTTTACCTTGAATAATTACAGGCAACAGTTTCAAACATGGAGTAAACAGTAAATATTATCACTCTTGCTGTTATCACCATCAATTAAAATACAGCAAACATTACTAAGATGATGAAGTTTGCTGAATTCTTAAATAGATCCTAAAACTTGGGGTTTTCTTTACAGCTTATTTGATTAGGTGAGCCTTCAGAAAACATTTTTACTAATTATTTATCAGTAATTTGTAATTGGCATGCCCCTGTTTTAAAGAGAGGAGACACTGAACTGTGTTCTCTTTCTACAGTGTATGTCCCCTCGTCTAGAAGTTTTCTCTAACAACTTTCTCTAGTTTCTATGAATCTAGAATATGAAATCTCAGGAATACCAGCTGAATTTAAAACGTTACCCAGTATGAAATTTGTAGGCTGGGTGGTGGTGGCGCACACCCTTAATCCCAGCACTTGGGAGACAGGCAGGCATTATCTCTGTGAGTTCAAGGCCAACCTGGTCTACAAAATGAGTTCCAGGACACCAAGGGCTGTTAACACAGAGAAACCCTGTCTTAAAAAACAAAATAATTTTAAAAAAATAAAGAACTCTGCAAAAGATATCCCTTATCTCCTAAGTAATAGTCTTTATATATTGGTGTGTTATAGCAAATGAGATCACTAGAAGCTCTTGCCTTCTTTGTATTTTCTAACCGTATGTGCTTCATAAATATGTATTCATACTGAGATGGTCCAAAGGTCTAGTATAGACACTGTGAAAATGTAGGGTGCTGCGAGCTTCTTAAGAGGACCTTATGTGTTTACTATGGGAACTCAGCCACTCAGGCTTGTGGGAGGCCCAGTCTGCCATGGCAATCATGGCGTTTCCCTTCCTCTCTAAATGGCCCCTGGTGATTTTATTGACGTACTTCAGGGAGGATGATCAGCTGGTGCAGTTCTTGTGCGAGTTGTCATGAGGATATTTATTGCCTGCGCTACCACAGATACTGTGAAGAACTGGCTAATAGTGGGAAGAAGAATAAAAGGGAGCAAAGAACCGGGAGTCAAATGCATTGTAATTCTGCCCTGAAGGGGTTTGCAGTCTAGTTGTGGAGGTTTAATGTGCATGCCTACGTAATTTGCACTCAGGTTTTACAGGGCTAAATGTATGCTAGACCAGGAGGTCAGGAAAGAAGAGTAAGGGGCAGACATTCTCATGGATGCTAGTTAATCTCCACACACAAATCTAGACTCACAACACTTTGAAGATATAAGCTTTACATTGTTTCTTATGGTTCTTAGTCTTTCAGTAAACACACTTATATAAGTGTTCCCAAGTGTGTGTGGCTAGTGTGTCAGCATTGGAACTGTGACGGAACATTGCTTCGCTCACTCTAGCACAGTGGTTCTCAACCTGGGGTTTACATGTCAGATATCCTGCATTCTGTAGCAACGCAGATTCATAACACTAGCAAAATTACAGTTGTGACGTAGCAACAAAATAATTTTATGTCTGGTCACCACAACATGACGAACTGTAATAAAAGGTCACAGCATTAGGAAAATGCACTAGCATTAGAATCGTTCTTTCTTCGCTGTCGCTCCCAAAGGGAAGAAGTGCTTTGGGAGGCTCAGCTAACCCTGTCAGACTGACAGCAGCACACAGACACGATGACTTCCTTAATGCTGGGTTTCTCTGGCCCCACACACAGCTGTGCTGACTGAGCATCACATCTCATCTGATGAGTACCTCACTCTTGGTTTTCTTCCAGCTTCCCTTTATCTGACTGACGGATGAGTTTTAGTGTCTACACAGCAAACAATTACAGACCCACAGAAAACAGGAAATAAAATATGGAGAACAAGAAAATACATTAGCAACATTCTTTACAGTTTATTTCATAAGATGTGTCGTCAGAAAATATTTTTACTGTTTGTTAGTAATTTGTAATTGCTATGTCACTGTTTGAATAAAGGCACCGAACCATTTTCTCTTTCTACGTGTCCCCTCACATGATGTCTTTTTGTAATTTCTCTAAATCTAGAAAATGAGTTCTGGAGAGTACCAGTTATAAACAGTCTGCAAGTGATACCTCTGCTGTAGTGAGAGAGTTCAGACCAAGTTATGAGTGACTTCATCACATCACTTGTTATTTTACCTCAGAGAATTAAGGCCCTGGAAGATGGGAAATATTTGAAAACTTGTATATTCTAGAAAATTCAAAGTGCTTATATGTACAGTTTTATCAGAAAGCATTTATGTTTATTAAGATTCGAGGGAATATCAAATTAGTCAGTGTCATAGACAAGTCTATGAATTTCCTCTGGTCAGCAGAGAAATTTATTCCTGTATGTATTCGTGAGTATGTGCAAAGTGGGTATGAGTGTGTCCCTGTGTGTGTATGAATAGTTGTTCACAGTGAGTACCACCCATAGTGAAGGAATCTTTGAGAGATTTTGTTCATAGCTTTCTTACAGTTGTTGGAAAGTGTGATTCTGACAGTTCCCCCGCGGCTGGTAATCAGGGTCTTGTCTAATATCAGGGAAGACATTGTTTAGGTTCATGGCAGATACTGAGAACCTGTCTCTTTTAGGGAGGGAGCCATTGACATAACAGCTATAAAACAGCTGGTTTTGAGCAGGCAGGAATCATCTTTATCCCAAGAGGCCTGGATCCTGGAGACAGTGTAGCAATCTGAGAATTCCATAGAAAAAGTCCCTAAATTCTGATAGAATTATTTTCTTTCTAGAAAAAGGTCTTTTCCTCCCTGGGAAATTATTAGCCACCTTCTAAGAACACTTTTCAGTTGTTTTCCTTGTAGAAAGTTTCGAGTGTTGCTGGAAGTGGAAGTTACTCTGATGAACCCTCATGTCACCCAAAGTTACAGCAAATACCTTTAGCCTGCTCACTGTCTCCCTCCCCTCTTTTTGTTTTTAATTTGCTATTTTAAGAAATTTAATCTGTCTTGTCATTTTACCCAGAGTCATCACATAAAACATCCCCAACAAGTAAGGTGTCTGTGCCCTCTGCTTTGTTACCACAGTCAGGAGAGTGGACTGCACAGACTAGAGGTCCTAAATCACAGGGTGGTGACTGCAGATGTTGTCAAGAGTGCCACTCCATCACACTCAGCAGCATTTGCGGGGTATAGTTTCCACATCTACGCCAACTCTTATTTGCCCTTCTCTGTGATTGGAGCTGTCCTGGTGTGTTTGCAGTGGTTTCTTTTTCCTCATGCTCAGCCATCTCTTCTGTGCTTCCTGCTCAGTGTACTTGCAATGTTAAACAAGCATTGGACTGTCTTAGTCAGAGTTACTATTGCGGTGATGAAACACCATGACCAAAAGCAAGTTGGAGAGGAAATGACTTATTTCACTCACAGTTCCATATAATAGTTAATCATCAAAAGCAGTGAGGGCAGGACCCTGGAGGCAGGAGCTGATGCAGAGGCCATGGAGGGCTGCTGTTCACTAGCTTGTTCCTCATGGCTTGCTCAGCCTGCTTTCTTATAGAACCCAGGGCCACCAAGTCCAGGGATGGCACCATTCACAATGCGCTGGACCCTCCCCCATATATCACTAATTAAGAAAATGTCCTACAGGCTTGCCTGCAGCCTGAATTTATAGACGTATTTTCTCATTGAAGTGCCCTCCTCGCTGATGACTTGAGTTTGCATCAAGTTGATATAAAACTAGGCAGTACAATTACTGATCTTTTCAGTATGATTTCAATGCTGTGTTCACTAAAATTTAAGGTCTTCTGTGCTCTTAAATTTAGTTTATTACATTGGAAAGAATCTTTGTATTTGGGAAGATTTGGTCAGATCATTAAATATCTGAAAAGGAAATAGAATCTCAGTTTATAATTGTAATTTAAAGTCTAATTACAACTGTATTTTGGTGTAGGAGGGGAAGTTTCAGGACCCCCAGTGGGACCCTGAAAATCTGATGACCCCTATGAAAGGTGGTACTTGTGTGTAACCTAACACATTCTCCACGCAGTGGAGTCCCCAGTAGATGCTTGCAGCAGCTGATATGAAATGTATAAATAACTGCTGTGTTCTATTGTTTAGGGAGTGATGACAAGGAAAAATGCCTGAGTATTTAATATAGATGCAGTATTTTTCTGAATAATTTTGGTCAATAGTTGGTCCTGTTCATGGAGGTATGACTAGCTAATCAAAGCCCCAATCAGTGATAACATACACAGACTGGAATAAACTTAGAGCTAACTTTAAGACGAGGACTACGTCACAGTTTATAACTTTTCTTCTGTAAGTCAGGTTTTAATTTAAAAGACCAAAATTAAGAGAGACTTGAAATTGACATTTTTTTCTCTGCACAGAGGCAGCCTTGGAGCCCCATTTCTCGTGTTGCCTCTCCTGGGCCAGTTCTGCCTTGCACCTCCATTTGCAGAGTCTCTAATTCTTCCTTCTTTGGTCTTTGCTTGGCTGTCATAAGAGCTAGGAAACAACTGATTTCTTTTGAATTGAAGTGTTAAAGCTATTTCTTTTAGAAACAGACACCTTTTCTACTTAGTGTCACAAAATGTACAGAAGTGATCCTAGATACTGATGCTACATCCTTGCTAGAGACTTTGAAGCAGTTTGGGACAAGTTATTTACTTACAAGTGTGATTTGAAGATACCAACATGATCCATAAAGGGTTATACACCACTTTGAGAGAGTTGTGATTATTCTGAAGCAAATGCAGGTGGAGGTGGCATCCCTCTGTTCTCACAGTGCCCATACATACCTTTTTGCTCTTGTACTTCTGGGTTGGGAGTTGGGGCCGGGGGCAGATTTCCAACTGTGCTGTTGTTCCATCTCAGGCAGAGGGCAAGCCACTGCCTCACCATCCTGCTCTTATATGGAGTGGTTCAACTGGAATTACTGGCCTCAGTTGTCAGCAACTTAAGGGGTCAGTCAACAAGTGATTGATACATCATCCTTGTGGTCTTCAGAGACCCTCCCTGTTCCTTTTCACTTGGAGAACTGTCTTCATGTCTTACTTTTAGTCTTCATTATAGAAAGTCTGACTTTTACAGATGGAGGAACAAGTACTCTGATAGACTCTCTTGGAGACAAACCTGCTGCTGCCTCCATTCAGCTCTACTTTAGGATGAATGCTTTTAGTGCTGCTGAATTTGTCTGTAGCAAGAATAACTTTTTTAGTTTTTTTGGTTTTTCAAGACAGGGTTTCTGTGTGTAACAGGCTGTCCTGGAACTCACTTTGTAGACCAGGCTGACCTCAAATTCACAGAGATCCACCTGCCTCTGCCTCCTAATGCTGGGATTAAAGGTGTGCGCTACCACTGCCTGACAGCAAGTATAGTTTATGATTCAGGGATCTTTAAGTGATAGTCTGAAGCAGTCACCTCCACTGACTGGCACTAGTGCTCATGCTGGGCAACTCTCTTAGCTCAGGAAGCTCCCACAGAAGCACAGTTTTATGCTGTATTTTCCCAAAGATTGTATTTAATATTACATAGTGACATTGATGCATCCATTATTCAGTTGTTTCTTTCCTTGTTTGTGTCTTATGAGCCTTCCTGCTGAATAATTTGTTATACTTACCCTGAGTATATTTGGGTTTTAAATTTTAATTAATAATAATAAATAAAACACCATTGTATTAAAGATAGAATTCATGAATGTTCCAGAGACATTAATTAATAAATAAGAGCCTCAATATTAAGAGCCCATGAGGTCATAGCTATCTGGGGCACCACTAAGTGACAGTATCACTAGTCACAGGTTGATGCAAATTGTTTGTGCAAGCTGAATAGGACTGCAGAGCTCAGGCAGCGTGAAACAATTGCTTTCTTCATAGCCAGGCAGAACATCTTCATAAATAGGAGTGCTTGCTAGCACTTTGGAAAAATGACTTGACAGACGTAATGTAAAGAATTAGATGGTTTTTAAACTTCTCAGAGCAACTGTCTTCTATTATCATTGTGGTCTTTCTCAGAGTTTGCATCCTAGAATGCATGTAGAATAGTGAATTTCTTTTTACCTAATTATGCTTAATAGCAAAGTAGTAGAAAACATTACTTTCTTAGTGATTTCTAGTAGATTACTTTCTTATATATAAGGCATATGTCATTGAACTGTTGACACTGAATCCGGCTGTAATCTGACATGCCCTGGTCTGTTATTGATTTCATCCATCCAGTCAAAAACTGCAGTGGTATCTGCCTTTAAGCTCTGGCATTTGGGAGGCAGAGGCAGTGATCTCTAAATTCCAGATTAGCCTACCCAACAGAGTAACTTCTAGAACAGAAATTCTGTCTTTTTTTTAATGCCTTCTTTTTTCAGGCAATGACTGTATGGATTATTTAAAATGCATTTCCCCCTATTTTGATGTAGTAGCAAGATTTAGTCAAGGAACAATGTGGTCAAAGGCTCCAAAATCCATGGTATATATTATAATTATGCTTGGTGCTACCAGAAATAAATTTTTAGGATTGAGTTTTCAAAACTAATAATGCTAAACAAACAAACAAACCAAAAACTAAATTTTTTTCTAGATAATGAACCTTTTCTGATACTCATTTCTGTGAATTTCTCCTGGCTTCCTCATACACTTTAGCACCAAAGCTTGGGACTTTGTTAATGATTTTTAAGGGAGTACATTTCTAAACCTCTTTTACAGTGAATAATCCTTTTTTCTCTCAGAATTCATTCCTCTGATGTTTCATGGTTCAGAGAAATGCAAGACTAGATTTTAGTTTGTATGTCACAGATTAAAGAGGTTTGTTTTTTTTTTTTGTTTTTTGGTTTTTTTTGCTTCGGAGCTTGTTTTCTTAGAGAGAAAAAAGTAAGCCCTCTGTGTGACTGAAGACACATACCTGAAGGTCAGATATTGAGGAAGTCCTAGGAGAATGGGGAGAGGGCTTGGCCTTGCACCGGAGCAAACCCTCATCTAGGAGAAACCTGTGGTCTTCATTATGCTTTGCTGTTGATGGCTGGCCTCTTAGTTCCTTAATTGTCTGATCTGATGTAGCACTGTGAGCTTGGTGATGATCTGAGTAGGTAGGAAGAGATGGAGACAAAAAGAACAGACACCTCAAAGGGAATGGTGTAGAAGACCTGATGATGGAACAAAACCAAGACAAACTTAAGATTGGTCCCTGAAAGCTCTCTCCCATGTCATGCCAGGATATTTTTCGCCTGTGTGACTAAGTGGCTGGAGATGGACTGGAGAAAGTACACCAATACAACCTGCTGGAATCATTTGGGGAATGCATAAAGAAAAGCTCAGTGCCAATTGGACTGCTGTGTTTCTCTAAGAGGAGGCAGGCAGGAGAAAGAGAGCTGTCCCCTTTCTGAAGTACATGGCAGTGTAAAGCCTCTCTTGTCCCCAGGGGCTCTCTGTTACCTTGTTTTTGCCAACTCCCTTCCTCCTGCCTTTACTTAGTGTCTTCAGTACCTAGTTGTCAGGGACAGCTGTCCTGAACATACAGCCATTCTCTAGTGAACTGTGGGATGTAAGAATCCTGTTTAGGACAAAGGCTTCCTTATATGTCCCTCCCAGAGCAGGTAAGTCTCTCTCACATCTGTTCCTCAGTTGACAGTATATGTAAAAGCCATGCATATTAAAATCAGTTTGAAGCAGCTAGTTGGTGTCCTGTGTGCAGATTTTAAAGGAATAGCCTGTAGTCAGGCTTTAATGCACTGCAGAACCAGAACTTGATTTCAGAAACATATAAGTTTATAACATTGGGAACTTTTAAATTTTACATTTCCAGTAGTTATTTGCAAGAATTTTCAAGCATTGAGACTAGAAGAGATATAAAATACTTGTAAGAGGAGGCATAAGAAGAAGTTAGGCTGTTTGACACACTCCCAGCCCTGGGGAGTTGTACACAGGCAGGCCCGCTAACTGTCCAGGCAGCCCAACCTACCCTGAAAGTGCCAGGCCAGTGAGACCTGACCTCTAAAAGGGTAGATTGTATTGTCTCTCTCTGTCCTGCCAGCTCCCAAATAATGACACGGAGACGCCCTATTAATTTATGAAAGCTTGGCCTATAGTCTAGGCTTGGCACCAAAGTAGTTCTTGTAACTTAATTTACCCATTTATATTAATTTACATTTTGCAATGTGGCTCATGGCTCTTACCTTTCCTCCTGCTTGCTCTGCATCTTCTGGCATCTCCCTTGTGCACCTTGACTATTTCCTAGTTTTTCTCTCTCTGTCTGGAAGTCCCACCTATACCTCCTGCCTAGCTATTAGCCATTCCACTTTTTATTAAACCAATCACAGCATTTCATCTTCACACAGTGTACATATCCCAGTATATGCTGTCTCCCCTCTACTCCCTCTCCCTCTCCCTCTCCCCGCTCCTCTCTCTCTCACACACACACAGAATACCCAAGCCTATGCACTGTCAATCTTTTCATAGAATTTTAATTTTACCAGAGTTCCCCAAACTTATTTTAGAATAAATGTACATTATAAAGTACTTAAAAGAAGAGTATTTTGTAGTAATGTTTAGTGACTTGCTAAGCTGAATATGGTTATTACGATGTTCAGTAATCTATGTTGATAGCGAATTAGTATTTATAATGTAACACATTATATACTTTATTTTGTATTGCATATATAAAGTCTAAACTGTACATATTAAAAACCTCTTTTCTTTATTCTGGTGATAGAAAAATAAATCTACATATGAAAGCAAGTAAGCTAGCCGCTGTTACCATCAGTTCATCTTCACGGCTTCATAGTTTCTTGTTTGTGTTGTGATTGGAATTTTTATAAATCAATAAATAGTTGAAAAATTCAGGAAATATAAAATACTGTTTGGAATGCGATTCTGGAAATACACACTCCAAGGAAATGGGGAGATAAAAGACTTTATAGAACATGGTTCTCCACCTTCCTAATACTGCAGCCCTTTAATACAGTTCCTCATGTTGGGACCTCCAACCATAGAATTATTTGTTTCCTACTTCTTCACTGTAATTTTGCTACTGTTATGAGTTGTAATGTGAATATGCAAAATATCTGATCTGCCGCTCTGAGGAGGTCATGATCTACAGGTTGAGAACCATTGTTCTAGAAGAACTTGTTAGAGACCTTTCTGATCTTTTATCTCCACTTACAGTAGGCAGATATTTCTATAATATGAAACAGGGTACCTCACTGAGTGAATGTCCCACTTTCAGGGCTTAATATGCAATGTATGATTAGAATCTATGTCACCTAAGGTGCTAACAGTGTTGAGAAAATCCAATCAGCAGGTGTCAGTGTGGTTAGTCATGACTCTGGGCCTTAGTCTACCGGAAGGTCAGTGAGGCCACAGGCAGGAACTCAGGTGTATAATGTATAGCTTAAATATATTCATAGATGTCATGAGTAAATAAACTGCACAGATATTTTTGCTGCTGCTTTTCAATGAGGAATATAAACACTTACGGGGCTTCTCTAGTTCCTCCTTGAAATTCTTTTCCATAACATGGTTTTAGTATTTCATCTGCATGTGATTATATGTTTTGAGACTGGGTTACTTATTATGCCCTCCCCTCTGAAGCACACAGAAGCAGTTTGGTCGTAGGCAGTGGAGTCCGGCATAGCTGTGCAGTGATATTTAGGTGTGTCCTTGGGGTGGGAAATGCTGAGCATCCCAGGTAAAGGACAACCTGTGGGTAGGCTTTGAAGAAAGTAGGACCTTGGTGGTTTCAAGGACTGAGTGAAGATGCCTGTGCTTTAAATAGGCAGAATGATTCTGAAGAATAAAAAGCAGGGTCCTGGGGACCGAGCACTGTGAGGCACTGCCTCCAGCCCTCCCATAGCTGTGAAGTGAGGCTGTGGTCTCACTCTGCTTTGGCAGTGGGCAAGGTGGGGTGGTTAAATACAATGTGAAATGTCCCAATAAGTGGCACACTGTAGGCTTTCTGTCCACTGTGCTGTGCTCTACTATGGACTCAATGCATGAATGCTTCCTCTTTGGTTCCTATTAAAGCTCACTCAACAAATCCCTAGTGAGCAATTCTACTTTTGCATCCTGGACAGCCCTCCCTCCACTCTTCACTCCTTGGTGTGTTTCTTGTCTTCAAGACTTGACATCAGGGGTTGAAGAGATGGCCCAGTGTGTAAGCACTTGTACCGCTTTTGAAGAGGGTGTCTGTTGTGTCCCTCACATACCAGTTGCATCAACAGCTGCTGTAACTCCAACACCAGGATACCTGATGTCTCTGGCCTCCATGGGCACCAGCACTTGTGTGCACACACCCACATAGACATACATATAATTAAAATAACTCTTTTAATGAAGGTTAGGAAGTTCTACTTTCATACTAAATTTTTCATGATGCAAACACAAAACAGTATGTTCCAGATGTCTGAGTGGATGGGAAATGAGTTTTTTAAATACAAGCTTTCATATTTTAGTAATGTAGAAGTATTTGGATAATTTTTATTTTAAATCAATCTTACACTCTCCCTCATTCTTTGTTGCTTTTATAGACGCATTAACAAAATTTAAAATCTGCCATTTATTAACCTTCAGTTCTAGAGAAAGGAAAACCACATATCTATTTTCAATTTACTATATTGTCTTAAGACAAGTCACTGATAGAGGCTTGCATCTTTTTTCTAAATTAAGTAGTTATTTTAATATAATGTATACTTTTAAAAATACTGTCACCTTCAAGTGGAAATAAGAAAAATAATCAAAATAGATGCATGTTAAATCTCATGTACATGTTTAAGAGGTTGGGTACTTGTATTATTTGTTGTTTGATTTTTCTTGAGATATCACCCAAGCTAGTCTCAACTTGCCTCCCTCCCTCCCTCAATGGTAGGCAAGACTAATTGTAGGCACCACTGGCATACCTATGCAAAGAACAACCTTTTTATTTTGAAATAATTTAAAACACACACACGTGTAAGAAATAACAAATCCCGGGTCTCTCTGATGGTAACCCTTTCATAACCATCACAACTGATATTGGTAAGATCTACAGGCTGTTCAGACTTGCTATGTCATGGGGATGTGGTACATGAGTGTATTTAGTTCTGTGTAGCTGTAGCGTTGTCACATGTCATTTCTGGGACACTGGCACATCATGACCTAGAACAGAGAGATGCACAGCTCCCCCTGCCCACTTCCATAGATACAGCTCTGTCCTCATTCCTCCCTAAGGCTGGCCTGCTCTCCTCTTCCAGTTCTGTCAGTAGAAGGGGTTATAAGTGAACTCACACAGTGTAGACCTCTGGGGTCCTCCCTCACCCAGCAGAATTCCCCTGAGCCGTGCTGAGTGCCTTTAAAAGTGACTTGTTAAGAGGTCATCTAGGGTCTTTCCACTCACCACTCAGCCATGGCCATTTATCAAAGAATGGTAGGGCACATGGGATCTGGAGACCCACAGCACGGAAGCAGCTGTGCTTCTCCTAATCTTGTTCCCCAAGGGAAACTTGGGGGGCATAGCCCAGGCCTTACTGCTTACCCCTTCAGGCTTTCAATCAAGAAGTGTGAATTCCTTTTCTGCTTCCTCTTAAAGAGGATTGTCTCCCTCCATAACTGTCTCATTTCCATTGGTCCTCTCTCTAGTCAAGTCTGTCTTCCATTCTTTGACTCCCCTAATTCTTCTATCCTGATCATTTTAAACAAATTATGTGATTAATTTTTAAATGAGGTGTCTCCAAATTTATGTTATCTCCGAGAGGGATGGTGGTTTGAAAGTCTGGGGCTTCTTGTTCCATTGGCCTTATAGTCAGTGGCTATGGACCATGAATAGTTACCAGTAGTCACCGTCATCTTGCCTTGCTTACTTCAATAGTTTTTCAGCATATAGTTCATCTGGAAGCTCTGAATGCCACCTCTTGAGATTTCTGGTACATTCTACTCCATTCGTACCAAGTCATTTTGTCCCGATAACCATTTATTCTTCGACATGTGCACAAAGTGTGTTGTGCGTGAGCTTTAGAGAAGAGTCTTTACCCTGTTGCTTCTCCAGGGGGTGGTTATTCCTGAGTAGATTCTTATTACAGTACAGGAACGGTTAGCCTGCATGCTGTGCTCATCTGAGTGGTTGGAATTCAGTATTTTCCTCTGTCGGTGTTAACCCCAAACTATCTGGCCGTGCACAAGGCAGGTTACACTTTTGGTGTGGGACCAAGTTGGCTATATTAATAAATCATTCTGTCTTCATTTAGAAGCTGGGTCAAATACGTGCATGGTAGCATAGAAATGGATTTACTTTGCAGAATATTCATTCAGTGACAGCATGCAGTCTAACTGGCATGTCACAAACTCAGAGGAGTACCCAGGCACCCAGAGCACTACCCAGAAGTTATTACTCAACCTGTGTGCCCTGGTATCAGGAACTCTTGAGGCCTTCCCTTTGATCTTTCCAGTTTGCATCTCCATGGGGATCCTTAAAGCCAACTGGCTAGGCACCCACATGTGCCAGGCACCGCAGGTGCTTCAGGCAGCAAGTTACATTATGCCTCCCAGTGCTTACATGTGTTGTTACCATTTTTGTTTCTAATTTCCTTGATGCAGCCTCCATCAGGCTTAGCTGCTTATAACTGTGAAACTGATAAATTCCTGGCCTTGGAGTTGTCATATTCTCTTGCTTCTCCATCCAGAGGATGTAGAAGATTGAAAAACCATACTTCTGTAGTTTTCCTGAGCCACTTTCAGACTCCTCTAGTTTTAGGTGTTTTCTGAAGCGAAGCAGGATACTAAAGGTATGATGATGGCCTAGACAGTGTAGGTCTGTGTAACCAAATATGTGTGTCCACCCATAAATATCCAAGAAAAATATTTCTTTTAAGATGGTACCAAATACATGTAAAGGGCAGAAGATTCTAGTATTGTGAGTAGATAATAGACAGTTGTGAACTGTGAAAAAGTGTATTATCAGCTTATTGGTTCATGATGGTGCAAGTTTTAAATGGGAAGTGCTGAGAATGTAGTGTGTATTTGTAGAGTAGGGTGCGCTTTGTGCGTGTTGTGGTTTCTTCAGCCAGAATGTTTAATTTAGACTCCGTGAAGAATCTTGAGAGGACACCAGGAATATTTTATAACTTGGTGTTAAAATGTTACATTTCTATATTCATATGCATAGCTCTTTAAAAAAATCAAAACAAAACACTAAAGCAATTTGAGTTGACAGCAAAATAAGAGGAAGACACAGATTTCCCATGTGTATGTGTCCCCTCTACATTTTAACATCCCCCTCAGTGAGGGGGATCGGGGGACAGTGATAGCTTTTTACTTTTTCCAGTCTTGAGAAGAATGCCTTCTTAGGGATTAACTAACAGTTTAAGTCTTATAGACGGCCACCTGAGCTTGCTCTGGTGAGACAATTTCTGCATAGCATGAGTTGAAAGGACCCTTATTTGAATGGTTGGGGCCAGAGGTAGTTCAGAGTTTGAAGCATGCCTGCGATTTGACTTGTTGAACATCTGAGGATCCACATACTGAAATGTATTCAGAAAGGTTCGGGTTTAGGGGAGGGATGTTCAGCATGAGCTTCTTTACAATAGTGCAACTCATTTCTCTTCCTAGATGAAGATTTTTAGTGTAAGTTCATTTTTAAAGTAGCTCTAAATTCTTACTGATATATTGAAAGCTTCTCACTGTACCATAGAATTCCGTTTTCTCTTCTTTTGAGTTTTCCATACAGTTAGAGTACAAATTCTAATTCAGAGCCTAAGTCCACTCTGTCTAAGAATCCATTTGATTCTGCATTCTCAAGGGTAGATATTCTACAGTTTTCAGCATATTTTCTGTGTTGTTAGGTACCAGAGGTGGTGTTGCCGTGGCTGATTTAAAGGGAAAGCAGGAGTGCAGTACTGTGGTAGTGCTGATCTGCTTATATTGACTCCGGGATCTAAAGAATTTCTGATTGCTTTAATTTTTAAAAAGTACATAATAGTAACTAAAGAAGAGAGAAGGTAACCTGGGCCTTGTCACAGTTGCCTTGATCCAGTGACATTCTCTGGTCATATGTAAAGAAGCCAGGCTAGAATGTCTAATGTTCAGCTTGGGACCAGACCCAACTTTTTAGTAAGGTCTTTTTAAAACAACAAAAGTGTGTGTCCATGTCCAGAAGAAGGCATTTAAATCCCTGGAGCTAGAGTCACAGTCAACTCTGAGTCATCTCTCATGGATATCAGGATCCAAACCTGGGTCCTCTGCAAGAGCAGTATGTGCTCTTAACTGCTTAGCTTATCTCCAGCCCCACTGAAGTCTTTAAAATAGAGACCTGAAGATGTAGAAAACCATACCTATATCTGTGTCTTATAAGAAAACGAGTAGATACAGTGAATTTAACAACAGCAGTAAAATAGTGAACTTTTCAGAATATTTGCTTAGTTGGAATACGTATTGACTTGCAACAAAATCAAAGAGATGCAGAACAAAATTGTTGGATTCTTCTTGTTTGCTTTCCTGTTTAGCAACAGGCCCTCCTAGGCTGATGTTTTTTTTTTTATTAAGTTTTGAATTAAATCAAATTCTATAATGGCAGTCATGATCTGCAGTTTAGTTGTGGGCATTATATATTTGGAAGCATAATGGCTTTGGTTTTCTGTGCATGTACAACTGTATGGGTGTACATGCACCTGTGTGCATGCCAAGGCCAGAGGTCAGTGTCAAGTGTCTTCCTCCATCCTACTCCCTTATTTTTTGAGACAGTCTTTCACTGAGCTCTGACTCACCATTAGCTTAGACTGGCTGGACAGCAGCCCAGGGTCTGAATCTAGATCCTTATGCTTTTGCAGCAACTTTATCAACCAGGCCATCTCCCCAGGACCCTTGACTTTGGTTTTCTTTTACTCCCAATTGTACCTGTGGCATGTTTATTGTAAATAACAGGATGTAAAAGGTATATAACAATTCCCATTATAAGAACTACTCTGAAAGAATTTATATAAATAATATGACATAAAAGTAGAAGGGGTGGGACTTTTGGAGAGATGGAGAACTATTTGAGTTTCAGGGGACAGCAGGGGTGGGGCAGGGACATTTCAGCAGGAGGCAGAATAAGAAAAATATAGGTATAATGACATATGTATGAAAAAATGCCATAATGGAACTCTGACTCTGTCTGATGACTTAAATAATAATTAAAAATTGAAATAAAAAACCTGAAATGGCACTGGCAATAACTCAGAATGTTGTGTCAGTGAAAACCTATATAAACCATCCTGTTTTCAAGTTGAGATGTCTATTCAGAGCATCACTGTCTACTTTCAGATTAATTTGCGCCTCATCTTGGTGAGTGGAAAGACCAAGGAGTTCCTCTTCTCCCCAAACGACTCTGCCTCTGACATTGCAAAGCATGTGTATGACAACTGGCCCATGGGTGAGTGCTGCCTGCTTGGTTCTTTGTCCCCAACTTGCTTCACACACTTTGAGGAAGTACTGAGGGCATAATACTGATTCTTGACAGAGCCACTCCCCTAGATTTTGTCTTTCTCACCACAAAGCAGTGAAGGAGCAAGGGATACAAAGGCCATGTTTGCCTTAGTGCCAGCAGAGTGTGTTCAGTGCACATCCACCTCCTTGTGAATCAGCTTCACACCAAAACACAGAAGGAAAGAGACTCTTTACCATGGCAACAGGCCCCATAGGCTCCTCCATGTGTGGCCTATTGAAAAAGAAGCTTCAAACAAACTTGAAACAAAGCTGACCTGCAAGTTCATGTTGCATGCGTTCTGTGAACAAGGTCCAGAAAGAGCGAAATCTCTGCATTCTGCTTTCAGCTCCACCACAGTGTTTGTGGTAGCTCCTCCCTGTCTAGTGATGCTCTGCCTTCAATAAGTCCTTAGAGTTTGCCCATAATGGTTTCCATGGCATGTGCCATCTGCTACCACTGATTTAGCCCATCTCATTATCTGTTTCCAGTACAAAAGATTGAACCCAGGACCTTGTGTATGTTAGACAAGTACCCTATTACCAAGTGGTATCCCGTGCTCCCTTTTTAAGAAAGTCTTGCTAAATTCCTCGGGCTGCCCTCAAACTTGGGGTCCTCCTGCTTTAACCTCTCCAGGGATTACAAACATGTGCCACCATATCGAGTCTGTATAATATGTTTAGCAAAATCAATTCTAGCCTCTTTTCTGTATGGATTAAAGTTACCATCACTAGTCTGTAAAACAAAGGAATGCTTGGCCATACATACTCTGTAAACTAAAGGCAGTGCATGCAAAGTAATTCGTCCTGAAGCATAATGGATCACCTGATCTTATCTAGAGGACACAGTGCAGTCAGAATTCCCAGGAAAAGAGGGGGGCTAGGAGAAGACAGGCATGGCACAGGTGCCTGGAAATGAGGAAGAGTTGCTCTCTTGTGCTTGAGTTCCTGGATCAAGGTGATGTTGTCAAGTGCATGCACATAAGTTGTTTTGAACACTCAACAAAACAAAACCATGATAGATGCTTGCCTCCCTTCCTTTCCATTACTCTAGAATGTTTCTTTGTTTCCATTATCTCCTACTGAAAGCAAAACCTAGAGTTACTGAGAAAGGTAAATAGGAATTCTCAAATCTTAACTAAACGCAGAGCTTCAGTTGTTACAGCAGCAAGCTGATGGGAACTGCCATTGGAAGCATATACTGCTTGAGCAGCAGTCTCTGTGAACTGAGGTCTTCAGATGGTGGTCCGCAGTAGCTACTGGGCCACCCATAATACCACTAGTAGCAGTTTGTCCCAGCTTCCATGTCATGTTGGTCAATTGGCAAAGACAACATGACAATACATCCCTCAGCACCTAATGGAAGGAGCTCTAAGAAAGTCTTTGAAGAACTTGTTACTGCCCTTGAGCGTGCATTTCAGCAAGTCCAACACTGAAACATTGTAACACTCTGTTAATTACTGATAATGGAAATCGATTTTCAAATGATAGATTCCTTTAACTAAGACAAGATTTTCCCCAGCACATTGTCTAACTTTAGCCTACAAGTTGGCACTCTGATTTTTGAGAGGCAGACAGTGTTTTGCAGCTCTTTGCTACTTCTTAAGGAAGGTGGAAGGAGCAAGGGGCTACAGTGCCTGGACAGTGGACACTCTGGGCCATGGAATGTGACAGTGCACAGCCCCTGCTGTGTTGTGCGCCCCTAACCAGTTCGTTTCTTTCAGACTGGGAAGAAGAACAGGTGAGCAGCCCGAACATCCTGCGACTCATCTACCAAGGCAGATTTCTGCACGGGAACGTCACGTTAGGAGGTAATTGATGTCCTCTCCTGCCATTGTTTATTTTAAATGACAGTGCCTTTGAGTTTACAAAAAAAGATGACTTGAGAGTCAATCTGAGGTCCCCTGCTTTGGGTGTGCCTTCTCCCTGTGAGATGAGCCCTGCTTGTTACAGGTGGGTTTCATTGAGCTGCCGGATGATATAGTCTAGATGTGACGCTCCTAAGCTAAAACCCATCACAGACCAGGACACACTTAGGACAGCAGCTTTTCATGTGAATTGGGAAATTGCTTGTTGTGTGGGGATAAAGTAAATAGCTGCTGTGGACACAGTGAGCTTCACTCTCTTCTTCCTCAGATTGTTCTTATTCATTTGGTTACTGTGTGTTTGTTGAGCTTTTTTAAGCATCTGCACTAATAAACCTCGACAGCATTGAATATGACCAAACACCTACCTGCCCCTTCTTCAGGTTACTCTGTTACATGGGACAATAAAATCCACTCTAAAAAGACTTGAGGGTTAGAGCTGGTGATTTCAGTGACTGACAGTGGCACATTAGTGGACTACTTCAGAGTCTAGGTTCACATGTAGCCTAGTTTGTGACAGGGTTAGATCTGGTCCAAAAACTACTCTAAGTAGTAACTGCCATTAGATGTAGAATTTATTTGGTTTGCTTCTCTATTTGTAGTTTTGCCTAATTAGATCAACCCTCTGGTGAGAGTTGACTGTTCTTAGTCTCCTGAATGTTTTATGAATATATCAATGGTGGGGCCATCTTTTATTTTTTTAAATTCCTATAGTTCAAACAAGACCTTGAATTAAGATTAATAGATTAAGCAGTTTCCACCAGGCCAGTGTCTTGGTGTCAGGTTAAAGTTCACAGGATTTGTGCTAAAATCAAGAGGGTTCATTTTCATTAAATTACAGTTTTTTAAAACTATTTTTTTAAAAGTGGTTTTAGAATAATCATCAAAGTGACTTTTCTCATTGTGACCATTGTGTGGCCACCAGTCTTTTTGGAAGCAAATTAAAGCAGCCTTCATGATTTAGACAGGTGGTGTGGAGTACGGTAGCCCTTGGTTGGCCAGTGTCACCTGGGACTTGGTTAGGCCGGATGATGCTAGTACTCCACAGTCCAGTGCTGCTAGGTGCTTGCTTAGACCACATGCTAGCACTCCGCTGTCCGCTTTCTAGGCTGCAGGCTACCTTTTTTGTCACCTGTACAGCTGTGGCAGGTGTTTTCAGTATTTTCGCAGCTGTTCTGAAAGTGTGAACTTGCTCAGTAACTTGTGAAGTAGATTTAGGACCTACAGCTACAGCTCAAAGTCAGAGATAACTGTAGGTTTTTTAATAGAATCAAAACTATTTGACAACAGTTTTTTAAATTTTTTTTTTTATTGCTATGGGGGACATGGTATGGAGGACAGGGAAACCTGATAGAGTTAGTTCTCTTCTCTAGCTTTACCTGGGTTTCAGGATCAAACTCTCTGCCTGCTGAGCCATCTCACCAGCTCAGAGAAAAGAACAGCCCAGTTATGGGAAGAGAAGGAGTCCTTGTAGGTGCTGTTCAAGCAGTGGGGGAGGGGAACTAGTAAGGCTCCAGGCAGGTGGATAGCCTTCCCACTGGGGCAGGCAGACACAGGAGGAGGGCTGGGCCTGCTCATTCTTCGCCTCTCCCCACCCACTTTAAGACCTGGTTTCACTGTGTTGTGCAGCTTAGCCTAGCACTGCTGGACTCCAGCAACCCTCCTGTCTCAGCCCCTTGAGTAGTCAGACTACAAGTCTGTAGTGGAGACTGTGCATTCGTTTCCCAACTGCCCAGATCCAAATAATCACTTAAAAACTATATTAATTACACAACTATTTGGCTATTGGCTCAGACATATTTCTAGCTAGCTCTTACATCTTAAATTAACCTATTTCTATTAATCTATGTATCACCATGAGGCTGTGGCCTACTGGTAAGGTTCTGGCATCTTTCTCCTTCAGCAGCTACATGGCAGATATTCTGCTGTACCATAGGCCAAAGCAGCTTCTTTATTAACCAATGGTAATAAAACATATTCACAGCATAGAGAGGGGAAATCCCACATTGCAGGTCCATACAGCTGGCTCTGTCATGCTGTGAGTGTCTGTGATTCACTCAGTTTCAAGTTTAAATTTGTGGTCTTCCGGTCTCTTTAAACATTTCTGAGTCCCCTTCTTTTGACTTGTTACTTTGTTAATCACGTGGAATTTTACTCTGCTGAAGGAGAGGCACAATGATAGCTCTGCTGAGAAGATGATGGTCAGCTGACACTCTTGACAGTCACTGGGGAACAGAGAGAGTGGGGCATCACCGGGGTGCTCTCCTTCATTCTTGTTCACTTACTTAATTTTGTGTGGCTAGGAGTGCAGGGCCTAATGCATGCTGTTCAAGTCCTTTGCCTTTGAGTTACCAGTCCAGCTCCAACCCTGATACTCATTAAAATGCAGATTTCTGCACTTAACCATTTCCCACCAGTGTGACTTTGGAGTTGAAATGCTGGTGGTGGTTGTGTGTAAAGGAAAAGTTGAAATCCTATCTTCTGGATGTTGCCCTGTGTATAGAAAGGTCTTCCATGAAGGAGGGCATTCCAGTTTCTGGCTTCTGCTTCACCTTCTGCTGCCAGCAGCCATGCATGCTGTTTGCTGTTGAGTTGGGTGCAGAAGAGAAGTGCCAGCCATGCAGCTGTGAGTCAGTGACGATGTATGGGCAGCTAGCAGTCAGTAGGTCTGCATAGAGCATGCCTTGAAAAGCGGGGCACAGACTAGTGCAGTGAGTTTATAGTGCGCTTTCTCTCAGATAAGACAGATTCCAGAGTCTTTCCAGTGGTGAAGCTAGGAGAATCACTTGTAACTGTACACTCCCCTGGGGTGAGGAAATGTCTCCTTGTGGAGAAGCCACAACCTGAAGCCATTCAGAAACCGGCAGCGTTTCTAAGTGCTTTCATCCCTGCCTAGTGATTTTACAGAATGACGTGTATGTAACAGTTTGTCCCTTCTTTTTTTACATAGCATTAAAACTTCCTTTTGGCAAAACAACAGTGATGCATTTGGTGGCCAGAGAGACCCTGCCAGAGCCCAACTCACAAGGTAAGTCTACCCTGGAAGATGCCTAACTTGAGCCATCAAGACATCCTGCCTGCTTCCACTTAGGCATTCTGCTGAGAAGGAAATTTTCATAGTATATGAAATGAGCTTATGGAGCAAGTAGCCAGGTGGTTTTTGAAGCATGCCAAGATGAAAAGATTCCTTATTTACAGGGTTATAGTTTTGTAAAGCAAGCTTTGAGCAAGCTCAGGCTGTTTTGACTATGCCTCTGCATTTGCCTCTCCGCCCAAGACCCAGCTGGCTAAAGCAGGCTGTCTTTGTTTCCCCAGGACAGAGGAATCGGGAGAAGACTGGGGAGAGCAACTGCTGCGTGATCCTGTGACGTGTTGCCAGCATGTGCCACAGTCTATTGATGCTGCTGGGACAGAGAAGGTTCAACAGCGTCCCACACCTGTAGGACAGTCACCTGCACATCCATGGGGCTGAATTACTCGGGAACTCTGTCATCTCTTCTTATAAAGTAAAAAGAACCAAGAACACTGTCATCTGGTCCTTTATTCCTGTCTCTCTTGTCTGTGTTGAGCAGTCTGAAATGCACAGTGGTCTCCAGGGGAAGTCGCCTTGCTGTCACAAAGGCTCATCCGCAGAAGTCAGAAATCAGGTGTTGCAAGTACAATTTGCAGTGAAAAAAGATTATCGTTATTTTCCTCATCAGCAGAATCTGCCAGCGCCTGTGGTGCCCAGAAGTACCCCGTGACAGTCCACATTGAAGGACACTCAGCATCAGTGAAGTTAGTCACCAGGCCAGTCGCACAGGGAAAATGGGAAGGGATCCAAAATGCTAGGTGACGTCTACCAAAGTCAGCCACAGTGGCTGTCCTCACAGGATATCCAAGTGGGCGTGACTGTCCTCACTGCAGCAAAGGAAAAGCCATGCCTGCTGCCCCCAGCACTCTGCAGAGGATATCTCTGCTGCCTGCGCCCTGAGTCCTCTTGGCAAGGGGCTCATCCAGACAGCACAGAGGGCAGGCAGCAGTGTGTCCCTAGCCTTAATGTGGAGGGCCAGTCGCTCAGGGGCTGTCACTGTGCAGAAACGGTAGGAAGCCTCAGCAGCAGATCCGATTGTGTATTTGAATATCAGAAAATTGGAAACTCCCACCACTGTCACTCATCTGTAACCATGCCCTGCATTATGCTTACTCACTAGGACAGAGGAATCCTTTTAAACAATCTCCAGATACTAATTTTGTTACTTTATGTAGTTTGCATCTGGAATCAGTGCTTGCAGTTGTATTAAGATCACAAGCTGATTTTTAAGGCATACATGATTAGTAGCACCACTCTTATTTTTACCAATAATTTAAAAATTGATATGCTATAAATAAACAATTTGCACAGCACTAAAGCATGAGCTAATTTCATCTAAACCTGTAAAAAAAAAGATTTTATATTTTTTTCACTGGGAAGAAATCTTCCTGGATGAAATTACAAATATGTGTAGATTATATTTAATAAAAAACATAAAATATCTAACTGTAGAATGCAAATATAGATTGGCGTGTAGCATATAGACCAGTATTCCATATCAATAACTTTATCCAGCCTTTTTAAAGATGAAGTTGCAGACTGCGTTGTGTTCTGTATTTAAAGAGGGTTCTTAGCTCTCAGCAGCATTAAGTGTCAGTGGTCTCAATGGTCATCTTTGTTTAAATGCAATCAGGTTACTTTATTCATTGTTAATGCATTGATGAAGAGGCTTTATATGCAGTAGATCTACGAAAATATTGTTCATACTGATCAGAATTAAATTTGTATAGAAGAGTTTTAAAATGAATGTAAATAGTACTAAACCTTTTCTTTTTGCAACCTGTACTTAATAGATTCCGTCTGTAAACTAAATAAAAAATTGTAGTGGATTTTGTGAGTGATTGAAAGGTCAATAATTGCTTAAGCCTTGTTTTATCTATTTTACAATTAATTTTCTACTCTTCTGGGTCTTTTGAAATCCATTCACTTACCACTCTGTTGCTACGTGGGTGTGCCCCGTGTCTTCATCACTTACCCAGTTGGTGTGTGAATCACAGCAACTGGGGTTCTGCCTTGGGTACCACTGAGACGTTACATTCAGAAGATGTTCATGCCCATCTGCTGTGTAGGCACTGACTGGAGAAGACTCCAGCAGGTAGTTAGCTGAACAACTCAGTCATAATGTCTGTGTTCTTTTGTAAATCAAACTACTCGTTTATCATTTTTAATACTTTGATTCTAGTTACTCTCTGCCTTCCCACAGTTAGGGGTTTTCAATTAATTGTGATTGAATTTGGACAGTTACGAATATCTCTATTGGCAAGAAGTAAAATCTTACACTGAAAACACCAAAAATGTGCTAGTGTATACATGAAAACACTGGATTCTCCCTACAATGGCTAAAGTGGGATTGATCATACTCAGGATCGAGATTGGAGGTCTCTGCCTAGAATAGCACAGCTTCCCTAAGGGTGAGCGGTGCCTTGACCCAGTTGACCCAGTGTGTAAAGAGAGCCTGAGTCATGGGCCTGACCCCAGCCCTGTAACTCAGTCATCTGCAGCCTGCAGAGTCCTGATTTAAGTGCTCCATGTAATGGGGTCTTCTATGTTAAACCTCAGCATGCCTTTCTGGTTGGAACCGTTAGCTCTCTCTCCAGGATAAGTTGTATGTGACACCTCATTCATGCAGAGGTTTTCACATGGCCAGGCAGCCCCTGCTGTCATCTTGACCAATGCTGCAGCCGTTTCTGTAGCCAGTGCATGGTAAGCAGTGCTTAATGTGAAAGGAAATGAAACTTTCTTCACCTGTTGAAGAATGGTCCTGCTGTTTTGAATGACTTCCATTCATAATAGTCATAAATATCTTATTTATCTTTCTACTCCTTTTCAGTTTATTTTATGGCACTCAAATAAAATTCACCATGGCCCAGCCGCTCCTCTGCTGTTTATCTAAGTGAGAGAAAGCCAGCCAGAATTTACCACCTTCCACACTGTCCTCTTTGGTACCCGTCGTGGGCATCCCCCCGCTCACATCATTAGCAGGCAGGCAGCAATTACGCTTTCCATGGCTAAGGTGTGCTGGAGTTCTTGGGCACAGGCACATCTCCTGTGGTTCATGATGTCCTCTAGTCCCCAGGTGCCATCCTCAGAGGACTGTCATCCCATACCTTACATACAGAGCGCCGTACTGAAGGAATCATGAGCGAAACTGAGAAACAGCGACTACTTCCCTATCAGGGTCTGCCACAATGACAAGGGTTAGTTCGTAACTTTTTTTTATGATACTATCTTCCACATTGACAGCTTTCAAGATGTACAGAGTAGAGTAGTAAGTAAACGTTTGGAGAAAGGAGCATCAATCTCATCATTCACCAATGTGAAAAGACTTGGCCAAATGTGCTTTTAAACGCTGTGCCAGTGGGTGGCTTGCAGGCACTTGTGTAGGTAGGTGTAGCCAGTGTCAGGATGTCGTTACTACACCAGATCACTTCTCACTTCGCATGTTGGTGTTGGAGCATCTGTGGTGCCGTGGGAGAAGCTGCTGAAGCGATTGAAGGAAGTCATAGAATCCAGCTCTGCTGAGGGACTGGCTGCCAGCTGGGACCCCAGACTCCCTTTCAGAATGCAGGAAAGCTAATGTAGAAATCTGACAGGGAGCTCCGCAGGAGCAGAGCAGTGTCCCCAACTCCCGCCACGGTCCCTGTCAAGTGGTTTTTCTCTAGGGATGTCACTTACTGAACAGTTGCTGGCTTTCAGTGTTTCTCCAGTTTGATAATACTGTATCCTCGAATTTCAGTACCATAGAAACAGCTGGGCTTTGAGAGTGGGAGACATCAGGAGAGCTGATATTTGAGCCTCAGCTTTCCCACCATTAAGGTAACACTTGTTTGATAGGTTTGGTGTAGAGATTGCTTTTAAAGAAAGCCATCTTTGCCCAAGAATGGCAGCCGTGTCACAAAGCTGCATGTGCTGGACCGGGACATTCACTCTAAATTTTAGGAAAGCAGCATGCACAGAGGCCAGAGGACATCTCAGGAATGAGTCCAGGTGAGTGTCCAAAGGAAGACAGCAGTGAAAACCTGGAAAATGTGCTTGGTGTTAGCAAAGAACCTGACGGTTCCATGAGATGTGACTGTAGGTTGTGTCCCCAGCTTAGAGCCTGGTGTGTTTGTTAAGCGAGATCTGTATTGTTTTTTAACATAGACTTAGCTGGGTGTGGTGGCTTGTTTGCCTTTAATCCCAGCACTGGGAAGGCAGATCTCTGTGAATGCCACACCAGCGTGGGCTACATAGTTTCAGTCCAGCCAAGGGTCACACGGTACACCCTATCTCAAAAATATAAATAGATGGATAGATAGATAGATACACACACACACACATATATATACACATATGTACTTTTTAAAAAATAGACCCAGAGTTGGGCTACAGCTCACAATGAATGATTGGGTACTTGTCAAAGGCTCTGGTGTGGGTTCATCCCAGCGATGAGAAAGATAACAATGGTGTGAGCTACATGTCAGGAAGAGGTCTGAATAAAATGCTGTGTTTATAATTCAGATTGTGGCTGCTGGCTTCTGTCTAGTTCCACGTCAGAAAAACAGGCAAACTGAGGGCCATGCAGGGGCCCACAGTCCGGGACAACACCTGAGGCTGTGTTGGTCTTAGAGGGTCCAGTTGCCACTGGGGCCATACAGACCTGAATGTCTGTGCTGCCACCCCGGGCCATGGTGTCATCCGGGCTGTGGACCATGTCTGGGTTCATGGCCCTACCACAGTGTTGATGCCCATGGCACCTCTCACCATCAAAGGCTGAGCAGATACCTGGGTTCTAGGCTGCAACCTGGGCAAATGTTGGCATCTGCAGGCCATGCTGCCACTTGGGCCATGCCAATCTGGATGATCTGCAATCCCAACTAGAGCCACAATGACATCCAGGCCCGACCTGTTGCCAAGGACCATGTCTGGGTCCGTGGTTCTACCTCAGCAGGAGTCTGTGCTGTCTGTGGCCCATATTGCTGGCCAGGATCTGGGCACTACTTGTTGTCTTCTTGGTAGGGGCCATCTCTGAGTGTATGGCCTTGCAGCATCTGTAGTCTGTGCTAGTGACAGGCTCATACTGACCTAAACAATATGCCCTGTCACCAGGGACCAGGGCCATGTCAAGGCCCATGGCCCTACCACAGACAGGACTTACGCTGATGTATGAGATTCCTATTGCCAACCATGGCAGTGCAGATGCCTGGTATCTGGGCCCACACCTGGGACCATGTGGCAGTGTAGGGATTCAAGGCCACACTACACTATTGTGTCCTTGCCAATCTAAGTGACCTGCACTGCCAACCAGGACCATGGTGATATCTGAGCCTGGGCTGCTGCCAAGAACCATGTTTAGGTCCATGGTTCAACATAGCTGAGGTCTTTTCATGGCCCATAGCACCACTCAGGCCACATGGATGTCAGGGCCCTCAGTCTCCACCTAGAATCAGGTTTGTGTCCAAGGGTTGAGCCTCTGCCAGGGCCATGTAGATCTGAGTATCCTGCACTTCCACCCAGGGACATGGTGGGCCTGGGCCACTGCTAGGGGTCATCTCTGTGTTCATGGCCTTGCAGCATCTGTGATCTGTGCTGATGTCTGTGTTTCCTCTTACCACCGAAAGCAGTGAGGATAGGGCTGCACAGAGTTGCTCCTGCCCTCCACCAACCACACCACTCTGGAAAGCAGGCCCTGCACCTCCCCAGGGGAACAGTGGGTTGCAGGTTGAGCTGGCCCTGAATATGCTACAGTAGGAGAGTTAGCCCCATGGTCTGTCACATGGTGGCATGGGCAAGAGAGAGGTATCCTCTTGTCCCTTGCCCCTTATCACCCCTCCTGCAGGCCGAAAAGCTGGTTCCAGGGTCACAAATGGGAGAGCTGATCCCTCAAAGGCTACAGCACTCTGGAGAGTGGGCCCTGCACCTGGCTCAGGTAGCATAGTAGAGCTGACCCTGTGAGCAGAGGCCCAGTGCCGTAAATGCATGTGGGAGATCTGGCGCCACCCTTCGCCTACCATCTGGTGGCGTGCTGTGGGACAATGGTCTTGTACCCTGTTAAGATTTGTCACTTGTATTGGTTTAATAAAATGCTGATTGGCCAGTAGCCAGGCAGGAATATGCTACAGTAGGAGAAAGTATAGGCAGAGCGACCAGAACAGGAGAATTCTGGGAAGAGGAAAGTCTCAGTCTGCAGTCATCACCAGACCAAGAAGAGGTAAGGTAAGGAAATCTCGCAGGCTGACCAACCCAGCTACCACCCAGGCCCAGAACCAGGACTATAAGGCAGCTCACCCCAACACCACCTCATCTATGAACTTTTGATGCCTGTGAGGGGGTTGGACCAAAGCTACAGGATCTCCATAACACAAGACAACAATAGGATAGCCAAGAGGAGTCTCAGAGAGGGCCCAGTGTCAAGACCAATGACTCAGTGCAAGTAAAGATGTATGGACTAGAGGGTGTACTGTGGGACTCCCTGGGCATGCTACAGCTTCTATGCCTAGGTTTTTCTTATTTTGTTTGGTTGTTGGTTGTGTTTTTTTTTTTTGGTTTGACTTTTAAATTTTGTTTTTGAAGGGGGTTAGGGTTAGGGTTATGCAAGGGCAGAGGGTGGAAGCCAGGGGATGGGGAAATGAATAGGATCGAATGTATGATGTGAAATCAACAAAGACTCAATAAAAAGTTAAAAAAAAAAAAAAGGAAAAAACAGGCAAGATAAACCAGTGTGACATCATGATTTGATGACTCGGAATCTTGTTTGGGCAAGGCTCCTGATAATCTTTTAAAACATTACATTTGTTTACTGTGTGTGTGTGTGTGTGTGTGTGTGTGTGTGTGTGTGTAAGTCAGAGAAAATGGTGGGAGTTAGTGCTCTCCCTCCACCATGGGTTCTGTTGTGAGGTATCCACCAGAGACGATTTCTCAGATACAGGTTCAAGCCAATAGAAAGTCTTCATTACCTGACTAGCAACTGCCACTGGGCATTCACAATCCCAGGGTAGCCCCAACTTTTCTCAGGGTGAGCCTGTAAGAGCAAAAACCACATCCTGGGTTGACACACTTAGCTAACAAGAAGTTAGCGAGAAGTGGAACTACAGAAGCCATAAAAGCAAGGCTAGCATATTAAGAGACTTTTCTAGAACTGTGGGCTGACGGGTTAGGTCTGTGAATTTCCGTCATGGCATCAGTTGTACTAAGGTCTGTGGCTTAATTCTATCTGGAAGATTTTGTGTACACACACAGAGGCACACACACACACACACACACACACACACACACACACACACACACACACACGCATGCTCATCCCTTCTCTTCTTCCTCCTCTCCCCTCCTTTCTCCTCTTCTGTTTTTTCAGATACTGTTGCCCAGGTCGACCTTGGACTTCTAGGCTAACACAGTCTCTCTGCCCCACCTCAGTCTAAAGTCCATAGAACCAGAGTTCAGAGCTGACCAGACCTGCCTTTTGTACACAACTTTGTGACTGCCTCGTGTCCCTCTTGCCAGCCCCTTCTTTCACCCCGCCCCGATTTTTGGGTTCCCTTCCTCCTCTGACTACTTTCCCCTCTGCTTTCGTGAACAGTTCCGTTTTCATTTGCACTCATTTTCGTCTCTACACGTTTTTCTTCTGTCAGCACTTTGATTTTCAGCTATGTCTAGGGCTTCAATTTTTTTTTTAACCTTACATGCTGGTTCTTTGATTGCAGTTGACTATAGTTTAAAGAAATGGCCTGGGCAGAGGGGGAAGGGAAGCTGATGTGAAGGCTCCCTGGCCAAGGCACACCTTGCAACCTCTGCTAGTGCAAGTGTTCCCACCTGGGCTGGTCCTCAGGCTTCTGGTTGTCCTTCACATTCAGGAATAACTCTGAAACCTTCATTTCTGCTAGAACACCCCTTCTTCCTTTCTGACATCTCTCCCGGTGTTCTACACTTCTATCTTCTCAGCTCTCCCCTGGACTCCTGGAACTTGTTCTGTTTGTTCATTTCTCATTCTGCTGGTCAGGAGGAAGGGGATGTGGCAGAGCCTGCAGATGCACATGGTTCGCACGGTTATTTAGTCATTTTCTCTTTTCATTATTTTTATTGGCATATATTAATTTCACAAAACAGTAGGTTTCGTTGTGAGATTTTCATACAAAGCACATACAGATAATGTACTTTGATCACATTCACCACTCCATCCCATTCCTCAGAAATCTCTCCTTCTTATGTCTTGTAGGGAGCCAAGGAGGTACTGAGTGGATGTGTGAAGAGAGGATGGAGTCCTGAGTGGATGAGGAGAGGATGGGGTCCTGAGTGGATGAGGAGAGGATGGGGTCCTGAGTGGATGAGGAGAGGATGGGGTCCTGAGTGGATG
>JAQHUG010000136.1:3090355-3108833 GCA_028555095.1 Dicrostonyx torquatus
CTGCTCTTCAGCTAGACTTTGGGAATTCAGTCCAGTGTTGAGCACATTTTCTTTCAAATTCCGCAATGTCCAGATGCCTTTCCTTCCGAGGTTGACCGCACACAGGTGAAATGGCTTGTTCGGTTGCTGGAAAGCGAGTTCCCACCACCAGCTGAACCCTCCACTGAGTGATGGGGGCTGGTGTCCTCTCTGTCACATGGCTGCTCCTCCATAGAGCTGGGCTGTGCTTTATGGATGGAGTAAACAGCTAACATATGTTCAGTTACTACTTTGTCTACTGAGCCCTCCTAGTCACAGCTAAGGCTGACTGGTGACGGACCAGAACAAGAGTTCAGCCATAGGTCCAAAGGCAGCGGCTGAGCAGGCTCAGGGGACAGAGTATGGGCCATGGTGGGTTCATCAGGGGCCCTGCCACTCACACTGAGGGACAGAGGCTCATGGAGCCTGCCGGATGATTGACTTGGCAGAACAATTAGGTCATGGTGTGAAATCAGGCTCTGCTTCTCCAATTATAGTGAGCTATATAACACAAATGCAGAGGGGTCCTGGTCCTTCAGTCAAGGTTCTGTGGAAAACCCACCAATGTCCTCTCCAGAGAGACCCCTACAGCCTCTCAACAAAGAACACAGGAACTGGGAGATGCACCACCATGTTGAAAAACGTATGTGTATGAGTGTTCTGCCTGTGTGTGTGTGTGTGTGTGTGTGTGTGTGCGCGCGCGCGCCATGTCCGTGCAGTTCCCATGGAGGTTAGAAGAGGGAGTCCCTGGAACTGGAGTTATTGATGATGTGGGTGCTGAGAACTCCGAAACCAAAGCACGTGGCAAGTGGTAAGTCAGAAAGGGTTCCAGCCTCACTGTGTGTACGTCCATCCACTTTTACCTCTGCCAGTGTGCGGTGCCTTCTTCCAGAAAAGCACACTCATGGACCTAGACACATGTGACTTAGCATCCCTGCTGGCCGGCTGCTTCATTCTGACCCTCGCCTGGCCTTTCAGATCTTGTTTTGAATAGTGACATTCCATTCCCATCTTATATCCCAGGATGCCTCCCACAACTGGACCACATCAGCTCAGCCCCACTCTAAAGAAGAGAGTTTAGACAGTTCCCAGATGTAATAAAACTGGGCATAATTATTTGACCCTACAATTTAAAAAGATTTTTGTAGCAAATTTCTCAGGATCTGGCTTTTCATGGTGTATTGCATATTAGTTCATTTTTGTTACTATGACCAAGTAGCTCTGACAGGTTAACTTTATATGTAGTTCACAATTGCACAGACTGGCATGGTCCCCACCTGAGCTCTGGTGAGGACCTCAGCCAGTGACAGAAGTGCAAAGGGAGAGTTGGGAGGAAGGGGAAGAGTAGGGGAGGAGAGAGAGAGGAGAGAAAGAGATGGGGGAAGCGAGTGGCAGAGGAGAAGAGGGCATAGAGAGGAGGTAGAGGGGACAAGAGGAAGGAGAGGAGGAAAAAGAGAGAAGAGGGAGTGGGAGAGAAGAGGGTGGATCTGATGCTCCCCTCACCTCTGAGGGTGCACAGCATGCACACAGGCAAACACTTATACACATAAATTTTAAAAATAAAGTATTTTTCAATTAATTAATTAATCTACTTTACTATTGAAGGCTTGAACCCAGCCCTTGTATTTAAGCTGTATGCCCAGAGCTCTCATGCTTCCTTCTTCTTCTTTTCTTTTGGGTTTGTGTTTCTTTGTCTTTGTTTCGAGACAGGGTTTCTCTGTGTAGCCCTAGCTGTGCTGGAACTCGCCTTTTAGAATGACAGGCCTCAAACGAAGAGCTTCATGTGCCGCTGCTTCCTGCATGCTGGGATTAAAGGCGTGCGACACCACTTAAGTCATGCTTCCCTTTTATTGCTGGTGCACATTAGTTTAAGCAAATTGGTGTGGGAGGTCCTGTCTATGTGTTGCTTTTATTGGTTAATGAATAAAGAACTGGCTTGGCCTATAGCATGGGAGGAGGAGGGCAGAGTCAGGGAGACGCTATGGAGCCTCTGCTGGAGATAGACGTGCTGAAACTTTGCTGGTAGGCCATGACCTCATGGTGATGTACAGATAAATAGAAATGGGTTAAATTAAGATGTAAGAGTTAACCAATAAGAAGCTAGAGCTAATGGGCCAAGCAGTGATTTAATTAATGCAGTTTCTGTGTGATTATTTCGGGTCTAAGGTAGATGGGCGGCCAGGACAAACCAGCAGCCCCTCCTTCCAACAGCACATGGCAACCTTAACTGCACTCTGTTGTAGAGTATTATTTTAACCAGGCAAAGGTGTGTTACCTCTGCTTGTGCTGCAGAACATTACTGTGTAAAGGTGTGTTTCTTTTGTTTATACTGCATTTATTTCACCTTACCTGCCTAAGGCATCTGATTTGTCTATGAAAGAGCTGAACAGCCAATAGCAAGGCAGAGAAAGAATAGGAGGGGCTGGTGGGCAGAGAGAATAAATAGGGGGAGCAATCTGATTTTGGAGGAGAAGAAAGACCAAAAGAAGAACGATCTGTTGCCTTGAGATGCTGGAGGCAAGAAGTCTGCAGGGTTTGTGCCTTCTGAGAGCAGCAAAGGAAGCTCAGCTTGGGGCTTCCCTCCAGCTCCCAGTTGCTGGCTGGCAATCTCTGACAGACACACAATGCTAATCTGCCATCACATTCACATGGCATCCCCCTGTCTGTCTGTCTGTTTACAACCTTAGTCTTATTGGGATCCACAGTAACCTCCTTGTAGCTAAGGTAAATGCAGTGAGTGACCCTGTTTTTTTCAAGTGTGGTCTGTTGGAGGTACTGGGGGTTAAGACATGGACACATCAGCCTGGAGCACAAGGACCAGCTTTAGTCCCTAACGCCTGCTGAATCAGTTACTTTCTGTTGCTGTAATGAGACACCGTGACCAGGAGTAATTTAGGGATAGAAATGTTTATTTTGAGTTATATTCCAGAGGGCCAAGAGTCCATTACGGCAACAGCATGGTGGGAGCAGGAAACTAAGAGATCACAGCTCCAGCACGGAGCAGAGAGTGAACTGGGAGAGGGGAGAAGCTATCTCTCAAAGCCCACCCCAACCATGATGCCCCTTTCCCAGCAAGGCTGCACCTCTAAAAGGTCCCTTAACTTCCCAAACGCCTCCACTCACCCGGGACCTGAGCCTGTGGGGACATTTCTCACTCGGGTCCCAATACCCACTCTGCATCAGGCCTTTGCTAGGTGCTGAGAGCTGCTAGCAGGAGGGGTGGGTGAGCCATCCATACACTACTCCAGAGGAGTGGCCTGCATCTGTCAGACAGCAGACATGTGACTGAGGTTTTACAGGAACACAAGGAGTGACTCTCAGGGAAAGGGCATTTCCAGGCTGGGAAAATAACACCCTTTACCCCGTGTCTAAGGCGACTCTTTCAGGGCTGTGTTTAAAGTCAGGTGCCTGAGGTGTAAGAGAGGAAGCCTTACACACTGTTGGGAGAGTGTGTACTGGTGCAGACTCCATAGAAATTATTATGGAGGTTTTTCAAAAGGTCTAAAAATAGAACCACCATATGACCCAGCTATACCACTTCTGGGCATTTATCTGAAGCACCCCATGTCAACATGCTACAGAGACACTTAACACGCCCATGTGTATTGCTGCTCTATTCTCAATAGCTAAGAAATGGAGCCCGTCTAGATGGAAGTGGAAAACAAACACTGGGGATTTACTCACATATAAAGAGGAATAAAATCATAATATTTACTGAAAAATGGAAGGAGCAGCAGATCATTAAATGAAATAAAGTAGACTACGAAAGACAATAGCATATTTTCTCACATATGCAAAATCTGTCCACCCATCCATCCACCCACTCATCCACCCATCCATCCATCCATCCATCCATCCATCCATCCATCCTCCCATCTATCCATCCACCCATCCATTCATCCATCCACCCATCCATCCATCCTCCCACCCTCCCATCCATCCATCCATCCACCCATCCACCCATCCATCCACCCATCCATCCACCTTCCCACCCACCCACCCATCCATCCATCCATCCTCCCACCCATCCATCCACATAGGGCATGAAAGTAGAACAGGGCTTCTGTGAAAGGTGAAGGGAGCAAGAAAAGCTACTGGAATACATTGTGTTCTGAAAGTGTCGGGGGGGGGAATAATTGGGGATAGGATGGGGGCCAGCAAGCCAGCAGAGAGGATTGGGGAGAGCAGAAGAGAATATATACATATATATTATATATATAAAATAACACAGAGACTTATTAATTATGAGAGTTCGACCTTAGCTTAGGCTTGTTCCTAACTAGTTCTTACAACTTAACTAACCTGTATTTTTAATCTACATTCTGGCACAGGGTTTGTTCCCTCACCTCCGTACTGTCCGTCTTCTTCCTTCCTCCATGTCTGACAGGCAGCTCCGCCTTTCTTCCTCTCAGAGTTCTCCACCGGCCAGAAATCCCACCTATGCCTCCTGCCTATTGACTGTTCAGCTTTCTATTACACCAATCACTGCAATATGTATTATCTTCACACAGTGTAGAAATATACCACAACACTTGGCTGGTCTCTGTTTCTTTCATCTTGGCTTTAATTCCTGAACCCTACAAGGCCTGGTCGTCATTAGCGTTTTATTGTGACCCAGGATGAGTCTGGATTGTTTTTGAGTTAAAATAAACTCCAAGGCTAGAAAGGCTGACATAGTTCATTTTAGGCTTTGAAAAATATGCTAGCCAAGGCAGCCCCTCCAATTTGCCATTGCTGTTGAGAGGTTTGATTCTGGCTGTTTTGCAACGTTTGGGGAGCAAACAACCTCTATAAACTGTTTCCAAAGGATTTTTGCTTTAAATATCTCCACAAATGATTACAGTTGTTTTCTGTATATTTTATTCATTCAATATCTCCACAAATGATTACAGTTGTTATCTGTATATTTTACTCATTCAACTTAGCAGCAAGTAGCTTTTATTTGAAGCCGTAAACAAAAGCAAACTCAATAAGCTGGTGGGCCGCATGCACAGTGCAACAAGCCTGAGTCTGAAGCTGTATTTAAAATTCAGCTTGAGACACACAGCATCCAAACCGCCTTGATGCAAGCTGACCCACAGCAGTAAGCACCTATTACCTTGTACTTAGAATACACAACTTTAAAACTAGTAGTGATTTAAAGGTATTCCTTTCAAATATTTATGGTACCCTTAAACATCTGAGGTTGCTGGTCAGTGGTGGCCCACGCCTTTAATCCCAGCACTCAGGAGGTAGAAGCAGACAGACCTCAGTTCAAGGCCAGCCTGGTCTGCAAAATGAGTTCCAGGACAGCCAGGGTTACACAGAAAAACCCTGTATTGGAAAAAAAAAAATTTGAGGTTGGCAGTTCTGAACACAAAAAGCCAGGGAGGCTTTTCCAGCCCCACTGCTGTCCCTCCTCCAAAACCCACTGGCTTTTTGTAGGTGTAGAATCCATCACAAAACTGCGACTGATGACAGCTGAGATGCTTCCGACCACTGGTCAGTAGCAGCAGCAGAAGCAGCAGCCCCAGCAGCAGTAGCAGCACTGGTCTTGACAGTAGTAACAGGAGCGCTGTCTAATTTACAAATGAGATTTCTGCAATTGAAAATGCATCTTTGAATTTACCAGAATGAGAACTTTGGAAAAACCCTTCTGCTCTTGCGTTGAGCCAGGAACAAGCACAGAAGGGAAGTTCCCAGATTGGTGCCCTGCTCAACATTTGGAAGCACCGTTCAGCTTGTGCAACCCTGATTTTGGTTCCTAAATCCAGTCCAGCTCTGTCACAACCCCAGACCACTTTGATCACCTTCCTTCAGAAAGTTCAGAGCTGCTGAATGTAAAAGCACCGCTTCTGTCACAAGAGAGGAAGGCGAAGAGGAAAGGACTGTGGTCACAGCCTTGTGACCTTCAGGAGACTCGGCTCTTGGTTCCCACACCCACTAGTGAGGACTGGAGAAAGCACTGGACAGTTCCACTAGAGTAATGGCCATCTGCCCTGGGAGGACTCCTTCCCTTCCCCCTCGTTAAATAACTACTGACTGCAGTTTGGATCAAGTCCCCCACCCAGTCGTGAGGAGAGGCAGTTAAAGGGAGTTGAGATGTCCTTCAGGGTGAAGTGCTTACCTAGTTGGTGTGAAGCTTATGTGTGAAGCTCTGGTTTGGTCCTGGCAGCGCGCGCGCGCGCGTACACACACACACACACACACACACACACACACACACACACACACACACACTGGAAGGGTGGAGGGGAGGGGCTGCAGACACTTTGATGATCACACCTCAGAAATGATAAATATTCAATAAATAACATAATAATTATATTTTGTTTCTCAAACATCAAGTTGTTAAAGACAGACTCATTAAACATGAAGAGTCTGGGAGCTGGAGAGATGTCTCAGCAGTTAAGAGTATAGTCTGCTCTTGCAGAGGACCTGGGTTCAGTTCCCAGCACCCACATGATGGCTCACAACCATCTGTAACTCCAGTTTAAGGGAATCCCTGTCCTCTTTGAGCTCCATGGGCACTAGGTACATGGTGTGCATATACACATTCAGCAAATCAATCATATACACAAAACAAATAAAATAATGACATATTTGAAAAATAAAGGAACATGACACAAAGTGAAAAGCACTCCATTATCTATAAATGAAAACAAAATGCTTCAGTCTTTTCCCAAGTGAAATCTGAAGACATGGAGCGGCTCACGTACATTATTGTTCAATCACGAACATACTTTTGTTGAAACATTTTAACCGTTGGAAGGGCTGGAAAAGGCCTTATACGAGTAGAGAAACTGTGAAGAACTGGCTTGCCCCACACATTGCTAAGATTCATCTTCAAAGAATTCCATCTCCTGCCTGCAGCAGGCTTTCTGCGACCACCAGCCCCCACATGATGGCACGGAAGCTTTATTAGTTAGGAATGCTGGGCCTTGGTTTACACTTGTCCCATTAGCTCTTATAAGTTGTTTTAGCCCATTTCCCTTCATCTGTGTTTGCCTCGGGGCTTTTCTACCTTTCTTTCGTTCTGTACGTCCTACTTTCCTGCTCCCTCTGTGTCTAACTGGCTGGTGGCTGCCTGGCTGGCTTGACCCTGGTTATCTCCCTTACTTTCTCCCTAAAAGCTTAGATTCCTCCTCCTACTTATTCTCTCTGCCTGCCAGCCCTTCCTATCCCTCTACTGCCTAGTTATTGGCCATTCAGCTGCCTTAGGCAGGCAAGATAAAACAGATGCAACACATCTTTACGTGGTTAAACACAAACTCAACATAAACAAATGACACATGTCTTTGCATAAACAAATATCCTGTTCCACAACACCTCCCTGTTACTCTGCCTAATTCTCTTTGCACAATTCCCTGGGGTCTTTGTTGAGGGAATCGGCCCTTAAGTGGCCCACATGCCTTTAATCCCAGCACTCAGGAGGCAGAGGCAGGCAGATCTCTGTGAGTTCAAGGCCAGCCTGGTCTACAGAGTGAGTTCCAGGACAGACAGAGCTGTTACATAGAGAAACTCTGTCTCAAAAAACCGAAAATAAAAAATCAAAATAAAAAAAAATTGGATATGCATTTTTATCTTTACCTTTTTTGTTCATTCAGTTACAGATGTGGCTTCCAAGGAAACTTCCATTTCCACTTCAATACTACTCTGCTAGGAAATTTTTTTCCTTTTTTTTTTTTTGGTTTTTCGAGACAGGGTTTCTCTGTAGCTTTGGAGCCTGTCCTGGAACTAGCTCTTGTAGACCAGGCTGGTCTCGAACTCACAAAGATCCGCCTGCTTCTGCCTCCCGAGTGCTGGGATTAAAGGCGTGGGCCACCACCACCCAGCTTTTTTTCCTCTTATATCTTCTAAAAAGTAGGTTGTGCTGGAAGCATAGTTCAGTAGGAATCCCTAGGTTCCAGTGCTGAGCCACAAAATGTGAGGACCTGAGTTCAGATCCCCAGAACCCACAGGAAGCCAGATGTAGTAGCACCTCTCTGTAACCCCAGCATTCCTATGGTGGGGGTGGATGCAGGAGAATGCCTGGAACCTTACATACCAGCTAGTCTCATGTATGTAGCGGCAAGAACGCCTCCCAAAGGTGCCCTCTGACCTCCACATGCCTGCTGTTGGCACTATGCATGTACACACATAAACACACACAAAATAAGTTTGTTTTTTTTTTTTGTTTTTCGAGACAGGGTTTCTCTGTGGCTTTGAAGCCTGTCCTGGAACTAGCTCTTGTAGACCAGGCTGGCCTTGAACTCACAGAGATCCGCCTGCCTCTGCCTCCCGAGTGCTGGGATTAAAGGCGTGTGCCACCACCACCCGACAAGGTTTGTTTTTTTAATGTATTTTTTTTTCCAATTGAAAACGAAAGTGAAATGAGATTTTCTGGGCATGTCCTCAGATATAACATGTGTCCAGCTCCAGATTATTTGTTAGGAAACCTTCACACACACACAGAACACACACACAAGCAAACAATGACAAAAAAACCATACGTAGCTAAGGACTCAAAATCAGAGCCCTGAATGACATTTTTTTTTTTTTGTCTTCAGTGTTGTTTTTATGTCCTCAATCCAAAACCACCATTCCTTTTGTACATGTCTACCAAATCTACAGTTGACTGTTGAGGATGTATGGAAAAGATAACACGCTATTATCCCTGACCTTGAGATAATATGAGGTACAATGCATAAATGAATACCAACGGTCATTTGTACTGGGGAGAAATAACCATTAAAATCGAGAATAGAGCAGTCAACAATGGTTGTCTGAAGACCCAAGTCATACGTATAAAGAAAAATAGCAATAATCAAGAAAATAAGATGTGGTTTTCACAGAGGAGTGGGTGAATACAAAGACCTTAGGGAAAGAGAGTTCTCTGAAAATTCCAGAAATTTCTGAATGGCCCTTGTGATGGGTGTGAAGGGATCTAGCAGATGGTCACGGGATGCATCTGGAAGGTGAAGAGAGGACAGAACAGACAGCACTTTGTTAGCGTTTCTCTTTAGAGTGGAGGGATATTGCTGAAGGATATTAAGCATGAAAATGACATAATTCTGCTTCTCAAAGAATCTTTGTGGACCACTGGTGGGAGGAGGCAAGCAAGGCAGCAGAGAGAGCAGCTAGGAGGCTGCTGCTGTCAACGATTTTAGACACCATGGTGACTTGATGAAGAGCAAAGGACTTAGAATGTGCCAATGGGTTAGGGAGAGGAGAACAGAACATAAGACTGAGTGCTGGTACCTAGCAACAAGGGATCTCAGGTATCAGGTGGATGCTGGTTCTGTAGGTGGAGAGACAGAGGAAAGGGCTTCAGGGACTCATTTGAGATGCCAATGAGACATCTACATGGGCATACTGATGAGCGAATGACTTAACAAGAAAGCAGTAGAACATGTTAAAAGAGAGAGAAGGGCCAAGTGTAGATGAAGGCTGCTTGTTAATTTCCTGGCCACCCAGAATCAAAATAATCCCACAGAAACTATATTGTTTGCAATATTCTTTGGCCAATAGCATAAGTGTGTTTCTAGCTAGATCTTACATTGTAAATTAACCTATTTCTATTATTTTGTATTTTACCATGAGGCTCGTGGTTTACCGGCAAGGTTTTGATGCATCTGTCTCCTGTGGTGGCTACATGGCATCTCTTTGACTCTGTCTGCTTGGAATTCCTACCTTGCCCTATTCCATGCTGCAATATGCCCAAAGCAGCTTCTTTATTAGCCAATGGTATTCACAACATACAGAGGGGATTCCCACATCAGCCAAGTCTTGCCAGTTCAAGAAATAGGATTAAAATCATGACAGTTGTGTTGCCTCTGAGGCTGAGAGAGATGCTCAGATGGTGTCCTAGCTTGTCTATGTTGCTGTGAGAAGTACCACCATCAAAAGCAATTTGTGGAGGAAAGAGGTTTATCTGACTTATTGGTTGCAGTCCATCATCAAGGGAGACAAAGGCAGGAACCTGGGGCAGGAGCTGATGCAGAGACCACAGAGGAAAGCTGCTTACTGGCTTGCTTCCTCTGACTTGCTTAACTACCTTTCTTATATAGCCCAGGGCCACCTGCACAGGGATGATACTACCCACAGGTTCTGGGCCTTCCTATATCACCTAGCATTTAAGAAAATGCCTCCTAGGATAGCCATGGACCAGTCTGACCAGGGCAATTCTTCAGCTGAGGTTTCTTCTTCCTGGGTGACTCTAGGTTTATGTCAAGTTGGCATCTGAAGCCGACTCAGTGCTGAGGACATAGTCATGTTGAAAGAAGAGTGACTCCAAGTGTCTAGTCTTGCAGCCTAGACACCCCAAGCTTCCCTCGAAGTTCTCAACATGGAGGTCTCTTCCATGGTGCCAGGGCAGAGGTAAGTACATGGATTGGTCCAGGCCACGTAGATGTAGGCTGATAAAGGGGTAAGAGTGGCTTTTGCAGACAGCTCTCCCTCTGAGGTACCTTTTCAAGCATTGAGCCTCTTTAGCCAGGCCACCCTTGACTTTCTCCCATCTCAGAGAGTAAAGCAAAAAGGGGCTATTTGCTTAGATGTCTATGAATTGTGCTGCCCAGGACCACTCAGTTGCTCTATTTTTGTTTGTTTTGTTTTTTTTTCTTGATGGGTTGGGAGTCGAACCCAGTGTCTGACACATGCCAAACAAGAGCCCTATTACTGAGCTATCCCTCCAGCTCTTTTTCTTGTTTGTTTTGTTTTAGACAAGGTCTCACCGTGGAACCCAGGTTGACTTGGAACTCATTATGTAGCCCAGGCTGGTCTCAAGCACACAGAGATCCACCTGCCTCTGCCTCCTTGGTGCTAGAATTAATGTTGTGTGCCCTACTTGGAATAATTCTTGGGGATTTTGTGGTTGTTGTTGTTTTCTGTGGTTTTGGTTTTGAGACATCAGGTCACGTAACTTAGGCTGCCATAGAACTCTCTATCCTCCTGCCTCAGCCTCCCTGGTGCTGAAGTGTGCACCACCAAGCTCAACCCTGCCTGTGGTAGTTTGAATGTCATTGGCCCCCGTAATCTCATAGGGAGTGGCACTATTAGAAAGTATGGCTTTGCCGGGCAGTGGTGATGCATGCCTTTAATCCCAGCATTTGGGAGGCAGAGGCAGGCGGATCTCTGTGAGTTCGAGACCAGCTTGGTCTACAAGAGCTAGTTCCAGGACAGGCTCCAAAGCCACAGAGAAACCCTGTCTCGAAAAAACAAAAAAACAAAACAAAAAGAAAGTATGGCTTTGCTGGAGTGGGTATAGTGGGTATAGCCTTGTTGGAGGAAGTGTGTCACTATGGGGGTGGGCTTTGAGGTTTCCTATGCTCACAGTACCGCGCAGTGTCTCAGTCAACTTCCTGTTGCCTGCACGATGCAGAACTCTCACCATTTCCCCAACACCACATCTGCCTGCATGCCACCATGTCTCACTATGATGATAAGGGGCTGAACCTCTGAAAATGTAAGTCACCCCAATTAAATGTTCTCCTTTATCAGAGTTGCCATGGTCACAGTGTCTCTTCTCAGCAACAGAAACCCTAAGAGAGAAATTGCCCATACCTTTTTATGATGCTCTCCATCTCATTGAGTGTCCATCATTTATCCCCAAGAGGCTCTTAACTAATTTCTCCTTTTTTTTTCTTAAATGGTTCAAAAGCAGCTTTTCAGGCTTTCTCATTTAGCCAAAGTGAGGTGAGACACTGGAAACGTCCCAGAGACATCAGAGGGAAGGGGATGAAGGAGAGCGTGCACTCAGAGTGCAGCTGCTCTTGCAACGACTTTGATTTTTTTTCCCCAAATTTTACTTTTGTTAAACTAACCACATTATAGAAAACTGCCAATGGAGGTATATCGACATTTTGAAGCAGAGCGCTGCTTTTGAAAGAGATTGCATGGCTTTTATTGAAATCACAGAGTAACTCTGTGTTGTTTGTGCCCTCTGTAATGGCCTGGGGAGAGCGAAGGATACCTAATGGATACAAGGAACAGAATTTCATTAAAGGGGGGAGGGGAGGATGAGGATTCCAGCTCTTAAATAAATAACTAAGGGGTAAAAATGGGAGATTGGGAACAAGAGGAAATAAATGAAAGAAGACACAGTGAGGCCAGTGGACTGAGCCTCCCACCACCAGGCAGTTGCTGTCCTCAGCAAATCTGACATTTTCTCTTCTAGTGGGGCAGAGCTTCCGATGCCCGGGATGGCTACAAGGTCACTGCAAACCACAGTGGAGATACTCTTGGAGCATCTACTCTGCATCCCTTCCTCCCACCATCAGTCAAGTCCCACCTCCCAAAGCAGGGGAGGAGGGGGAGAGGTGGGAAAGAGAAACGGGAGGAGAATGTGGTTTTCTTCCTTTCCCCTTCGGTGCTTCCCACACCTCCCCATGATACACTGTATCCCTCACCTCTCCCCAGATGCCCTTTTCTCACTACTGGGCAGCTAGATGCCACAGGGAACCCAGGGAAACGCCTGTCTTCTCTCAATCACTCATAAGGAGTTTCCAGTGTTCTAGGGCAAAGCAGGATCTGTTTTGTTCATTGTGTGCTCGGGTGCCTGGCACACAGTAGACTTCTCCATAGTATTTCTGGGATGAATAGATGAATGCATGAATGAAGACTTCAAAGATGGCAGATTCGCACATTAGCTCAGGCTCCGTGTTCCCCTGCTTTCATTGGTCTCTAAAGAAGTTTCTCTTGTTTGTTTGTTTGTTTGTAGCTTTTCTCCTTGGGGTGGGGGATGTAGATGGTGAGGGATTTGTGGCTGGGTCCTGAAGCACAGAAATGAAAAGAGAAAGCTTGGAAAGTCCTCTAACCTGATAATGCCTTTGATTCCTCTTCAGGGTCTAACCCTCAGCCCCATCTCCTCCTGTTCTCGGGCTCTCCCTCCCCATCCTGCGTCCTACCTCCCAGCCTCCCCCTCTTTACTTGATCTCCATTAATTCAATTCATCTGCAAAGATCTAGGGATTGAACTAACTGGGCCATTGAGGGAATGAAGAGGGGACAGACACAAAAGAAATGACAGACACAGAAAAGCTGGGATCAGGTGGTTTGAACTCTCAGATGGAGAAGCCACAGCACCCCAGAAGCTCAGTGTATTTATTATATGCAGTTGAGCTTGGAGGCAGGATTATCACATACAGCTGAACAAGGAGGAGGCATTATCACATACAGACAGACAAGGAAGGTGGGCCTGTTATATACAGCTGAACAAGGACGGGGGCTATTGCACACAGGTAAACAGGGAGAAGGGGTTGTTATAAACAGCTGAATAGGGAGACAGTGTTATTACATATAGCTGAACGAGGAGGCAGGATTAATTAATCTCGGTAGGTGCTGTCTCTGTAAGGGAACAGTATCCAGGTCATCCAACAAGGAGGTGGCTAGGGTTGGGGGAGTGTCTTAGCTTGTAAGCAGAGACTGTGCCTTTGTTTCCCAGCTGCCAAGACCTGAATAATCACACAAAAGCTATATTAATTACAATACTGCTTGGCCAGTGGCTCAGGCATGTTCCTAGCTAGCTAGCTAGCTCTTATATCTTAACCCATTTCTATAAATCTGTGTATTGCCATGAGGCTGTGTCTTTCTCCTTTGGCAGCAGCTACATGGCATCTATCTGGCTCTGCCTCTTTTCTCCTTGCATTCAGTTTACTTTTCCCATCTAGCTCTGTTCTTCCCTGCCATAGGCCAAGCCAGTTTCTTTATTAACCAGTGGTAAGAAAACATAGTCAAAGCATGCAGAGGGGAATCCCACGTCATTCGTTAGGTTTTTATTGCTGTGAAGAGATAGCATGATCATGACAACTCTTACAAAAAAAAAACAAAAAACAAAAACAAACCACAAACAAACATTTAGTTAAGATAATGGCTAACAGTTTCAGAGGTTCAGTTCATTATCATCATAAGGGGAGCATGGTAGCATGCAGACAGACATGGTGCTGGCTACATCTTGACCAGAGGGCAGCAAGAAGTCAACTGACTGTCACACTGAGTGAAGCTTGAGAAAAAGACCTCAAAGCGCGCCCCCACAGTGACATACTGCCTCCAACAAGACCACACCTCCTAATAGCACCACTCCTTGTTGGGGGACATTTTCTTTTAAACCACCACAGGGGCAAAGCTACAGTGAACATTTTCTGCACACACTATCAACCTGTGCACCTTACCACATACAGATAGACAAAGAGATCTGAAGAAAAACTCTGCCGTCGGTCTGAGCCTCATCCCAGGAAAGCTTTGCCACCCCCATGGGTCTGAGGCCCTGGGGTCCTTAGCATGGCTGTGGCTGTGTCGGATAAAATGCACTCACTCCGGACTTAACAACTCCTTGCAAACCAAATGTTGCTTCTGAGGATTTAATTCGACGAGAACAACCTGAATTTTCGTAGAAGGTTCTTGAAGACTACCCAAAGGAATAACAAGTTTCTAGACAGAGGAAAGCCCAGGACAGAGGTCTTCTGCTTTAGATCATTCCCACTCATCAAGCTGAGCATGAGTCCTTCGTGAGATAGCACTTGCCCACGGGTCTCTGTCATGAGCTACACTGACTGCAAGTTTGTCTTTCATGAGACACAAACTCCCTTACCTCCATCCATTCATCCATCAGTTCCAGGAATTCATTCACCCAGAGCCAGTGCTGAAAGAGAGAACTGCGCTTTAGTTCATCAGCAGCTCACAGACTGGAGAGGAATTCTCAGCAAAACATCCAGGGAGCAGAGAGAGAGTGTGCGCCAGGATGAGCAGGCCAGCCAGTGGGGAGGGCCAAGGGATGCTTCTCTGAGGAAGGAGAGGAGACACAAAGGTTGTGGGGCATGGCTCCACAGAGCAGGGTGGGAGGCACACATCCAGCTGATCAAGTACCAGAGAGAGAGAGAAATCCAAACAATCTGAGCTGTGTTTAAGATTACATAATTTTAGGTTTATTATCTTTTGAGAAAGGGTCTCACTGTATAGCCTTGGCTGTCCCGGAACTAGATCTGTAGACCAGGCTGGCCTGAAAGTCACAGAAATTCACCTGCCTCTGCCTCTGGGGTACTGGAATTAAGGGCATGCACCACCACACCTGGATTGGGTTTATTTTATTGGCTGTATGTGTTTACAGGTGAGTGTGAATATGTGTACATAAGTACAAGGATCAGGAACTGAACTTGGGTCCTCTGGAAGGGAGGTATACACTTGCAACCACTGAGCCATCTCTCCTGCAACAAGACTCACATTTTGATTCTGTATTAGTCAGCTTCCCGCTGCTGTGACTTGAGATATTAGATTTATATGAGAGAATGTTTATTTGGGGTCATGAATGAAGACATTTTGTACCACAGAGAAAGCTCTATGACATCTGCCAGAAACCATACGTTTGGATTAGCTGCAGGGTATTTAATCATCATGACTAGAACTCATACACACTTCAGGTGTTGTCAATATGTCAATAAGCATAATTTTTTTTTTTTTTTTTTTTTTTTTACAAAAGCAGACAACTAAACAACTAGTCAAACAATGAAAGTTCCTAGTGCTTTCTTAATGTCTGTTCTGGTACGGCATAAAACCTTTTCCTCTGAAGAGGGGCCAAAACAAAATTCAGATAAGTATCTGGATTCACTCTTTTCTCCATGAGCAGCACAGATTCTGCAGGCTCTTCTAGGAAATGCTTTCTTTCCACTCGCTGGACTACACACAGGTTCATGCTGCTTCGTCTCGCCTGGCAACCTTCCCTGTGGATCTTTGCGAGGCGCTCTCCCTGCACCCCCAGTTGAAGGGCTGGACAGATTTGTGTCTATTTCCTGAGAGCCTTCATTACTGTCATCTGTTACCCAGTCTCTTGCCACCAATAGCAGAAACTGTTTATACTTCATTTTCGCTTGTGAATTGAGGATATTGTACTGGCTAAAGGAATTGAAAAGTCCACAGGTTATAAGGTACAGCACTGCTTCTTTTGTTGATTTCACCGCTTGCCTTAGAATGAAACAACACGGAAGGAATTGATCCACATGGCCCTTGATGCAGGTAGGTTTTACAATATTTTCTCCCATCTTTCTTTTTTTTATTTCATTCATTCATTCATTCTTTCTCTTTTTTGCCTGTTGTCAAGACAGTTGTGTCATGGAGTGTTGATATCATTTGGACAACCACTTGTCTTACCATGCTAGGAGGAGAAATATCACCTTTTCTGGGAAATATTATCTTTTTTCATTCTTGATGTTTTCATATTCAAATGTGGCAGTAACCCTCTCCACTCCCTAATAGTCTCACACTTCATTCTGTAGCAATGATCCAGCTGTAGATGAAGCATTGTAATAATTATCCTGGTAAATATGGTGCCGAATGCTAAGATAGGATCCAAGGACTAAAAGAACAGTTTTTCGCAATCTCTTTCCTTCAGCAGTGTGTATCTCCATATCGCAGACATAGCCAGTGTCATCCACGGAGATTCCTGGGAGTTTCCCTGGAACTAGGTTTCTCCCTGACCCTGAAATGTGCCCTCCAACAAGACATCTCTTTCATTACTCTCTGTTGTGGAATAATTCTTCGGTTCACTGTGAGTATGTGTTGCTCTCACTAGTTAATAAAAAGCTGACAGGCCAGTAGTCAGGCAGGAAGTATAGGTGTTTTTGATCTTAGTCATTCTGATAGGTGTAAGATAGTATCTCAAAGTCGTTTTGATTTGCATTTCCCTGATGGCTAAAAATGTTGAACAATTTTTTTTTAAGTGTATCTCAGCATGTGAAAAACGAGAAAACTCATGAGCGGTGCGAAATGTGTTAAGAATTATTGGTCCAAAGTGCAGTACTGTTGCTTTTGGGACTGGGGCAAGACAGAGCATCATGGTAGGAGGTGTGTGGTGGAGCAAAGCTGTTCACATCCTGGCAGCTGAGAAAAGGAAAGAAGTGGATCCCCTCCAAGGACACACCCTTAGTAATCAAACTTCCTCCAATTGGGGCCTCTTTGGTGACACATGTTAGGGTCATTGGGGAAGAGAGATTGGTCTATAGGCATGTCTGTGGGGTCTTTTCTTGATTGATGATTGATGTGGGAAGGCCTAGCTCAATGTGGATGGTGGCATCATCCCTGGGTGGGTGGTCCTGGGGTGTATAAGAAAACAAACTGAGCAGGCCGGTAAACAACATTCCTCTATGGCTTCTCACCAGTTCCTGCCCTGACATCCCTGGATGATGGACTGCAAGCTTTAAGATGAAATAACCCCTGTCTCCCCCAAGTCGCTTTTAGTCGTGGCATCTTCTCATGGCAATAGAAACCAAACTAAGTCAAAGCCACACTTTGTAAAGACTGACTCTCCTGATAATGCCCAAACCAAGCCTTTAGCACCTGGGCCTTTGGAACAGCACTCAAGAACCAAGCTGCAGCATTATCTTAAGAGGACATGGAGACGCCTGCTCCTGACATGGCAGCAAGGAGGAGGCTGAGGCACAAGGACTGCTTCAAGGTCAAAGCCAACCTGAGTTTTATACTAAGTGCCAGGCCAGCAGGGCTACAAAGTGAGAGCCTGGTTTTGCTTTGTTTTGTTTTTGTAAAAAGCAAGGGATAAGGGGCTAACTCAGTGAAGTTGTTGTCATGTTGGCGCAAAGACCTGAATTTGGTACCTGGTACCCAAGTTTAAAAACAAACAAGCAAAAACAGGTGTGATGACATGTGCTTGTCATCCCAGCACTGGGAACACAGAAACAGGCAGATCCCTGGGACTCAGCAGCCAGCCTAACCTAACTGGCAAGCTCTAGATCTTAGAGGTTCAGTCAGAAAAAAAGAAGGTGGGCAATTTCCAAGGAACTACATTTGAGTTTGACCTCTGACCTCCACATGTGTACATGCACTCTCACATGTATAAGCAAACACATGCATACCCACACGCACACGCACACACACGCACACACGCACACACACACCAGATCCACAAAGGAGTAGTAAGACACCAGGAGAAGTTTCAAATGGGAGAAAGCAGTGACAGTTTCCTGCTGAGATGGCTGCTGTGCATTTACAGGAGGACAACACTGTCCCTTTTTGTACTCCACAGGGAAAGAACACTTCCTGAGGAGAATGAAGACTTCCTGGGAAGCAAAGACAAAGACAGAGCCAAAGTTTTAAGTCTGAGTTAATCCTCAGATAATGGGGAGAGGAAGCAAATTCTTAGGTCCTGAGGAGAAGCGCTGCCCAATACTCAGAGGCAAAGCCCAAGTGAGCAGGCAGGCAGTTCACCCTAGAGGGAGAGACAGTGCTTCAGTGTCTGTAAGGGAGGGAAGAAGCAGAGGGCAGGAGGCCTTGAATCAAAGGAACAGAAGAGGAGATGAGGCCTGGAGAGGCTACTCATGCTCCAGAGGTGTGAGAGCCCCAGTGACAACAACCAGAGATGCTTATACATGTGGGAGAGCATTCAACCAGCACACAGTGTCACCACCTGATGGAGAGCACACAGTCAGCACACACAGTGTCTCCACCTGATGGAGAGCACACAGCACACACAGTGTGTCTCCACCTGATGGAGAGCA
>JAQHUG010000136.1:3109193-3123280 GCA_028555095.1 Dicrostonyx torquatus
AGCACACAGTCAGAACACAGTGTCTCCACCTGATGGAGAGCACACAGTCAGCACACAGTGTCTCCACCTGATGGAGAGCACACAGTCAGCACACAGAGTGTCTCCACCTGCAAGGATGGTATTATCATCTCTTGTGCACACTCAAACCTCCGTCTAACTCAACAGTTCATTACCTAGGGAATTCCCTTCTCTGGGGAACAGTAGCTATGTTGGGTTATCCAGAATGGGCCAGGTCACAGGCTCATATCCTTGTCGCAAGCAAGACTGGCCTTTTCCTAAAGTTCAGGCTGGCTCCTGTGCAGAGAGCTGATTCTGATGACAAGAGAGGAGGTTACCATGGGAGTCCATGCAGATGGCGGTCACAACATGGACTGAGGGGATGGCCCCCGAGACAGAGAACGATGGGATTCCCAGGAGTCCCTGTGACACAGAGAGAGGATTCAATAAGACAGCAGATGTGAAGGTGGAGCTCTCACTCTGTCAACTACCATGCTGAATAACAACCCCATCTTCAGTGGCCTACAGCAGTGGCATCCTTGACTCTAGGTCTGAAGGATACAGACTGCAAGAGAGGCCCAAGTGTCTCGTTCCAGGCAGTGGCTACCTCGGGACAAGTTGACAAACAAAATCATGCACATGGGCAAGGTTAATGCATATACCTTAATGTCCCACTGGCAGGTGGCAGCGAGGGGTGAAAGCCAAAGGCAGAGGGGCAGGACTTTAACTGCGGCCCAGTCAGCCATGGTAAGGATATGTATCAGTTACCTTTCTCATTTCTGTCACAAAATACCTGACCATAGCAACTTAAGATGGGTAGGGATTATTCTGCCTCACAGTTCAGATCCATCGTTGTAGAGAAAGCATGGTAGTCGGGGAGGCCTATAGTCACGCAGGAGCAAGGCAGCTGTGCGGCATGCATCTAGGTAGATCAGGAAACAAAGAGCTCAAATGAGAAGCAAGGCTGGGCTGGCACCATTTAAGACCCCTCCCAGTGGTCCAGGAAGCTCCAGGAAAAGCCAGGCTCCTGGGTCCTCATCTTCTTTTGGAAGAAACCCAGAGCAGATTGGGCACATACAAGTCTTAACAACACTCTTCGCTTTCCTGTTCTGTTTACATACATGCGTGTTTTATGCCCAAATCCACAAAATCCCCCAGAAGCCAACAAGGAGACCGAGTCCTGTATGTAAACGCAAAGAGCCTTTATTTTAATCAAGTTTGCAAACTCGTCTCTCCGCATGTCCAACATATTGGAATAAATGGAGAGCCCCGAGCTCAGTTTGAGTTGGGTTTTTATAGTAGTAAAGGTGGGGGTGAGTGGTTTCTGAGGTTCAGGACCCCTGATTGGCTGACATTTGTCTAGGGGTGTCCTGGTGAGTGTGTACTGGCAGGTGATCCTATCTACAGCGGTTGGAACGTTAGGCATTTCCTTTGGACGGTCTGTTCTTGGGTGGTGCTCGGGTAATCTTAGTTTATGGTCTTTCCTGGGACCTAGTATTGCTTCAGGGTAAACTACTGAGACTCAGGCCTCTATTAAACTTATCGATTCCTGATGGCCAAGTCCTACTCTGGCAGGTGATAATGGTTGGAAGTAAAGAACTTTCTTTGGGTGGGCTGTTTCTATTTAGCTTATCATGGCTGGATCCTACATTTCCTGCTTCACAAGCACCGATGACAGGACCCAAGGGGTCCTGCTTGTCCCTGGTTTTAAGGAGGTATGGAACTATTTAAATTAATAAATCTATTAATTGACAGCTCTCGACCTATTTTTCTAGTATATCAACAGGCACTATAGGTAGTTATCTTGTCTGTCCCTGTGCCAGGAAGTTCCACCTTGTCTCAGCCTTTCAACTTATTTTGGGCAGGGAGCATGGGACAACGTGTTCTTTTCCACAACTACTTCAAGCTGACATTGGGGCGTTGTTATAAGGGTCCAAGCAGGTTGAAAGGCCAGCCAAAGGTAGGGAGGAAATTCAGGCAATGGGGCACTCATCAGACTCCACTGAAGGGACAGGAAGCATTCATAGCAGCTGGACTGGTCCACATCAGCTTTCATGAAGTCCAGGGCTCACCACCATTCAGAGTTGTAGTCAGCAACTGATGCTTAGATAACATCTGTCAGCCAAGTGGAAGCCTAGTGAGACAAGTTTAAACTAGGAACAGAAGTAAAAATTTAGAAAAAGAGCAGATAACAGGTGTCTGTAAACAGAAGGAATAGACTCAGACCTTTGAGTCCTAGCAAAAACTACAGATTTTGGTTAGAAGTATGTATATGTTTCTATTGTCCAGAGAACCATGTATGGTAGCTTTAGAATGAGCTAAAAAGTCGGCTGTAGCTTTGTGGAAAAATCTGGATACCTTTTGCTGTTAAACTGGCATTATACATGCCCTAGCCATCAATACTATCAGAGATCTCCACCCATGTTCCCCAGCCCTCCCATCTCGCTGCCCTACCCTCAACAATGTCAGATCTCAAGCAGCAGCCAGCACTTAAACACAGTCATGTGAAGGACCCTAGTGAGTGTCACTGAGTTGGGAGGATGCAGCTGCCAGGATAAAGATGCTTCTGATAGTCTTTTGTGCTTTGATTTCCTTTTTATAGGAGGCTGATGGTGTAGTTTGGTGGTAAAGTATGCATTTTGCCTGTACAAGGTTTTGGGTTCAATTCCTGGTACCAATTTGTCGTTTTGTTGAGACAGGGTCTCACTATGTAGCCCTGGTTGGCCTGGAACTCACTATATAGACTAGGCTGACTGGCCTTGAACTCACAGAGATCCACCTGCCTCTGCCTCCCAAATGATGGGATTAAAGGTGTGCACCACCACTGCCCATCAACCTAGTATCATTTTTTTTTTTAAAGAACATTATCTCAAGACATGAAGCTTTGGGATGGGACTTTACACAGTAATGGATGAACAGAATCAAAAATGGTGTCAGGAGTCATATATTGACGCTGAAAAGATGTAAACATCCAGCCGGTGAGATGGCTCAGGGCATAAGAGCACGGATCCGTAAAAGCCTAAGGACCTGCGTTCAATCCCTGCAACAACGCACATGGTGGAGGAGGAGAAATGACTCTCACAAGACCTTCTCTAATCTTCACATCCAGGCCACGGTGCACACACACAAGACAGATCAGTGCCAGCGAGCTCTAAGGCAGGCCAAAGCTCGCTGAGTTCCGATTGTTCCGGGGCACTGAAAGACAGCAAGGACAGCTCCTGGAAAGTGGGAAGGATTTGCACAATGAGGTGTCAGAAAGAACAGCAAAACTGCCAGGCAGTGATGGCACTCACCTTTAATCCCAGCACTCAGGAGGCAGAGGCAGGTGGATCTCTGTGAGTTTGAGGCCAGTCATGGTCTACAGAGAGAGTTCCAGGACAGTCAGGGCTACACAGAGAAAATGCCTGGCTTGGGGGAGGGGTCCTACAAAATTTTGACCCATATGAACGAGGAATGCAGGCGTATCTGTTGGGGAAGTATTAATTGCTGTGTTTTGTATTAAAGGATGGATGAACACAAGTTGACTAGGTTATGAGTAGTTCTGCTTTTCCAAACACTTCAAAGAAAATATGAAGAATCAAGGCCTGACTTCAAAGTCCGTGGGTTCCATAGTCTCAGCCTCCCCACACAGCAATTATCCTTAAAGTAGATGGTTTGAAAAGCAAAAAGGACTCTTTTCAAGACACAGCTCTATTTAAGGCTTCCGAGAGTTTAAAGACAACCCCTACAGACTTCCCAGACCCTTAAGGCTGTCCTTACAGCACCCGATTCTTACTTCAGGCCAGACAGACGGGGCCTTTTATAGAAGCCCTTGTGAGTGTGGCTTCTGTCAGCTCCAAAACGATTCCCAAGAAATCTTGCAATCGTGTAAAATTTAAACAGGTGTGCCGTCAGCGCAGCTCAACGGAAACAGGGATGGTTCAGAAACGGGAGGAAAACTCTGGGTCTCTACATTTTTAGGGGGAGGAGACAAGACAAAGAAGTTTTTCACCAGTGTGTGTGAGCTGCTTTTACGACAGGGCAGGGCCAAGGACCACAGAGAAGGGCTCCCAGGAGCAAAATGCTGCCTGCCTGACCCAAACAGATGCCTAGCTGGATTTCCAGGCTGTGGCGAGTCAGTCCTGTGCCTCCTTGCACTGTTTCCTCCACCACCATGAGCAGGACTGTCTGTTATGGTCACCCGTATGTATGTATGGTTAACTGTATGTTGGGTATGGCTCTTGAGAGGGGTGCAGGTAGCCTATTCTTTTAGGTTCCAGATACTCACATTGAAGGGAAGCCCTCTGAGGAGACTCATTTGTTTCTTGGCTTGATTTAGAAGACAAGATCTTGGCCTTCCAACCTCATCCCCATACGGCTTTGGAAACATGGCAACACGTGACTTGTAATCATGCCCAAAGAGCAGTCTATAATAGTTCATATTTCCAAAATATAGTGCAGCAGTATGGCTATCTCTGACTCTTCTGCATTGCCAGAGGTATTTTGTTAGCTCAATAAGCTAAAAATATCAATCTGATCATGAGGGTTTTTTTTTACCCCCCTCCTTTTTGTTCCATTGTTTTTGATTTTGTGGGTTGTTTTTGTTGTTGTTGTTGTTTACTTGTTTTTGTTTTTCTCTTTGCCTTCAGAACAGTCTTCTCATGGTTCTGGGATGGCTTTGTATCTAACAGCCATAGACCAAGCATGGAGAGAGAACTGATTTTCTGTTTTACTTTTAAAGTGGTCTAGACACCTCCAAGAGACTTCTGCCTCCTCTAGGAGAAGTGTATCTCCGGTCCGTTCTTAACCTGGAGCTGACCACAGGTGGTTTAAACTCAGACTCAAGCCTCTGATGGGAGACATCACTAGATACAGAAACAAACCGCGGATTCTGTGAACGGGGAGTTTACACAGAAGAGATAGATGACCAGCAACCAAGAGCGACTACCACATGGGAAGAAAATGAAGGAATTGAGTCAGTGTTAGATGCTGGCTAGTATGTCAGGAACATTCCTTTCTGCTACTTTTTTTTCCAACTGAAACTTTCTGACAAAGAGCTTCCTGTCTGCTGTCATCTTCAGGATGCAAGCTGAGCATGCCCAGAGGCGCTGCTGTCTGTCTGTTAGAACCTTTGGAACATCCGCTCTACCTGAGCTAAGCAAGGGTCCAGAATGTATCTATGTGATTTCCCGATGGTCCAGATAACAAACCACTAACCCCTGTGGGTTGAGAGCAACGTTCTAGAAACAAGCTCTCAGCCCTCTTCCCTTATGCTGTGGCAATGGCTATTTCTCCACTGGTATTTCTCGGTATTTTATTCCCAGGAACACGAGCCCATTGCATTAAGTTACAACTGAGTTTTGCAATAGCCAGGGACAAGAACTGCTGTCAGCCTCCTGATGGAGCCGAGGTGAAGTAAGTGCTAGAATGTGATCTTCCCCAGGCTGACTTGGCCAGCAGATGGCCTCTCTGTTTGCCTAAGGGACAGTAGTGGCCTGAAGATGACAGCACCTGGGGAGCCATGTTGCTGAAATAGAGCAAGGTTTCCTTTGTTGAGCTTTGTTGAGCTCAGGGCATTCTGTCTCAGAATGGCCAGGGCAGCATCTGGCGAGATGGTGGTCTGGCCTGCGGAAGATCAAACATTGGCATAGCTGGATCCCACCTGCAGGATATTGGAGGATCTGCAAGAAAAGACTTGTGTTCTCAGATGACATGGGTGTGGGGAACTTTTGTGCCAAGGATACCAGGCCTCAGCAGACTGCAGCTACCGGAGGGCTGCAGGAGTAGTTCATCTGCCACCACTCCTCTCTGGTGGCCTTTGGCCCTATGAGCTTCTGGAGAACTGGAATAGAGTGGCTACTGGTAATGCCACCAAGAGGAAATCACAGCTGGGTTGTGTACACAGGCCATAGGAACACAAAGCGTCTGGAACACAAAGCTTCTGTTCAGAGCGGGTGAGGGAGGGGACCATAAAGGAAGTGGTCCGTGGCAGAGTGGCACGCTCTCTGTAAAGCAAGCGAACTCAAGCAATATTCAAAGTGGTGCTGGCTGTGAGCCAAGGGCGCGTGCTCCCTGAGCATGTGGGCTTAGCCTGGACTTCTGAGGGACTGCTTCCCGACTGGCGCCCATCATCCTGTGCATACCTCATTCAGCTAGTCTGTCTCCTCACTCCTATAATAGATTCTGAATCTGCTATCTGTGATGTTTAGTGAACAGAAAGATGGTGGTGGTATTGGTACTATACACGTATGTCTGCAGGAACACACGCCTTGTTGGGTAACACTGGAGTCTCTGCTATCTAACCTCGTGCCTCCCCAGATCCTCTTAGCAGGGCCCAAACCTCCAAAATCTGTGTCAGAACAGCTTGGAGCCCTTGCCAGTGACTGCCTGTCTTAGGGTTTCCATTGCTGCAAAGAGACACCATGACCACGGCTTCCAGTTTCAGAGGTTCAGTCCATTGTCGTCATGGTGGGGAGCATGGCAGTGTGTAGCCAGCCATGGTGCTGGAGAAGTAGCTGAGAGTCCTACATCTTGCAGGCATTAGGAAATTGGTTGAGACACTGGGTGATATCCTGAGCATAGGAAATCTCAAAGCTGGCCCCCATAGTGGCACACTTCCTCCAGCAAGGCCACGCCCAGTCCAACAAAGCCACACCTCCTTTGCTACTCCCTATGAGGTTGTGGTGGCCAATTACATTCAAACTACAGCCTCAGTGCCTCAGGCCCTGCTTGGCTTTTGCCTATGTCCAGCTGAAGACATCTCTGGGTCAGAAAATGGTACAACCCACCTTTCTTCAAGATCTTGGTTTTATTGACAACAACATATCATTTTCCATGGAGGCTCTATCACCAAGGCCTTGGTGAATAAGCCTTGGTCTCCATGGGCCCAGCATCACTAACACACTGGACCAGCCAAGGGTCACTGACCTCTGTACTCTGTCCACCTCCTTTTTAGGTAAAGTAGTTCCTTCCAAGATGTACAGCTCTGGGCCTTGTGCCTAAATGGTGTGTGAATGAATGAAGTCCTGAGTGAGTGTGTATTCTTGACATGAGCACAGCCATGACAAGGACCTCAGTGCCTCAGACCCATGGGAATAACAAGGCCTTCTGCTGGTGACGTACAGATGTTGACAGTGTATGCAGGAAACAGCAAGTGCTGTGGGAATGGACAGGATGCAGACCATTGTCCCACACCAAGCAAGTTCAGCTTCTTTCTCCAGAATGACTGAATCCTGAGACTGCTCCCCAATGGACCACCTACAGAGGTGAGCTAACCTTCCCATCATCCCAGATTTCCTGGCTATTGGAGCATCCCCATCAGAACCCAGCAACCACCCCATCTTAGTGTGACTCTCATTCCTTCATTCCCCATGATCTGGTCACGTCTATCCTCTAAATCCCTGCGTGTTATGGCAATCTTTTCACCTACCTGGTGATCTGACAGAACCAGGGGTGACAATCGTGAGAACGTGAGGAGCACTTCATACACCACCTGGCATATCACAAACACTCAGAAGTACCAATCACTGCTCTCTGCCTCTCCCTCAAACCCCTCAGAAGGGGTGTGCACCAGGCAGCTCCCATGGTGCTAACAACCTGACAAAAACATTGGCCACACAGTCGAACTTGGTGTGCAGTGTCAGCCTGGGAGTTGGCCCATGCTGGATCTGTTTGCTTCCCTCTACCGTCTAGTCCCTGGCCTTTGGATCTCGGGGTGTCACTAGTAAAGGAAACGGTTTCCTCATTCCATCTGAATCGTCAGGGTCTCCGTCTGCTAGGCTCTGCTGATCCTGTCAATTTGACTAGTCATGGAAATAAAACTATCTAGCCGACATCTGTCCAAGGATGAGAAACCTTCAGGGAACATTTTTTCTCAGTGGAAAATTTTAGCAACACCCTCTGCACAGCAGGGCACTCACACTACTGCCCTCCACTGTGGCCACACCTCCCCATCCAGACACAGTCCCTCCAGGGGTTTAGGTCCCACTCTGCATCACAGTGATTATCTTTCTGGTCAGTATGTGTGTGGAATTGATTCTTTTGAGCAGAGAATTCCCCCACTCTCCCGCAAGACCTACAAGGACAAAAATCTCCTCCTTTTTGCATTCCCAGAATTTAGTATTTGTGACTGCCTTTCTATGAGGAAGCAGGCAGAGCGTGTTTACTCAGGTGACCCTCGCTGTCTCATACGGCTCCTAGGGCATTATGCAAGCTTATTTTGCCAACTCTAAAATGAGACAAATAAGCTTCCCTTCCCAAAGCACAGAAGATATGAGCTCCCTGAAAGCTATGGACTCAGTGATGAATTCTTTGCAAACTGAGCAGTCTGGATGTATTCACACTAAAGGAATGGCCCCAATGCAAAGCAGTCCAGAAAGAGCCCCGGTGGAAAGGTGGCTAAATAAACTGTACCGTATCTATATTTCCGGTGACTGCCAGCAAGGAGGGTAAATGAACTGTTGATATCAATTCAGCATGGATGGAAATCAAACTGCTGAGTGGAAAAACTGGTCCTGAGCGGAAACATTGAACAAATGTTGAGATAATAAGGGCGTAGGAAAGGGGGGCACTGGTGAAGTGTTTCTGGGGATTACTGGGAAGGGAGGTCCTTCAAGGACAGCAGGAGGGGTCCAGGGTGCTGGGACGCTAACTGCGCTATGGATGGCAATACCCAGGTGGCAGACAGTGATATCCAGGCTGTGAGATTGATCTCTGGGTATTATTTCTTGTGACTTGCAAATCTCAAAACGGAAGCTTTACTTCTAAGGGACACGGTGTAGTTATCTGGTTAGACCAGAAGTTATAAACTGCTAAGCTTATTGGTTCCCCGTTCATACCAGTTCGTTTATCTGCTTCAGCTCATTTGCTTTTACACAGAGCAGTTCTCACTGCTTACCTATGACAGAACTGGATGCTGGGAATCTTAAGACCACAGAACGGGAAATAAAGGAAGCGAAGTCTGTATTCCTGAAGCACAACCCCGCCGTCCCCTCCAGTGGGTCAGTCAAGATTAGAGGGAAACCCCTATAGACACTGTGTTTTACTGTCAAGAGCACGCACCGTGCAGGGCTCCTTGGGAGGCAAGGGAAATATTGCGGAATTAGATCTTGGTTATCATTGAAAAGAATCAATCATTCCTCCACACCCACAGATCCAACCACTGAGCCAAAGTTGGTTCCGCGCATTTACGGGTGCTTTCTTTGTTATTCCATGAATGAAAGAGTCAAGCAAGTGTGTGTCCAACAGTCCCACTTTGTTAGGCGGTGTAAGTAGCCCCTAGATGAGTTAAGGTCTAGATGGGTATGTGTGCATCCGCTCTACGCAAATATCTGACTTCCTTAGGGTTTGGTATCCATAAAGTTTCTAGAACCAGTGCCCTGAAGATAACGAGAGACAACTCTACTATAAATTCTTTAGAAGGGTAAATCTCATCGTTGGTAACTTCTGTCATCTCCACGTTTGAGATCCCTCCTTCCCCCACTGTCTAGAAGTAAGAAACGGACCTGTGACTGGGGTAAGACAACCTCTCAAGTAGTATCATTTGCTAAATAAAAGTGGAGACAATGACAGGAATGTTAACGATGGCAGGTGGCAGGAAGGCTGCTCAGGAGAGCATCATAGGCTGTTGACCCTGAGGTGAGAGCAGCCTCACAAGGCAGGATGGATAGCTAGCACTGGAAGAGATTTCGTGAAGGAGTTGGGGCCAGAGGAGATGAGCTAGCCTCAGGCCACAGGCTAGAGGCACGTCACTCATTAGTAAGAGACAACTGGAGGGGTCTATCTTCTGGCAAACCTCAGCTGGTGACAGCTGCTGTCCCTGACACAGTGGCTTCTCTTTCCAATGGTGAAACACTGATAGAATACGACTCAGAAGGATGGCCTGATCAAAATGTGAGCCAGGTGGTGGTGGTGCACGCCTTAAATCCCAGCACTCAAGTGGCAGAGTAAGGAGGATCTCTGTGAGTTCGAGGCCAGCCTGGTCTTCAGAGTGGGATCCAGTACAATCAGGGCTTACACAGAGAAACCGTGTCTTGAAAGCCACCCCCTAAAAAGTTTTAAAGCTAAACCTGACCAATGTCATGGTGGTTTGACTGAGAACATCCCTATAGATTCTTGTGTTTGAACACTTTGTCCCCAGTAGGTGGCACTGTTTGGGAAGGTTGTGGGGCATTTAGGAGGTGGAGCCTTCCTGGAGGAAGCATGTCACTTAGGGGTGGGCTCTGACTGTTTCTAATCTGGTCCCACTTCCTGTTTGTTCTCTGCTTGGTGCTTCCAGCTGAGGCTGTGAGCTCAGTTTCCTGCTCCTACCGCCATGCTTGCTACCATTGCCTCTGGAACCAGGAATCAAATAAACTCTTCCTTCTGTGTTGGTTTTGGTGGTTTATTTTTTCTTACAGTGGCAGAAAAGCAGCCGATATACTATGTAAACCCACACAGTCATTGACAAAAAGGCTTTAGAACAGACCTAATTAACTTTCTTTGAGCATTTAAGGCACATTTATAATTAGAAATATGTTTAATTTTCTTCTTAAGCACTTTGGCTGTCCAATAAGCACAAACTCTCCAAATGCTGAAATAATGCCCACAAGATAAACAAATCAACCACTTCAAATAGAGTAGGCGTTACATCTTCTTACAGCAGCCACTGGCTGCGTCTGATGACCTCCTAGAGTCCAGTGGGCTGTCATTATATACATATTGTATACAGATTATACATAAAACACAGAACAAACCTGGCGGACCAAAAACATGGTACAAAACGCAGGGAAATTCCAAGCAGACCCTGGGTTGGCTACCTTTGGTCCATTTCAAGCAATGCAACAGGAAGATGAATCAAGGCCTAGCAACAGGAAGATAAGCGGAGTAGACCTCTGCCTGGGAACACCCATCCCTCCTTCCTTTTCTACATGTCCAGGTTCTGTCAAATCTTTGTGCGTCCTTAAACACAAAGCCTTGCTGTTATGGTTGGTATCTTAAATGCCCCTCCACGCCCCAGAGACGACGCAAGGAGAGATGGAAATCTTCAGCACAGCAGTCCTCAACTTGTGGGTCACGACCCCCGAAGGCCATTGGAAAACACAGATATTTACATTACGATTCATAATAAAGAAAAGTTATGAAGTAGCAACGAAATAATTTTCTGGCTGGGAGGCCACCACAACAGGAATGTAAGTCCCGGTCTCCGGCTTCCATCTTTGGAGGCCCTGCCCCTGTGCTCGCCAAACCTTGGCCCCTCCCCCAAGGAGGCATGAGGCAGCCCGCCAAACCTTGACCACTCCCCCAGTTTTTTTAAACTGCTCCCCGGAGAGTCCCTTCACGGTCACATCCCCCACAAACCCCCCCACCCCCCCAGTCCCCCACCCCCCAACCTCCCCACCACTACAACCACCACTCCAAACCCCCAACACCCCCATTCCCCCCCCCAGCTTCCCGGTTCCCCTCGGGAGCCACTCAAGAGCGCAGAAATCCCATTAAACCTGGATATTCTTTAATTTGGCTGGTTGTCATTTGGCTTGATTGGGATTTTTGCTACGGCAGAGAGCTCGAGTTAGGAAAAATTCTTAACAAGGAGGAAGTGTATTACAGGGCTGTAGTGTTAGGAGAGTTGAAAACCACTGCTTTAGGAGTTAGGTTTAGTGTGTGTGTGTGTGTGTGTGTGTGTGTGTGTGTGTGTGTGTGTGTGTGTGCTGCTTAGGATTTCTTTATCCCCAACAAAATATTTTTCTTAATTCTTTGGGAATTTCGTTCCCATTCCACTCAGGTTCACCCTCCCACCCGTGTACCCTCCTGCACACACACAAACCCACCCAGTCTAATTTGTGTTGCCCGTATACTCACTGGAGCACGGTCGAACGCCCAGTGACCATCCCCTTAAAGAGAACTGAGTCCTCCCTGGCCCCACTCCCATCAGAAGCCATGAGCTGTGAAGAGAGAGCTACACTTCAGCATCTTTATCACAACTTTTAAGGACTCTCTTCAATAGCTTCATGTCTAAACTGTTTCTTTTGGTGGGAGGGGGTTGTCACAGAAGCCTTCAGTGTCTCTCATTCTCAGTCATGAGTCTGCCGTCATCGACACCACTGCAAAAGAAGTTTTCTTGTCCACAGCAGCCTGCGGCTGCATGGATCATAGACTTCTACCATAGTTTCCAGTGGCATCTTGGATCACAATCATCAGTCTGATTCCTGGTGGCAGCACAGATCATAGATATTAATATGGCCTTCAGTGGTGACACAGATCATGGACAGAGCATGGCCTCTGCGTGGATCACAGGAATCTTTTTAGGAGGTTTAATCCAGAAAATGAACCATTCTTCGTCTTGGATATTTTGTTGCTCCGACCGAGTCTGGGTGATTGTGTGGTTAGGTAGCATATCTGGGGCAGGACCTGTGTGAGCTCCAGGATGCAATACATCACCCTGCCCTCGGCACATGCTGCCCTGCCAGTGCCCCGATCATTGTGTCTGCAGTCCATAAGGGCAGCCGCAACCCCGGAGACTCCATGATCTGGCTGGGCCTGTAGGCGAAGTAGCCCAGCACTGGCCTAGCGGGCAGTGACAGGCCAGGGCAGGCCAGTAGGTGGCCATCGCCTCCCAGCTGCCAGAGGACCAGCCCTACTCAGCCATCCTTCCCATCTCTCTATCGCACACTCATTTATTCAAGTGATGTTCCTATCTGTTGTGTGTCCCACACTTTATTATTTTGCGGAGACAACTCTATATGCAAATACTTATTGCAACGAGTCATTGATCTGACTCAAGGTTTCTGAAGCACCATAAATATCGGACTATCACTGAGACTCACCTCGGATACCTGTTGCTGCCCAGAGTCAAGGTGATCGTGAGGCTGGACAGCGTTAGGGGCACAACCATCTTGTTTGCAGTCCATGGGCCCTGTGCTCTCTTCCCCACAGCAGGGTGAGCAGTGTAAGCTGCAGCACTGGCTCCATGTAGTGGGCTGGGCCTGCTTGCCAGGGCCCGAACCTCCAAGCAAGCTGAGGATTGGCCCTCCTCAGCAACAATATATGTTTACATTATGATTCATAACAGTAGCAAAACTACAAACAAGACCATCTTAGAACCAAAGGGTAATTACTCTGCGCAGCCACAGAAGAGTGTGTGAAACCCAGAGCCTACCACAGGCTAGCCCAGAGCTTTCTTGCCCTTCAGTAGAGTAGCTGGGAGGTCAGAAGAAATGGCCCAATGTAGACAGATGGTGCAGGCAAACTTGCCCCGGCTCCAAAGCCATCATGGGAACTTTTCCCCTGCTAGCTTGCAGGTTGGATATCAGCTCACCAGTCACACTTAATGTGACTGTTATTTAAGGAGATAAGTCTGGACGGCTAGAATCTTGTCCAAGCTCAGCTGATGACACTGGGCCCTGTACCATCTCAAATACGCTTCCAGTACCACACAGGCATTGGGTACAGCATATGGAAAGCTGGTCCTCGAGTGAGCATGCTGTCTCTGCACTCTTTCCGCACGCACGTCGGAGGTGGCAGCAGGTTAGCAAAGGGGTGTCAAAGCTGGTTGGAAAGCACACGCCCAAGGCTCTGGACATCACTGGGGGCTGCATGTGGCGGAGGGGTGTATCCCTGCTCAGTGGGACCACTAGGAAGAGGGCAGTCCGTAGGAACAATTGCTCAGATTTTCCAAGGTAAACCCTGGGATATGAGGAAGAAGGGAGGAAGCAGTTCCTGGGGCTGGGGTGTTCGAGATTCCCTGAGTTCTGGTTCAGTTCCTAGCCATCTGCAATCCTAGTTCCAGAGCACCTGATGCCAGTTCTGGCCTCTGTGGACCCCAAGTATGTATATGACGTACATACATACATGCAGGCAAAACACTCCTACCCATACAAACAAATAAATCTAAAACAATAAAAACAAAGAAATCCCTGGCTGGCATGTGGCTCAGTGGTTAGAGTGCTTGCCTAGCATGGGCTCAATCCAGAAAGGGGGAGTGGGGGATCTGGGCACAAGGGCATAGGGGAGGCTGCTTCAGCCTGGACAGGTAGGGCAGGTGGGCACACGGACCGCAGTGTGTGTAGGAAATGCCCCTGAGAGAGTCCTACCAAGTCCCTCCCATTGGTCAGCCTGATCAGTTTCTCCCCCCC
>JAQHUG010000136.1:3142149-3159863 GCA_028555095.1 Dicrostonyx torquatus
GGTGGTGCATGCCTTTAATCCCAGCACTCAGGAGGCAGAGGCAAGCAGATTTCTGTGAGTTTGAGGTCAGCCTGGTCTACAGAGTGAGTTCCAGGACAGGCTCCAAAACTACACAGAGAAACCTTGTCAAAAAAAAAAGTGGGGGTGGAGAGAGAAAGGTTAAAAAGCAAACAAACAAAACAAAACCCCAAAACCCAGAAGCAAAATGTAGTTAAAGAGAAACAGGATAATTTAAGTGCAAAAAGTTGACTAGAAGCAATGCAATCTAAGGCCAGGCATTCATAAGTAAGACTAAGTCTCCATGTAGTTATTTGGGAGCTGGGTGGAGCTACGGCAGCCTGTGGGGGAAAACATGGCATGTGGAGTCTTAATCGTGTCCTGTTTAGAGAAAGGTACCCAATGGGCCCAAGATGCAGCAAGAAGAGAGGGAATGGGCAAGCCCAACTGGCAAGGAGTGGCAGTACTGGGCAAGTTTTGTCCTGTACAACTGTCTCCAGGGCCAGCAGCAATCCCAAATTAGACAAATTCCTAAATATCTCTACCTTGATGCTCGCAAAGAGAGCCTCTCTGACCCATTTTTCATGCCCAGGTGCCCCTATGCCTTCCTTATTGTAAGTTCATAGCAACCAAGTCTAGTTTGGAGAAGAGAGGTTGGTACAGCAGACAGAGAGCAGTGGCTCCCTCCATTACCACTGGGGCCCCTATTCTGAAGGACAGTAACAAACTGATAGCTTCAAACAACAGAACTTAATTTATTTTCTACACTTCTAGAGGTCACAAGTCAGCGATCAACATGTCAGCAGGCACACTCCCTCTTGGAAGGTTCTAGAGAGCATAAGCCTGCCTCTTCCAGGTTCCGGTGTCTCTAGTGTCCTCAGCTTATAACTGCATTGTTCAGTGTTCTGGTTCTGTCTTCATGTGGTTGCCTTCTGCATGCTTCTCTTGACGTGTTGTTGATCCACCAGAGAAGACTATTTGGACACAGGTTCAAGCCAAAAGAAAATCTTTTATTAGCAGGCTAGTGACTACATTGGTTATTTAGGATCCTGCATTGTAGCTCTAAGTCTTTCTTGGGTTGAGCTTCTCGGCATAAAAACCACATTCTAGGTTGACACACTTCAGTTAGCAAGAACCGTCAGCCAGGATCAAAGTTACAGAAGCCAAAAAGCAAGGTTAATACACTAGGGACTTTCCCAGAACTCTGGATTTTGATGATTAGGTCTTTGTTTTCATTTTGGCAGGTGGTGATGCATACATTCTGGGTTCCATGCCCTGAGTGGTGCTTCCATCATGGTATCAGCTGTGCCAAGATGTGGGCACCTGTAACAAACCCTCCCCTTTCCCTGATAAGGACACTCACCCTTAGATACAGGGCCTGCTCTAAGGCTTTTTGTTTTGTTTTTGTTTCTTTTGAGACAGGGTTTCTCTGTGTAACCCTGGCTGTCCTGGAACTCACTCTGTAGACCAGGTTGGCCTTCAACTCAGAGATGCACCTGCCTCGGCTCCTGAGTGCTGGAATTAAAGGCATTCGCCATCATGGCCCAGCTGACTTTGTTATACTTGCAAAGGTGTGTTTCCTAGATATGGCCATATTCAGAGGTTCTAGAAGTTAAGAAATGTCTTTTAGGGGTCATAATTCAACCCACTTCACTGACCCACTTCAGAATTCTAAATGGTCATGCTAGGCCAGCCTCTGGAAGCAGGACAAGCTTCTACAGGGACAGTAGAACCACAGACCATCTGGGGACAAACTGCCACAGAAGAGAAGCAGCTGATCGCTTCATTCTGTGGCTGACTCTGAGTGTGCCTGGCTGCACAGGGCCTGCCTACAAGCTGGGCACTCAGCCTTGTGCACATCACCTGGCAGGCAGGGATGGCTTAAGACCAAGTGTGGGAAATCCCCCTTCTGGAGTCGTTATCTCATATCAACCAAGAAAGAAGGTTCCGGAGAGGTCAGATACACACGGGGATGAGTCAAAAGCAGGCCAGGCTAAACTCCTTGCCCCCAAAGTACAAATTCCTCATCTTTTCCCTCCCAGGGGAACCCATGGAATGTTTGCCTGGCTCTGTTCATCCTGTGTCTATCATTTGCTTAGCTTTTAGTCTGGGTTATTGCTTTGTTTGGTGTGAGACAAAGTCTCATCATGCAGCCCTGGAACTCAACACATAGACCAGGCTGGTCTCACAGAGATCTTTCTGCCTCTGCCTGCCAAGTGCTGAGATTAAAGGTGTGTGTCGTCCTCATTTCACTCAAAGCAGATTGTGACTCTTGCTTGGACAGGCCTAGGGCTGCTAACTGCTATTTAGGTAGAGTTTTCCTTTCCCAGCNTGTGTGTGTGTGTGTGTGTGCACGCACGCACGCACGCGCGCGTGCAGGTGCCTGGGGAGACCAGAAGAGACTGTCAGATCCCCTTGAGCTGGACTTTTTTATCTAGACAAAGAAATCCTTGTGTCCATTTACACTCATTCCCATTCACCTCTTGCCTGGTTCTTGGCAACCACTAAGCTACTTTCTGCCTCTGAGGATTCTGCCTATTTTGGATGTTTCAAATAAATAAAATTATAGGATGGAGAGCCTTCGGCTTGGGCCCTTTTTGACCTAGCATGACGTTTTCCAGGTTAGTTCACAATGTAATGAATTGTTAGTTCACTTTATAAACCTTTTATGGCCCAACAACAAATGGTTATAAATATACCAGTTTTGTTTACCCCAGTGACTAGCTAATAAACATTTGGATTCTTTCTACTTAAATCATCTTAAATAAATTAGGTTTTTGAGATTATCTATGTGCCATATGCATGTGAATCTAAGAGTGCAACATTCATGAATCAAATTCTGATGGAGAAATTGACATGTAGTCAGTGTGATTGCTGAGCTGAGCTAGCAGGTAAGTAGAGATGGAGATCGATGTGAATATCTACCAACCAATCAAAGCCCAATTAGTAACCCCACCCTCAAATATGCAAAGTGTATGCTAATTTTAGGTGTGCATGGAGCAGTCACGAAGATAGTAAATCTCAAGGCGCTGATGCCAGATAGAGTCTGTGTGGTGGTCTGTTTTCTATTACTGTAGAACCAAAGGATTACCAATACAACAGCTAAAAGCAACAAATGCTTGAGAATTTAGTAACATTGTTTTTTAATTAAACTAAATTTTTTAAATTTTATATCCCAACCACAATTTCTTCTCCCATTCCCTTCCATCTCTCCTCTATCCCTCCCCACCCCACCCCCCACTCCTCCTCTGTTTCTGTTCAGAAAGGGGCAGCCGTCCCATGGGTATCAACAAAGCACGGCATGTCAAGCTGAGATAGGACTAAGGTCCTCCCTTAGGGATTTTTATTTTCATTCAGGTTTTCCTATGATTCAACTACTTTGGGGTGTTCAGGTTTTGCTCTTATAGGAGAGCTGGGTACTGGTGGTGCCGCACTGCCCTTTCTGTTGTTGATTGTGCTCTTGCACTGGTGTTTAGGCATCTGGCTTTGGGATGATTTAGGTCTAGGTGCTGATTCCTGCATTTCTCTTTCTTGGATGGGTGTTTTATTCCTTGGTTTCTGTTTCTTTTCTGGTCTTCTGGCCTAAGTGGCCAAAAGTTCTGATGTCTGGTGAGTCTTCGGGTCTAGCCAGGTGTCTCCACTGGAATTTTTGGGACCTTGGTTCCCACATCTGGTCTGACCTGGGTAAATCCTGAATCTTCTTCTGAAGTTGTAGACAGGAATGTGGAGGCCAGGGGAGGGGGTACAGTCTGATTTCTTTGGTGGGCTTTAAGGGGTGTTAGCCAGCGGTGAGCATTATCTTACCTGGGGTCCCTAGGACCAGCCTGACATCTGCTAAAGCTCCTGGGGCTGTAGGCGAGGGTGAGAGCTACAGGGTGTGCCCTGGGGATCAGGGGCTGGGGGAGCTCAGCTGCGAGGGAGGTCATTCATCTGTTCTCCTGACTGGTGTGGGCTGAACCTGGACCCATGGAGTCTGCAGGAGTTGTGGGGATGGGCTGGCCATGGGGAGGATGATGAGGTGGGGGTGGTGGTCGGGCAGTGCAGTGGGTGTTGAGGGGACAGAATCCAGGGAGTGGCAGCAGTCCAGCTGGCCGGCGAGTCACTCCCCTGCTCGTTGACTTGTGAAGACTGCACTAGTAACATTCTTATAAAGAACTCATAAGCAAAAGAAAAATCACAGAAGAATGTATTTTAATTAAATAATGGCATCCAATAAAAAATAGCTAATATATATTATCAGAACTTAAGTTATGCATTTCTTTTCTTTCTTTCTTTTTTCTTATTTTATTATTTCCTTCTTTCCTTCTTTCTTTCTTTCTTTCTTTCTTTCTTTCCTTCTCTCTTTCCACCCTTTTCTTTTTGAGAAGTGTCTCTCTATGTAGCCCTAGCTGTCCTGTGACTCACAGAGATCTGCCCATCTCAGTAAGCAAACCAGGGCAGTAGGAATCAAATGAATAGCAAACTGGAAGCAAAAACTGAAATGCACCGTACTCTTTGAAAACAGTAAGACTGGCAGGTCTCTGACTGAGAAGTTAGCACAGAGTGACATCAGGGATCAGTGAGTACTGGCACCAGCCCCGTATCAGGAGGAAGACATCAAGAAAAGGCTAGGAAGAACCTTATGCCAATAAACTTCACAGCTCACATAATGATCTGGATAAATTCTTCCAAAGACACTGAATAGCAAAACGGACAGAAGAGTAGGAAATGGGACTAATCCAATCTGTAGCCCAGGGTGTGTGGGGGAAGCACTATAATCCTAAACTTCTATGCTCTTAATGGACAAGAGCCTCAGGATATGTTCACGAAAAATTGGCAAAATTGAGTGGAGAGATAGTCAGCTAAATGATAGTTGATGCAAGCTGGGTGGCGGTGGCGCTGCACGCCTTTAATCCCAGCACGCGGGAGGCAGAGACAGGCAGATCTCTGTGAGTTCAAGAGCAAGTACCAGGACAGCTAGGGCTACACAAAGAAACTCTGTCTTGAACAATAATAATAATAATAATAATAATGATAATAATAATGATGATGATGATGATGATGATGATGATATTAGAAAATAGTGGTTGGAAACTAAGAAAAACCACTTACAATACTAATGGATCATATTTATTACTAATAATGAGTGGAACACCAAATATAGGATCAGCATTCTTTCGGGTGTTTAGGATAAACTATATTCGTTCACAAAACAGGTTTCAATAAATTTTAGATAATCAACATCTTATGATAAAGTATTCTGTCCAACCACAATGGAGTGAAATTAGAAATAGCAGTCACAGAAGACATCTGGGTGATTTTAAAGTATGCATGAACTAAGCAATATAGTACTAAGTAACCAATGGTTCCAAGGAACTCAGAAAATACACCAAGATGGGAAAAATTCAAGCACCACTATGGAAAAATGTGTGTAGTACGGCTAAAGTTTCATGATCAGTTTGGGTGGATTGTTTCCCCATTGCGGGCAGCATGGGCGGCTCCATACCGAATGGTTGTAGTGCACACTTCAGCAGCTGTTCTGGCTCCCCATGGTGCGCTGAGAGCTGTGGTTGGCCCCTCAGGTACATCAGGTGGTATTTATTGCTTGTCAGAAGACGACTTGAGACCACGGTGTCTGAGGACTTGCAGTCTTTCACATTCTGTCCTGAAGAGCTTGCTCCACTTCCCCGACAGCTGGCTTTATACTCACCATCCCCCAGTGAGCAAAGTCGTGCTGTGCATCAGCTAAGTCAGGCAGGAGGAGCCCCATGGTGGGCGCCATTGGTCCAGCCTGGATGTGGGCTCTTCCAGATGGAGGTGTTCCTGCATCTATGCAACTCGACATTTCGTCTTCTGTTTCATTATTATCACAAACAAGATTCCCTACCTTTAAAATAAATCTATTTAGGTATTTATTTTATCCTACTTTATTTATTTGGCATGTATGTTGTGGTGTGTGTGTGTGTAAGAGAGAGTTTGAATGTATGTGAGTCTGCTGCATGTATGTGTGTGGGGGAGGTGCACACGTACATGGGTACATATGAATACGGAGACCTGAAGTCAATATCTGGCATTTTCTAAGTTACTTGCCACTTTATTTTTTGAGGCAGAGCCTCACACTGAACCAAGAGAGACCTTGGCTTCCTAGTTAATCTAGCCAGCCAGTATACCACATAGATCTCCTGTCTCTGCCTCTCAGGTTCTAAGATTACAGGTGACCACACACCTGGCCAGCTTTCTCGTGGGTTCTGGGGATCTGAACTCAGGTCCTCATGCTTGCCCAGCCAGCGCTTTATCCACTGGGCCGTCTCCCAGCCGTTTACCCTTATTTTAAAATATAGTTCTTGGACTGGGAGCCTCGCTTGTTGGTCGAGTGCTTGCCTCGTATGCTCTAAGCACTGGGTTGGTGTCCAAGCAAGGCATAATGAAGAGGAAATAAATTTCTCCTTTAAATAAATAATTCACTGTGAGATAGTTTTCCATTTGGAGTGAGGTTGCCATATAATGTATAGTTTCCATCGGCCTCGCAGGGCAGCCTGACGTAGACATCTTTCTCGACCGTGTTACCCTTGTCAAAAACAGCTAAAGTCTAGTTTTCCCATCAGTGCCCTTCTCCTGCTCCTGTCCCCATTCACACGGCATCGAGGCATCAAGTCCTGTCAGGTACCCACCTCCATCGGGCAGTTGCTCGCTTTCCTTGACAGTCTTGTCAACCGCTCGTCAGGTAGCTCATAGAGCGCCCCTTGGTTCGCCTTTCCCTGATGCTTGCTTCCTCGTGGTTAGACTGAGTTTCCGTTTTCAGCCTGATCGTATTTTCTCATCAGACAGCTGCCTGAGTTTCTCTGTTAAAGCTGCCTCAGAGAAGGAGCCTTGGCTTTCTTCCTTAGCTGAGCACCCTCTGCTGGCTCCAAGCGAGCCAGGGGCTGAAGTCACTGGGGATACACACAGGCACCTCCACACTGTCCAGCTCTCCCCTAATTGGAGTGGCAAAGGGCTTCGCAGTATCTAAAATCATTTGGTTTTATGACTGCCAAATGGTTTTTGTTGAAGGGTAATGGCTTCCAATGACTAGGGGGACTTTGAAGTATTCAGTATCCGGCACAAACTGCTTCTTAGCAGCCAGTACAGCGAAATGAGAGCAAGAAGAGGGGTGCAGGGTGGGGTGGTGGTGGTGAGGGGTTGCCTGGCAAGTGTGTGAGGCCTGGGGTTCCATTCTTAGCACTGAACAAACAAACAAAAAAAGTAAAGACGTGAGATGAGGCAGGACGAGGGGTGGGGGAGACTTACTTTACTCTTTGTCTGCCACAAATACTAACAAACTGCGCGCGGGGGTGGGGAGGGAAGCCTGTTCTGTAATCTGGGTAAGGCCTGTAGACGGCCTTATTTCAGACCCTCCACCGAGCACTGCACAGAAAAGCATCCTTAGAAGCCAGGAGGACCAAGGAAACAGCAGAGAAAGGCAGAGGCCTAGCGGGTTTGCTCACAGACACAGATGGTCTGAATGCCACCGGAGCTGGAGATGCAGGATGGAAAGGAATGGGACCAGGGTCTTGAAGGTCATGAGGTCTGAGATTTTAATGGAATTGCCCCGTGGGAGAGAAGCATTTAAAGTGCAGACTCAGCTTGCTATTTTCCAGTATTCCTGAAAATCCTACGGAGGAAAAGGGAGAGGGAGAAGGGACTGGAATGAGGGTGACCAGCTAGGACTCACTGTCACCCAACAGCCTGGCCAAGAATGAGCAGGAAAGGGACCTTTCTGGGCACATGGTCAGCATCAGGCTCCAGATGCTAGACTAGAAAACACCAGACGAAGCATGTGATTCCCAGCTATGTTTAAATTTCTACAAAGACAGAGTAATTTTTTAGTGTATGCCCCATGAGAGGTTTCATTTGTTAAATCTGGCATCCCTAGGCCCCAAAGGGGAAAGGAGACTAGTCGCTCAACAGTCGTAGCTGAATGGCAGCATGAACGCTGAGTTCAGCTCTGCCCATGCCTGGTCTTAGCCACAGAGGCAGGTGCGAGCAGATAGGGTATCAGTCATCAGAGAGGACTTGCCTGGGGAAGGACCATCCCAGTGAAGCTCAGGTAGCCTTCATCTATCTCCCCTTTCTGCCCGCGGGCTGTTAAAGTGTACTTAAAACAGGCCTGCTAGCCTCCTGAATGCAGGTTTAGCTCCCAGAGCAAATTCCATGCCCTGTGACTCAGTGAGAGAAAGCCTCTCGAGCGAAGCTTCTCTGCCCTGAGGGGTCAGAACCTTTGGACCGGTTTCCAGGTTTCCAACCTCCCACCACCCAGCCCAATGGGACACTGTAATTAGGAACTTAGGCAGGTTGTACACGCAGATAGCGTCTGCCAGCAGCTTCGCCAGCCTGTTGCTACTGGCCTGGAATATAAAACATCAGTGAAACAGAACCATATGAACAGGTTTATTAAGCTTCGCCTGAGGTGCAAAACACAGCTATGCTTTTAACGTGCCAGCGAGTGGTTCCTGGGCTCAGCCAAAGAATGCTAGAGTTTGCCAATTCAATGAGTGACGGAGCGGGACTGCCGCCTAGGGAGCCTACTACCCTCAAAAGTTACCTTTAAAATGCCTTTAAAGCCAGACATTAAAAAATAGACCCAAATGCTTGGGAGAGGGGTTGCAGTGGAAGCGATGTGGGGTGCAGAGCCCGAAAACGTCCAGGAAGCCGTGCGATCATGAGGGGATCCTCATCTGCCTCAGCAGCATTTACCTGGGAGGTCTGGGAAGTCGGGTGAGGTGTTTCTAAGGCAGTGAAGATGCTGGGACCCAGAATGCCAGATTTAACAAATGGAATGCTGCACTAAAAAAGCACGCTGGGTTAATCAAAAATCCAAAAACGACAACGAAGTCAGTGGCTTATCTGCACGCACTGGTTATCTCTGTGTTTTAGAAGTCAGAAGTCCTATGGGTCACGGGATAAAATTGAAATGAGGACAATACTATGCTTCTCTTGAATCACTTAGGACTGAATTTGTTTCCCGAAATCCACTCCTTCTCGAAGTCAGCCACTGTCCTTAGCTACGGCCTTTTCTCTGTAATCAAGTACTAATAATCACTTTGACTCCACTTTCTCCATCACATCTGATACCGAATCTCCTGCTTTCTCCTTCACTTCTGGGAACCCTCCTGATTACACAGGATCCACACAGTTAATCCAAGAGACCACCCCCATCTTCTGACCATCATATAGCCCGCCCAGCTCAGTGTGTGAGGTTGTATAGTCCCAGATTGGTACAACAGCATTAAGGGGGACAGGGTGGCACCGCTCTGGCTACCCCATTCCAACACTGAGACCAACATTTGGTCTGTTTTTATTTTTGCTTTGAGACAGAGTCTCACGACATAGTGTTGGCTGTCCTGGAACTCATTATGTAGACCAGGCTGGCTTCAAACTGGCTTCAAACTCACAGAGATTTGCCCGCCTTTGCCTCCTGAGTGCTGGGATTAAGACGTGTGCCACCATGACTGGCCACCTTTTTTAAAATTATTGTTTGAGAAATTCATAGATATTAATGAGTTCTGACTAAATCCCCCCACCCCTCGTTTCTTTCCCTTCTGATCTTCCCCTACAGCTCCATCCTTTTCCCCTCCCAGTTTCATGGGGACTGTTTTCAAATTTACTGAGTCCACTTGGTGCTGCCTATTTGTGCAAGGCTGTGGGGCCATCTGTTGGAGCATGGGCAGTCTCTCCTGCAGACCACAGACCACATCCCTGCAGAAAACTGACTCCCCCTCCCCCAGCAGCCATCACTTGCTATGGGCTCCCTGGCTAGGGCTGTGACTTCATGAGCCCCTCCCCAGCCATGCTGGGATTTGGGTCGGCTTGAGCTTGTTCAGGCCTTGTGCATGAAGTCATGTGTGCAGTGGTCCTATCCTATCCAGCCAATCCTCTTTGGTTGAGGGTCTCCACTGCCTCTGGCTTGGACGGCCTTTCCACTCCTCTTCTGGGTGATCCTTGAATCTTCAGGGGAGGAATGGGCTTGGAGTCGAGCGTACCTGACTCTTATTCTCTGTACATTTATGAGTTGTGGGGCTGTGTATTAAACCCCATGTACTGGGAAAAGAATGGTTAACACCCTTTAGTAAGTTCAAACAACTTTGTGATTTCATCTTACCTCAGTCAAACGGCTAAGATTAAAGAAGCAAAATGTCACTACGGATGTAGAGAAAGGGGCGCACTATTCACTGTCAATGGGAGTACAAACTGTGCTGTCACTATGGAAATCAGCCTAGAGGTTCCTCCAAAAGCTAGAAATGGATCGACCACGTGATCCAGTTATGATTCTCCCCAGAGGACTCCCAAAGGACTCTCTATCCTACTGCAGAGATGTGTGCTCATTCCTAGCCATCCACAATAAACAGGCATTGGAAACAGCCTAGATGCCCACCAGTCGACGAATGGATTGCAAGAATGTGTCACAGCTACACAATGGGATATTATATGGCTGTATAGAAAATTGAAATTTGCAGATAAACGGATAGAGCTGGACATAATCATTCTGAGCAAGGTAACCCTGCCCTGGAAAGATAAACATCGCACCTTCTCTTGTGTGTGGGCCCTGACTGTGACACTTCATCTGGGTATTTAAATTGGCGTGCCACAGAAGGCAGGAAAGTCATATGTAACCAAGGAAAGGGGAATGGAGCCGGGTGGTGGTGGCACATGCCTTTAATCCCAGCACTCGGGAGGCAGAGGCAGGCGGATCTTTGTGAGTTCAAGGCCAGCCTGGTCTACAAGAGCTAGTTCCAGGACAGGCTCCAAAGCTACAGAAAAACCCTGTCTCGAAAAACCAAAAAAAAAAAGAAAGAAAGAAAGAAAGAAAGAAAGGGGAATGGAGAGAAGGGTGGTATGAATGGGAGCTATGGGAAAATGGAACAGGGAGGGGTAAATGGGCTTGGGGGCAGGTAGAAGGGGAGTATGGGAATGGACAACCAACACTGAAGGCCTTCTAAAAAGCTATTTGGGAACCTACAAATGGAGACCAGGTTTTGTGAGTTTTGTTTGTTTGTTTGTTTTTAACCAAAAGCTGCAATCCAGTGAATAAGCATCCCTGATTTGGCACAAGAATTTTAGAATAAAATTAAGCATTTTGCTTCTAGTAAGACTATTATTTCATCTGGAAAGGGCACCATTTTTTGTGCACTTTGAGTTTCTCTACAAGCATGGATATACTTCTTCCTGGTCTCCAATATAAATACAGAATCTATTTCTTACTGTCAGTTGTGCTGCGAGAAAAAGAAAAAGCAAACAACTATAGAACTGTCATGATGCCCTCCTAATTGGTCCTTTGCCTGCAGGCTCTTCAATCGATTGTCTTCCTTGCTGCCAAAAATGCTCTTCATAAAAATAAAATGGACCTGCCCTGGGCTGTGGCTGAGCAACATATTCAGTTTGCTTCTCCAAACTCCTTGTCCACGTTCCCACCCACGGCTGACCATTGTGCACAGCCTCATTTGGATTCCTAGACTGTACTACGCCATGCAGGCCATGGGAGGCAGAAGGCGGGGGGGGGGGCTTGGAACTATTCTCCAGTAGTTTCTGCTTTACCAGGCAATGCCAGCTCCGTGGGTGTGTAGCCTGCGTGAAGGTCTATACCTCCCTTCCCCACAGCCGCTGCTCAGAAGGGCTCTGAGCTTGCCTTAATGCTCTGCCTCCTGTTCTCTTGTGTCTGCATTAGTTTCTTAACAAAGAGTCCACGTTTCCCCTTTTGTACTAGGCCTGGTAAATCATGTCACCAAATCTGCTGCCCAGGGATGATGGCATGCAGCAGTTGCTGGCCCAGAACACTTCACCATCCCGTGTTCTTCCTCTCGGCCTTGACCACAGGCTCTTCAATCCATCGCTCTTCTTGCTTAAAACAACCCTTTGTTAAACTCATTCCATTCATTTTAAGAACACACATATGTCGGCAGCAGTGGTGGCCCACGCCTTTAATCCCAGTTCTCGGGAGGCAGAAGCAGGCGGATCTCTGTAAATTCAAGGCCAGCCTGGTCTACAGAGTGAGTTCCAGGACAGTCAAAGCTACACCACAGAGAAACCCTGTCTCTATAAAAAAAAAAAGGGGGGGGGGAGGAGATGTACCTGTTTCCTCGGTAAGACCTTGAATGGTAAAACTAGCCTGCAGGATAATATCAAATTCACATTGCTTCAACATTTATTCCTCCAGAATCTTCTGGCTGACCAACCACGTGACCCTATTCTTTTTGTTGTTGTCTTTTATTTTGTTTTTTTGAGACAGGGTTTTTCTGTGTAGCCCTGGCTGTCCTGGAACTTACTCTGTAGACCAGGCTGGCTTCGATCCATCAGCTTCTGCCTCTGCCTCCTGAGTGCTAGGATTAAAGGCATGCGTTACTACTGCCCAGCTTGATTCTGTTCTTACTGTAGTCTCGACTCCTTGCTGTTTCCACAAATATAGTGTACCTTTTGTCTATTTAATATTCTGTCATTTCTAAGGATGGTGTGAAATGTTTCCCTCTTCTTTCATAATGTGCTGGTTAGTTTTTTGCCAATCTGACATAGCTAGGCTCATTTAGGAAGTGGGACTTCAGCTGAGAGAATGCATTCAGTCGGAGTGGCCTGTAGGCAAATCTGTGGGACTTTTTCTTAATTGATGATTGATGTGTGTATCACGGGTTCTAACTGGTATTCATAATAAAAACCTAGTGGGTATAGGGGTTAATGCTGAAGATCAGAGAAACAGAGCACCAGCAGCCAGAGAGGGCTTTGTTTTCCTCTACCAATGCTCAGAGCAAAAGGGAAAGAACTCCTGTGCTCAGACTGCATCTCTTTCCACCAAACCTCAGGCTGCAGTGAGCTCCTGTGTCCTCCCTCCTTATAGTCCTCTCTTCATCCAGTCATATCCCTCTCTGTCTCCACCTCCCTAGTGCTGGGATTAAAGATGTGTTACTCCCAAGTACTGGGCTTAAAGATGTGAGCCACCACTACCTGGTCCCTAGTGGTTTAGCTCTGCATTCTGTTTTCAAGACAAGCTTTATTTATTAAAACACAAACAAAATATCACTACATTCCCCCTTTTTTGTCTAAAATAAAAAAGAATGCTTTAACTAATATAAGAAAAACTATATACAATAAGTACGATAACTATATATAATATATACAGGCAATAAGTATATCAACAATGTCTAGTCCATTTGCATTTGACAAATTCAGAGAAAAAACTCCATATCTATCCTATCTTGGTGAGTCCAAAGTCTTGTACCTAATTATTTTCTATCATAACTTGCATTACCATCCAAAACTATCTTTTGATATTTCTCAACCTTATACAATTTACATTTCTGCATCTGATAAACAAGGAAAACTATAACTATTTAATATTTAACTCCCTCAGAGACCCGAGAAGAAAATTATATTAACTGAGTAAGCAAGAAGTACAAACAAGCAACTTTCAAAAAAGGTGAGAAATGACAAAAAAAAAAAAAGCTGGTTACCTGGACAGTCACCCAAGGTTCATCTGCAATGTCGGGACATCCATCTTTGGCCTAAAGGCTTAGAATATTCGACAGACTTTTCTATGAAGCAGGATTTTTGAATGTCTGTCCCACCTTGTCTTGACAAGGTAGGGTAGTCACTCTCTTTTGTGTCCTGCTTGTCCAATTTGGATAGCAAACCACTAGCAATAGAGGCAAGAACACTTTCTTGCTCCGTGGCTTGCTTTTGCAGTAAAGAAACTAAACTCCATGTGGAGTTTCTTTGCTGTCCATTATCTTCTTTGAAGAAGATTGATGCTGCCAGGAACAGACCTGTCTCATTGCCATAAAAAACCCTAGTTATTAAAACATCTTAAATGCCATATTATATAGATCACTGAAGTGTTTGAAGATGATCTGTTTATCTAAAATATATCTGTTTGACTTTAAAACTTACCTGATATGACTACAAGTTTGATTGTAATAGGTGACTAATTTCTAACCCGCATTTCTTATTGATGCTGCCAGGAACAGACCTATCTCATTGCCATAAAAAGAGAACCTATGTTATTAAAACATCTTAAATGCCATATTCTGTAGATTGCTGAAGTGTTTGAAGATGATCTATTTATCTAAAATATATCTGTTTGACCTTTAAAACTTATCTAATATGACTACAAGTTCAATTGTAATAGGTGACTAATTTCTAACCTGCATTTCCTTATTATCCTAAGTAGCTGGTAATAAAAACTTTCAAGAACTAGAAATTTGCTGTAAAAGTACAATACCCTGAAGAAGAGTAGAAATGTATATACAGCGTGTTCTAACTAAATTAACCTTAAATTTGTATCAATATACAAAATTTGTATATATTATACAAAAGTCCAATCCAATGTAAAATATTTAAAGCTAGTAGTTGCTTTTTTAAAAAGTAGATTCAATAATTTCCCTTTTTATCTTATCTATATCCCCCTTTTTCTATTTTCAGAATAGATTCAATAATCTACCCTTTTATCTATCATATCTGTATTCCCTTTTCTTCTTTTCAGAACAAGAACCCTGAGTCTAATCTCCTTTGTTCAGCTTTTCCCCTGACTGTTACCAGTAACAACTTGTAAATAAAAGCCAAATATCAAAGACTAGCTGGTAGTTCAAATGGTAGTTCGGGGAAAAAAGAAAAGTAGATTTTCCTACCATTTGAACTACCAGCTAGCCTTTGATATTTGTCTTTTATTTACTTATTTACTGGAAAGGGGCACTACAGCACGTGTGTCGAGATCAGAGGACAACTTGCAGAAGTCAGTTCTCTCCTCCGACCATATGGATTCCACGGATTGTGCTCATTTCATTCAGCTTAAAGTCAAGCACCTTTCCCCATGACTTCACATTTATGGAACCAGGCATGAGTTTCCTCCTGTGCAGCGAACCTTAAATCCAATCAGAAAGTGACTGGTTACTCCCATAACCTATTGCCACTATCACACCCATGGACATATCTCGCCACACTGGTTATTATTGTAGCTCCCAGGGTTCACAGCTATGCGAGACTCTTCCCCAGTGGCCGGCATAGCACCTTACAGTGCTGCTAGGGTCAGCCAATAGGGAGGAAGTTTCCTGGCCATGGCTTGAGATCGCTATGTGTGGTATCTTGAGCAGTATAGCTTTACCATTGACTTCTGGCAGGCAACCATTGTTTGGAATTTCCAGCTCAGGGTGTGTGTGGGGGTGCATTCCAGAAAGCCCACTATTGGCAGCTCCTCCCCTGTAGATGCCCGGGACTATGCCTATGACTATTTAACACCTGACCCATAGATCTGCCACCTGTGCTCTCCTGCCTTCTGTCTTCTGTCTCCTGCTTTTCTGAGAGCCACCTGAGGGTGCTGTGCTTTGCATGGTCCTGTTTATTAAATATGGATTTATTTGGTTTGATTTGGTTTATTGCACCAGCAGTGGAGGAACCCAGCAACCGGGGATCCAATACCTACCAACCATGAACAGTGGCAAGAGCCTGTATTGTTTTGGTGGTCTCTGGGACAACTCTGACCAACACCTGGCCCTGGGATTTGTATTTGTCAACCCATGGCTTCTGGGATGAAGGTTGTCCCTCATGTTGGGTAATTCCAACTAATTTCTTTACATGAATATGTGAATATATGTTATCTATGTAGCTAGCTAACTAGCTAACTTACAGATTAGTAAGGGAAACATGGGCTTTAACTGGACAATTAAGGTTAAATGGGATTACAGGGTGAGGTTCTTATCCAATAGAACTGCATCCTCATAATAGTAATAAGACAGGGTGACCTTGGTCAGAGGAACAGTCACCTGAGGACAGTCATGAAGCAGCCACCTGCAAGCCAAGGATAGAACCCTCAGGAGCAAGCCTGCTCAGCTAGGAGCTTTGGCTCCCGGCTTCTACAATGAAGAAGATAAAACTGTCTCACTCTGCGGTACTTCATCACAGCAGCCCGACCACAGACACAGAGGAAGGCACTTCACTCGCTGGGTGGCAAGCCTCAGGTCATTACTTAGCGCCTGTCACTAGTGGATTCTACAGTGCACACACATCCCATGGAAGCTAGTCACAGAAAACTCAAATTCAGAGAAGCAACGCGTTTGTTCAAGGTTGCACACGCTGAGGCCTTGACTCAGACCTCCGGTGCAATGTCAGAACACCCGGAGTTTTTACTGCTAGAGGTTAGAAGACGCACTGCCGAATCCTTGGAACTCAGCAGAATTTCAGAGTTCTCTCTACGGTCCCCAAGAGCTAGCGGGCTGGGTCTGCCCTCTCCATTTCTCATAAGTTCCCAGGAAGAGCCGGCCCACACTGCTGCTGTCCTCCATGGGGCTGCGTGAGGAATATTTCGTTTGGTGGATTTTCACTTTTGGTAAGGAGACATGTAGATGTCTGGGGTCAGAAAATCAGTTAAGCGTCTGTCTTAACTGCTCAACTGTACGGGGATTCCGGGAGACAGTTTTCCTCAGCTGTCATGACGCTGTTATGACGATGTTTCTAACAATGTCAATTTCAGATACAAAAACATCAGCTCTCATTTTAGGGAGTCACTGGTCCACAGACGCCCTCATGGCTTGGAAGTCTCGCCCTTCCTAGTGTATTCCTCACGAGTTCCACCTAGTGTGGTATTTCAGCAATATAGAAAATGCACAGTTGCCTTGGTGAATGAGTCGGTATTCTTTCTTTATGCTTCATAAATTTGTCAATTTTTCTCATCACTCTGGGGGCAGGGGCAAACATAGAGTTTTTCTTTTCTTTTCTTTTTCCTCCCTTCATCAGTTATCATTCTAAGCAGGAAATTAGAAAAACACTGGATATTCCCTGTTTTCTGAACTGTCAGTTAATCTTCTTAGCATCAGGAAAGATCCTTTCTCAGTATGTGTCATAGTCTAGAGACCGGGACGGGCTGAGTACTTCCCGAGCCGACAGGAGCATAATTGGCTTCTCTGAGATATTTTTTTTGAAGCCCCATTTAAGCAAACAAACAAAACAACAACAACACCAAACTTCTCTTCTATTTTTAGAATGCAGCACATTCAAATGTTCAGCTAGGTTTCAAGGACTGCTGGCTAGTTTTGTGCCTGTTTCTCTAGGGGAAAAAGCAGAAGTGAGAAGATGTGAAAAATCAATAGAGGTTGCATGAGTTAGCTCCTGCTCACATCCTGTCTCACACCATGAGGCTGAAGTGCACTTTCTGAACATGGGAGCCGATGATGAGCTGTGGGTACCAGTCGACTTCAGCATCCCAGGCAGGAGGTGGATGTCAGCCGGAGGTAGGGATAGAGACTGCTGTGCTCTGGTTCATCTGTGCCAGAGGGAAACAAACATAAGAAAGACCCTACTCCCCCAAAGAGCCTTGACAGTAAATAGCTTGCAGCTCGGATTAAAAAGGAACCTGCAATGAACGGACAACCCCAGGCTCAAGTTGCTATGCTACACTCATTAAAAGGGTGGATTTTACCAGGTGGTGGTGGTACATCCCTTTAATCCTAGCACTTTCTGAGTTCGAGGCCAGCCTGACCTACAGAGTGCATTCTAGGACAGTCAGGAATACACAGAGAAACATTGTCTTAGAAAAAGGAAAAAAAAAGACAGCTTTTATGACATAAGAGTTATTTTATTCCCATTTCCCCTCACTGAGAAGTAGCTACTCCTCAAAGCAATGGAATTTCCTTTTTTTTTTTTTTTTTTTTTTTTTTTTTTTTTGGTTTTTCGAGACAGGGTTTCTCTGTGGCTTTGGAGCCTGTGCTGGAACTAGCTCTTGTAGA
>JAQHUG010000136.1:3180717-3218742 GCA_028555095.1 Dicrostonyx torquatus
CACACACACACACACACACACACACACACACCACCCATATCCTAAGGGTTTGATATTATTGAGTGTTACAGGCTCTTTGCAAATTTTGAGCCCCAGTCCTTTATCATGTGTGTTTCGCCAAGGATTGCCTACCAATCTGTGGATTGTCTTTTTCAGTCTCAGAGAAGTATCTTTTGTAGAGCAGGTTTGTAAATTTTAACAACTCCAATGTATCAATTAATTTTTCCACAGATTGTGATTTTTGTGTGTCTAAAAAGTCTTCATTATGTCTGGGATTGTAACTCAGTGATATCTAGTATGCATTAGGCCCTAGGTTTGACACCACAAGAAAGGAAAAGACCCCACCATAGCCAAAGTCACCTAGACTGTAGCCCATGCATCTCTCAGGAGGTGTAGAGTCTCTGTCCTAAGCTTACCGTATTGGTTACCTTCTATTTCTGTGATAAGCACTGTGACCAGAGTGGTTTATAGAAATGACAGAAAGCTGGTGCTAACTGACATTCTTTCTCCAGCAAGGCCACAGCTCACAAAGCTACCCACATAGTGAAACTAACTGGGAACCATATATTCAAACATCTTTGCCCACATAAGATAGACTTACTGAAACCACCACACTTCATTTTAAGTTAATTTTTGAGTAAGGTGGTATACGTTCTGTACCTTTATCTTATTATTGTTTTGCTCACGTGGAGATCCATTATTCTAACAGGATTTATGAAGAGACTTTGCACTAAGACATTATTTTACTTGGGGCTGGAGAGATGACTTAGCAGTTAAGAGCATGTACTACTTTTCCAGAGGACCTGAGTTCAATTCCCAGCACCCATGCTGCGTAGCTGAACTGCCTCTAACTATGATTCCAGGGTACCCAACATCTCTGGACTCCCTGGGCACCCACATGGACATAAACATGATTAAAAAATAAATGCATTTTAAATTTTTTTAATGTGAGCTGAGCAACGATGGCGCATATCTTTAATCCCAGCACTCGGGAGGCAGAGGTAGGTGGGTCTCTGTGTGTTTGAGGCCAGCCTGGTCTACAGAGGTCAGCCCGGGCTGCTACACAGAGAAACCCTGACTCAAAAAACAAACAAAAACAACAATAAAATTATGTGTGTGGATGTTCAGCCGGCATGGAGGTCTGTGCACTAAGTACAGGTCTGGCACCCGAAGAAGCCAGAAGAGGGCATCAGATCCCATGTGTCTAGAGTTAAAGATGGCTGGTAGCCACCATGTGAGTGTTGGGAACTGAACCCAGGTTCTCTGGAAGAGCAGCCAGTGCTCTTAACTGCTGAGCCATCTCTTCAGTCATATTTGTACCTTTATAGCTATGCTGACTATGTGGTAAATCTATTTATACTTTATCCAATCTGTCCATCTTTATCAAGGTTTGCCATATTCGGCATGAAGTCTGCATCTGTATGCAGCTAACAGAATTCCAACTGGGAAGTGCAGACACCAGCATGATAGCAAACAAGGACATTCTCCACAGGCCAGAAGCTGCTGTGGAAGTGAGTCAGAATTCCAGCCCACCCCTGTCTTACTAGGTACTATAGTGTCTCTGGTCCCATGGTGCTAGACTGGGATGTGACTTTTATTCCCCTGACAAGGTCTTCACCGAGGGCTAAATTCCAGCAGCCTCTTTCCCTCAGGGTTTTTGGAAGCTTGGCTCAGTTGGCTGTGATGGAGACCTCTTACTCAGGGCTCCTTCAGATATTTGCCATTTGTTACAATATTGAGGCAGGGTTAACAGCATCTTCTGGGTGACCTGGACCACAATTGAGTTTCCCTGCTTCAAACTGATCCTTTTTCTTTTTCTTTTTTTTCCCCTGAAGTCACTTTGCCTTAGTCACTGTCCTATTGCTGTGAAGAGACTCCATGACCACGGCAACTCACATAAGGAAAACATTTCATTGTTCAGAGGTTCAGTCCATTATCATCATGGTGGGAAACATGGAGGTGCGCAGGCAGAAGTGGTGCTGGAGAAGGAGCCAAGAGTTCTGCATCGGGGTCAGCAGGCAGCAAGAAGAGAGAGTGAACCACTCTGCCTGGCTTGAGCTTCTGAAGCCCCAAGGCCCACCCTAAGTGACATACTTCCTCCAACAAGGTCACTCCTCCTAATAGTGCCACTACCGAGGAACCTATGGGGGCCATTTTCATTCAAACCACCACACACTGTCAGGGTTCCTGTCATTGAGGGCTTCCTCATGTCCGGCAGAAGGCCTGTGCTAAAAATCTCCTAGGTAGATGGAATCTAGGTTGGTTTTTATGTGGAATATTTGTAAAGTTTTCAAGTGAAAGAAAGAAAGAAAGAAAGAAAATCAGGGCTGGAGAGATAGCTCACTGGCTAAGAGCAGCACTAGCTGCTCATCCTGGGCTCACTTCCCAGTACCCACAAAGAAGCCCACAGTCACCTGAAACTCCAGTTCCAGGGGGCCTGAAGCTATCTTCTTAACCTCCAGGTTGCCTGGCAAAGCTGGTTTTACAGACAGAAAGGAATTAAAGCTGGTAGAATTCACTTTCCCTGCATACTAGAGGCGGGAGAAGAAGCACCAGGGAAGTAACTGTTATTGGTGCTTCAGGTTGCTCTTTTTGCTAAAGGGTTTAAGCAGAGGGAACTCTCTATTCTGACAGGCTGAACTGGCTATCCCCTAATTCCTTGAAAAGTCAGTTTGGTTCAGTTTGGTGATGTAAGATTTTATTGCGAGTGGCTCCATTTTGATTTTCAGCTTGCTCCGTGGAAGTCTAGTGCACTAACTTAGTCCTAAACAAGGACTGACTGTAACTTTTAAGAGGATGTAAATTTTTATAAGTAATAATGAAATAATTCGTGGAGGACACACAGTAGATGAAATGGTCAAACTCAGAGTCATCTGATGTTGAAGACGAAGCTGGTGGGCTCTGATAGGTGAGAGGCTTTCCCTCCGAGGATGGGACGCCCTTCACAGAGAGGTCAGCTGGTAAGGATTTCTTTCCAAAGAGTCAGGAGATCTCCTTACAAGATTGGCACGTATTTCATCACTTGCATGACTGACACTTCATTTGACTGTTTTAAAACAACGCATGCTTGGTGCTTTATTATAATCCCAAACACTATTTAAAATGCTTTTATGCTATCGACCTTCTTCGACGTGCTCATTAAAGCTTTCTGCTAGGCAGTATACATTAATAAATCGTTAGCTAATTCCACAGGAATATCACATCTGTGACTGACGATGACCCCCATTATGATAAAGGTCACTTGAGAACACACACACACATATCCATCTTTTTTTTTTTCTACGAAAACTGTGGGTCATGAAGGTGTTAATATGATCTGTTTACTACTCCCATGTCCCGTGATTATTGGGCCTTTACAGATGTACCCCCCCTTTTTAAAAAAAATCATTTTTGTGTATTGGAGTTTTGTCTGCATATGTCATTGTATCACATGCGTGCGTTACAGACAGTTGTGAGCCACCGTGTGGATGCTGAGAATTTATCTGGAAGAGTAGTGAGTGCTCTTAACCACTGAGCTGTCTCTTCAGCCCCATAGATTATAATTCTTGCTTTTGGAGCAGAGATCAGAAAGAATCCCAGAGATGAAGATTGGATTGGGGTAATAAACTTGGGGTGAGTCCCTCCAGAGTGAGCTGGCTCCTTTGGCCCATTAGCCTAGGGAGGAAGTACCATATCAAAGGGAGGCTTGCAGGCTTTGGGGCCCTCCCTGACAGGGGCGAGGCTAAGGCGTTAGCTAGGACACCGCCGTAAAGAAATCCAACGACAAATGAAGATTTACAACCAAGTCCTAAAATTTCTTTAAAGTATATCTTATGTCTCACGTCGTTTGGAGCAGGAACCCTGGTAAGGTTAGCTGTCAGTGGCTCCCTGGGCGAGGACTGGAACGGCTCAGTCTGTGTCACCCACCAGCTCTGACCAAACCAGGGTTGTAGCTGCTGGGGACCAAGGGCGAGCGCTGGGGAAAGCCCGGTCTCGGGTGTCCCCGCCCACAGGGGCGCGGCCGCGCAGCGCAGTCATTGGTGCCCGGGAAGGTGACGCGCATCACTGGCCGTGGCCGCGGGGCCCGCGGAGGGCGGCGCGCGGCTGATGAAACCGGCTCGGATCTCTCCCGCGCGCGCCTTCCCCTCCGCCAGCAGGTGTGAACGGTTCTTTACCTCCGGTTCCTACCCAGCTCAGCATCCCGTTGCCTCCTTGGTGAGTACGCGATCCCGGTGACTGTCCAGGGAGCAATAAAAGCCTGTGTCACCTCTCTCTGTGCGTGGGAACCCAGGGCCTCGCGTAGCCGCTCAGACAGGGCGAGGGTTCTTCTTAACCTCCCCATCTCCGGGGATGCTGCGTGGGGCGGGCACCCGTATTCCGGTCGCCACCTCCGAGTCCATCTTGGTCCTTTGCAGGCGCGGCGTGGTGTATGATGCAACAGCCTGAGGGAGTGGGCAGAGTGACCCGGGTACTCCGGCCACGCGTGGCGGTGCAAAGGTTCCACGTGGGCGCGGGGACTCGTCCACACTGGCCGCCCCGGGTGGCATCCGGAGCCGCCGCTGCCTGGGAGATCTTCCCTTACATGGCGCGGTACGCGGCACCCCGCCCCGCCACGCGGTCCGGGGCAGTGTCGTCAGCCGAGCCGCGCGCAGGGTGGACTCCATCAAGTCCCCCAGACAGGTCCCCTGTGACCGGAGACATGAGATTCCCGGTCTCCAGGTCGCTTCCGTAGTCCTCAGAGGTCGTTTTGGAGGGACTCCTTCTCGGGTGGGTTTTCCTTGTGACCTGATTCGGCCTGCACAGACTGTTCTTCCAGATGGTGTGGAGTGGGAGGAAGTTCTTCCGGCTCCATAGACAACCTGTGCTCAGCGTTTTCCTTTCTGCGTAGGGGAAGACTTCCTGGGCACGGACAGGTCACCCGCCACGTGTGTGCACAGAGCAACCTGGTGCCAGTGTCACTCGCCCCAGTCTACGTCCTGGCGTGTTGAGATAGCCAGACATGTGCTGGGATAGCCAGACATGTGCCCTCAGGAAAACAAAACAAACCAAAAAACTACATTTCCCAGCACCCACGGTTATACTCTCACGTGCTGGAGAACACCGCTGGGATTTCAAACATAGGTGTATTTTTCCTAAAGGTGAATAAAGTTTCCCTAGAACCCTGAATATTATCTTTGGTTGGATATCTTCGCTGTGATGGGTTCACTTTGTAATTTACTTGGGATTTTCTTATCATTTCTTGTCTTCCATGTGTGGTTGAGATAATAGGAAACCACCCTGGTATTTTTAGTTGGTCTCAATGGAAATCATTATTTTTATATGAGCACACCCTTCTGTCACTAAAACAAAAGGGTTTAAATCATGTGACCCAAATAGAAATTTAGGGGAAAGCCAACCCTTGGATGGAAACAGCTTTGAAAAGTGTAGCGTTTTGAGATCATGTTTTATCTAAGGATGAAATTTAGAGGGTATATAAGAGGGCTTGAATAAACAAAGAGTTAAGAAGAGAACAGTCAGATACCTCAGAGACTGGGGCTTAGTCTCACAGTCACAGGGCTTGTTCCATAATTACCGGGCCTTATGTATGTATGTATGTATGTATGTATGTATGTATGTATGTATGTATGTATTTAATGTGTGAAGACAATATGGTTTCGTTAGGGATTTCTCTTCTAAGATACAAGGTCATCATATTTGATAGATCTGTTCCCCCCCACACACCTTGCCCTGTACCCCACGCCCACACCCTTCATGTTGGTCAGACTTGCCTCAAACTTGCTACTTAGCAAAAGATGACCTTGCACTTCTGTTCCTCTTGCCTCCCTGTGCCTCCCAAATACTGGGGTTACAGCCCTGCATCGGGAATCCAACCCAGGGTCTCCTGTGTACTAGGCAAACACTTTACCAACTGAGATACACCCATATATGTAGGGGTGTATGTGTGCCACTGTGCACATGTAGAGGCCCGTTCTCTTGTACCTTTATGTGGGTTTTGGGGATTGAACGGAGGTTGCAGGCTTGCATAGCAGACACATTGCAAGCTGGGTTATTTTGTAGGCCCCAGATGACATTTTTAATGCCACGAAGTGCATTTATTGGTGTTTAAGTCTCTTTCTTTTTACTAAGCCCAATAAAAACAGGTACCCGTAAGGTGAACGGAAGCCTTTCTCCTTGCTGGCCATGGAGTTAGAGGTGCTTATTAGTACTAGGGACAGGTGTAAGAGGAAGCCCTTGTTAGGGACTTGTCCGGTAGACTTCTGTGCCATGTCCCTTACAGGCATCACCTGTGTCTCATCATTTTACCTAGTTCTTGGTCATCACAAGGGGCAGGACCTGCAGGTAAGACCTTATTGCAGTGGTTCCACCTTCCCAACGCTGCAACCCTTCAATACAGTTCCTCATGTGCTGATCCCCAACCATGAAATTATTTTTGTTGCTACTTCATAACTGTAATTTTACTGTCATAACAAAACAATCATAGTCAAAACAAAACAATTCATAAATTGTAAATGTGCATGTCTGATATACAGGATATTTGGCATGTGACAGGGCTCTTCGACCCGAGGGGTCGAGACCTACAGGTTGAGAACCGAGTTGCACCCCTGGCCTACTGCCTGGATAAATTGTAACAGGAGATTCACTAGTGCTTCTGGATGAGGAGAGAGCAAGATGATGGGACAGGTAGTGTGCTGGGTGGAAGATGGACGTTTACACAGTGTGTATGTGTCCGTGTGAATTTATGTCACGTGTTTGTGAGTGAGAGTGTTAGATTCCTTGGAGCTGGAGTTACAGACTATTGTCAGATGTCTGAGGTGGGTGCTGGCTATGAACCTGGGTCCTCTAGAAGAGCAGCAAGCTCTTATAAATGCTGAGCCATCTCCCTGGCCCTGGAAATTAGGACTTTGGAAAAGTCACAGAATAAATTGGCTATTTTATTTTGGTCGATTTATTCATTCAAACTCTTGCTGTATAGAGACCAAGTTGGCCTCACAACATGAGATCCTGTTGGCTCAGCCTCCAGAATATTGGGATTAGAGATACACACTACCATGCCTGTCACTGCAAATAACCTTTTAAAAATTCCTTGTTTATTTAGAGACGAGGTCTTACTGTTTTGCTCTCAGCCGGCTAGGAACTCACCATCTAGGCCAGGCTTCCCTGGCATTCATAGAGATCCACCTGCCTCTGCCTCCTGGGTGCTAGGGTTCAAGGTGTGCACCACCACGCCCGGCTGCATGTTTACTTTTAAAATTTATATGTATATATGTGTATCTGTTTCTCTGTATGTGCACCATGTTTGTTCATTGTCCTCGGAAGCCAGAAGAGAATCTCTGATCCCATGGAACTGGAGTTACAGGTGTCTATGAGCCCCCATGTGGGTGCTGGGAACCAAACTCAGGTCTTCCATAAGAGCAGCAAGAGTTCTTAACCACTGAACCATTTCTCCAAATAACTTTGGATATTCTCACCACCAAGAGATAGACTTGTACTGATGGAGCATCTAGGGACAATTTAACCCAAAGCTGGGGTCTCTTGTAGTTTTGTCTGCTGTGCATCAGCTCCTTTGGACACTCGTTCCTCCAGGTGTTAGTATGGTGTTGAGATTGCCCTGTGGGAACCCTCTGAACTTAGAATTCTATCATCTATCTGTCCATCCATCCATCCATCCATCCATCCATCCATCCATCCATCCATCCATCCATCCATCCATCCATCCATCCATCCATCCATCCATTCATCCATCTATCTCTCTAACTGTATGAGTGCTCTGTCTACGTATACCCCTGCCTGCCAGAAGAGGGCATTAGATCCCATTATAGATGGTTGTGAGCCACCATGTGGTTGATAGAAATTGAACTCAGGACCTCTGGAAGAGCAGCCAGTGTAGGGCTCTTAACTGCTGAGCCATCTCTCCAATCCCACAAAGCCTCTTTGTGCTATAGCTGATCTGAGATAAAGACCCGGTTTCTGAACTGTGGGGTCAAAGGAGATGCTCCACCCTTTCCCTAAGAAAGGGCTGAATCCCAGAGTAGACTTATATCAGACTGATGCCTCTTCTAAGGTCCTTCCTGTAGCCAAGTGTACAAATGCTTTTCCATAGTTCATTCATAATAATTGGCCGAGGCTAGAGACGGCTCAGAGGATAAGAGCACTAGTTGCTCTTCCAGAAGTCCTGAGTTCAATGCTCAGCAACCACATGGTGGCTCCCAACCATCTATAGTGAGATCTGGTGCCCTCTTCTGGCTTGCAGACATACACGCAGGCAGACCATTGCATACATAATAAATATTTTGAAAAAGTAATTGGCTATGGGTAATTTGTTGTTTTTTGAGACAGGCTGTCAGTAAATTGCCTAGTGTATTAGCTACTTTTCTGCTGCTGCGACAAAACACCATGACCAAGGCAGCTGATAGGAGGAAAGGTCTCTATGGGCTCACAGGTTCCCGAGGGATGAGTCCATGGTGGCAGGAAAGCAAGGCAGCGAGTGGCTGCAGTGGGATGCTGAGGGCTCTTGGATTTTGCTGTGAGCATAAGTGGGGTAAACTGGAAAAGACACGAGACTTTGAAACTTGAAAGCCAGCTCCCAGTGATGTACTTCCTCCAGCAAGGCCATACTTCCTAGACCTCCCCACATAGCACCACCAACTGGGAGCCATGTGTTCAAATATGTGAGCCTATTGGGGATATTATCATTCAAGCCACTGCGCCCTGGCTGCTCTCTGAACTCCTGGGCTCAATGCTGCCCTCTGCTTTAGTCTCCTGAGGAGCTAGGACTATGAAGCCCTGACTTCTTAGCTGCCTTTTTTTTGGTCTCCTCTTCTAGGAGAGAGGTGATTTACGTGACATGGTCCAAGTCATCTTAATACAGAGTCTGGCTTGCTTCAAGCCTAGCCGTTTGATTCTGTTCACTTTTCTTGAGATAGTACCTAAGTTAAGGATGTTGGGAGGCCTCTGGGCCTCAGAGGCACCAGCTAGCAAGTTCTCCATGCCATGTGGTCCTGGATTTGTGCTTTTGGCTTCGACTGCCAGGATTTTCCTTGAGGTTGACTCTGGACCCAGGTACAACCATGGGTATAGGTTACAGGTTCTCTTAGGCCTGCCAGGATTTTCCTTGAGGTTGACTCTGGACCCAGGTACAACCATGGGTATAGGTTACAGGTTCTCTTAGGCCTCGGGATCCATTCTTGGGCTAGGTTTGTCCCAGGATCTCTGGGATGCTCGTTAGCTCGATCTTGGAAGGGTGTGGGGTGGGGCTTAGACGGACACAGTGGCTGCTATTGGTCATAATCTCCATTGCTCTAATGATAACATTTACCCAAATTTCCTTGGAAGTCTTCGTTGGGATAAGCGCCAAGAACCGAGGGTTACCTCTATTTGCCGTGACATTATTCTTCCCTTGAGGTAGTGATACCCCAAGTGGGGTAAGCCGAGATGAGTGTTGAGGGGCGGGCGAGCAGTGAGACCAGAGGCAGGAGAATGTTGTCATTCCTCGCTGTGGTGACTGTCATCCTCCTCTGAGTAGCTTCAGCTGATCAGCCGAAGTTGCCTGCAAATGTCCACCTCTGTACTTTCCATGTTTGCCAGGCGCCATCAGCCTAGCTCTTAGCAGCTATCAGAAGGAGGGGAAAGGGTGGCTTCAGAGCTGAGCACGACTAAGGAGCAAATAGCTTAGGACGGCTTTGTGAGTCTGATACGTATTTTCTTGAATTCTCCTGATGTTTTTGTTATTGAACCTGGTTGGGGCGGGGACGACGTTCACAACTCCAAAGCAGATCCTGCCGCCTCAATAAGCCAATGAAAAGAGCCCAAATACAGTGTGGCGATTTCTCAGAAAATTAGGAAACAACCTTCCTCAAGACCCGGTAATAGCACTTTTGGGTATATATCCAAAGGATGCTCAATCGTGCCACAAGGACATGTGCTCAACTATGTTCATAGCAGCTTTGTTCACCATAGCCAGAACCTGGAAACAACCTAAATGTCCCTCAACTGAAGAACGGATAAGGAAAATGTGGTACATTTACACAATGGAGTACTACACAGAAAAACAAAAACAAAAAACCGACATCTTGAATTTTGCAGGAAAATGGATGGAGCTAGAAAACATCATTTTGAGTGAGGTAACCCAGACCCAGAGAGACAAGATGTCCTCACTCATAAGTGGTTTTTTAAACATAAAGCAAAGAAAACCAGCCCACAAATCACAGTCCCAGAGAACATAGACAGCAATGGGGACCTTAAGAGAGGCATACATAGATCTAATCTACATGGGAAGTAGAAAAAGACAAGATCTCCTGAGTAAATTGGGAGCATGGGGACCTTGGGAGAGGGTTTTTGGGGAGGAGAAGAGGCAGGGAGGGGAGCAGAGAAAAATGTAGAGCTCAATAAAAATCAACTTGAAAAAAAGAAAAAAAAAGAGCCCAAATAAAACTAGAAAGCAGAAACATTTATTCAACATGGCCATCCTGGGAAGAGGGACAAAGATATCCAGAGAGGCCCCCAAGTTCATCTTCAGGATCCTGAAATGAACTCAGAGTTTCTGTGGATAGTCTAGGATATACACACCTAAGCAGTCCTGGGCAAGGTGTGGCTCCGCCCACCGCTGACCGTCCTTGTCTGGGCTTCATTTTCATGTTGTCAGGTGGCCTGACAAGCTGTTAGAACCCCATGGAATCTCTTTCCAGAGACAAGGTCCCCTCTGGCTGGTCCTTTTCCTTCTCCCAGTGTGAGATTCCTGGAGAAATTCTTTTTTTCTTTAGGGCCCATTGTCTGACAGGCACAAATGTCTCTTTAGAATATCTTCCTGTCCGTGAGACTCAGATTGAGAGAAGTGGGGACAGGTTGCCCTTCGGCGCACTAGGAGGCTCTCAGTGGCAGAAGGGAGATTTGAATCCAGGTGATCTGGCTTCAGAGTAACCCCCAAGTGCAGAAGGTGTCTGGGTGTTAGCCTTGTGGGGCTCTGGCCTTGGGATGTGTCAGTCATTCTGGGTGCATAAGGAGACTGTCCCGCACACTGCCCTGGCCGTCGACTCTGTTTTTAAGTACATGAAGTAGTTAGTACCCAGAGGGTCACCCCATCACCGAGGAACACACTGCCTGCCCTCACGTGCTCCTATTTCTCTCTAGCCTGGGACTGCAGGTCTTCCTGGCACAGCTGGAACTGGGTTCAGGAGGCAGCTCTGCAGGGTGCAGAGGCCCGAAGCTGGCGTGAGTGGCAGAGGCTGGGCTCCGTTCTTCCATTCATTCAGGTCATCAGTGTCTGACTGGACACCTGCCCCAGACCCAGGAGTGCACGTGTGCTCTGCTCCACACTGCACAGTGTGTCTCTGCAGGGGCTGCTGTGGGAACAGATGCGAGCCTCTAGTCTTCACAAGACCAATGGCAGTTGTAATCCTGACCCCGCTTACACCCCTGGCCTTCCATTGCTGCTTTCTATCATGTGACATGGGAAGTCTCCCCTTCCATCAAGGCCTTTGATGACCCCAGAAAGCCTGAAACAGGAGCTGGTGGTCAGGGCCTGCAGCAAACCTCTGTTGTAGCCCCTCAGAGCAACTCTTGGGGTCACAGTGTGTCTAGGTGGCAGAATCACCCCCATTCTCCCTGGAATGAGTGGAATCCAGAGAAAATGGGAGCCTTGGATGTATCTCCTGGGTGCCCTTGGGACCTCTGGGAAAAGTGGTATTGATCAGGACAGTAAGAAAAATACCTTCTCCATTTTTCTCTTCCAGCTTCTTTTTAGAGTAACACTTCAAATTCAATGTTGTAGGAGTTCGGGGACTCCTAGGCTCCCTTTACGGTAGTCCATCAGCTGTTTGAGTTACCCTGCCACCTTCTTTCCACCATATACCCTCCCAATTTACAAATCCTTTGCATTTCAAAATGTATTTCCCACAAACAAGGCTGGTCTCTTGCACAGCCTTGGTATGCTATCTTTGTTCTGGGTTTACTTGTGTATGCTAGGCCAGGGCTCTGCTATTGAGTCGCATCCCAGCCTGATGGGAAAATCCTCAAGTCAGGAAAGCATTCCTGCAGACCTGTTATCATCTAGCACAGAGTCCACACTCGGCTTTCAATTGCCCACACAAAGAGCTGTTAACAAACCTTTTGGAGTGCTCAGGGTGGGCTTTTTCTGTCTCTAAGTCCCCCCCTAAAACATGTTTCTCTAAGTGAGAACCTCATCCACTTGGGCGTTGCAGTAAAGCAGAGGATGGACCAGGTAGCAGTTCCCACGCAAAGGCTTGGCACTTGTAAGAAAGGCGCTTGCGGGGGGTTTTCAGCTCCAGTTTACCTGACCACCCAGGCCTGTTTCCCAGCACCCCCACACTCCTGGCAGAAGCCGCGTGTGGCCCAGTCTTCAGGCTGTCTTTTGTGCCTTCACCCACCCCTTGGGTGGCTGCCCACCTGTGTGGGCTGCTTTAACCCCTTTGATGGTGCGTGTGTCATATGTATGTATCCGCCCGGTGGGGGAGGATGGAGATGGCTAATAAATATCTGGAGCACATTTGAGACCTACAATGTTGCAAGCTCTCTTCTCTCTTCTGTGCCCAAGCCCTTGCTTTCTAGACCTGGTAGAGATTAAGGGTGCTGCCTGGCACTTGACTGAGGGCCATGGCCTTGGACTTTTGCTGGTTATGTCTTGGCCGTACCATACAGCAGTTACACTTGTTTTTGAATGACCCCCTGGGTCTTTTAGATGCCCCATCCTCGGGAAATAAAAGACACTTTCTGACCTGAAATTTGCCCCCCCCCCGCTAGTGACTGCTCCTCAAACTTTAGCCTGAACTGCAGAGTTTCCAAACAGTCATGCATCTTGAAGCTCATATCTCTTCACTGTTGGTTCGTGCTGCCCACGATCTATCACGCATAGGTCACTGAGTGAGTTCCCCTGCATCTTGGCCTGAGATGAGGATTCTGGAAGGGTTTTTTTTTCCCATTGTCTGAAATTTGTTTGTACCTCAGTTTCCCTCAGATGTAAGCCCACAGCTGCATGAAGAGACCTCTGAAGGTCATGATCAAAAGCTTCTAGTAATTTTCCATGTGTTTGTTTGTTCTTTTCGGGCCCCAGACCCTCTCCTTGAAGGAGCTGGCCTTGACAGTGACTCTAGTGGGCAGCCGCCCAGAGTCGGGGTCTCCTGCTGCGCTCAGTCACTCTAGCCTGGCCGGAGCAGCACCAAAGGGCCACTCTTCAAAGGGACCCTTTGAAGCGCAAACATTTCCTTTCCTGAAAAGAAGGGAAATTACAATGAAAATGTATTGTTCTGTGCAGACAATGTTCCCTGCGATCAAAGAGGGAGCTGGGCTTATAAAGGTAGATTCACAAATTGAACCTGGACGCCAGCCTGCGTGTGTTACTGTCACCATGGAAGGGAGCAGTGTGGGTCTCTAAGACTGGTAAGGCTCCATTTCCTCTTTATCTTAGGGTCCTAGCCCAGGTCTGATATGTTGTAGTGTGTCTCTAGCACATGTCTGAAAATGTCTACTGATAAATTATGATATCTTCAAGTTAGAATATTATTTAATCACCAAAAGTGGTATTTTCCAAGAATATTTAATCTTAGGGGAAATAGTCATTAAAGGTAAAAGAAAAAAAACCTGAATATATTGCACAGAACAAAAAAGAAAATGTTGCTAAAATTAGATTTTAGGGACAGGGGATGTATCTCAGTGGTTAGACATGTGTTCACGAGCATTTGAGAGACCCTAGGCTATATTTAGCAGTGTAAATAAGCAGTTTTGTTCACTGCTTATAGATCCTAAAATATCGTTCAACAAATGCTTGCTAACTATTTATGTAATTAGTAAAATATATCTAAAGGAAATGTGTCTTTGAGGCGAATAGTCATGCTTTAGCAGGTGGAAGGGGCCATAAGTTGTTTTTAATTTCTGTTGTGATCCTACCCTGGCTCCTGAGAATGGGGTTCCTTTGTTTTGTTTTGTTCTTTGCTGCCCATGTGCGCTGTGGTTGGTTCTTAGATGCCAACCATACAGGGTATGCGTGGCTTTAGCATTCCAGTCAGTATTACAGGATGTTGAGTTCTTGTTAGATTGGTTCAGTCTTGTCAGAGAGGGTCACATCGTGGCCTGATTGTCACTAGTCACTGCCCACTGTGACAGTGACTGTTGAGAACCCCTGCCTGATTGGCCCTTGATTTCTCGCCTCTGAGCACTGTTTCTAACAAGATATTCTGGCCCTGTGCCATCCCAGCTTTCTAAGTGCATCATTTTCTGAGGTAGGGCTTTGCCTACCTGCAGTGGATGTTGGCTCTGAGATGCTCCTCAGTCAGGGACGGTGTCCAGCACCACCCCTCTATCCTCTTGCCGGCTCTGTCCCTTTGCCTGATGATGAAGGCCTGCGATGGGTGTGAGGTCCTAGAAGGCTGGTCTCAGGGAAGCTTTCTCTGGTCTGGTAGAACCCCCACACTGCTGGCCCCTGGGCTGAGTCTTCAAACTTCTTTAACTCCAAACCGCAGTAAGAAGTAAATTTACTTGTGACCAAGTACACACAGGGACACAATGACTGATAAGCAGATTGATATGGAAGTTTGTTGGACCCTACTTCATCTCTACCCATGGTACACGCGGTGTGTGCGCGCCCTAGAAACGGGTTGTGTAGCTGTTAATTCCAGTGCTTCGTTTCCCTGGTTCATTTCATTCTGTGAGATTTGGGGAAGAGCCCATCCGAAAGGTTAGTAACCTTGTCTCTCAGAGTTAAGCACTGTGGGAGGAACTGGAAAAAGTTGCTCACAGAAAGATACATTTGAGGCTGTCGAGTCTGATGGCTTGAAAACCAACCAAAATCCTGAAAACGCTAACAATGGCCGCGCAGCAGCCACACTATTAAGTAGTTCGTGCAAAAGCTGGGGCTTTTACTTAAGGGTTTAAAGTTTTGCTTGTGGCTTAGCAAATAACTACCTTGCCTGCTCACACCAATTCTAAAATAATCCTAACCAGTGGAATCACTTGTCTCCAACAAGGCCACCGACTAACAGAGCTGGCATCCAGTTTAAAAACAATGTTCAAATATCCGTTCTTGTTCATTGGAAGCTTAAAACAAAGAAACTGCTTCTCAAAATGGCTATTCTGTAGGGATTCAGAATAGTTCATTTGCAATGTCCTAAAAGAAGTGTGGAGAAGTTCTAAGTATGTCAGCACTGTGAGCCTCTGGAAAGGAAGTCCCTGGATTTTTTTTTTTTGTATGTGCATGCATTCTTGCATGTGTGTGGTGTGTGTGGCGCGCTGTTCTGTATAGAGGAGTGATAATGCACAAATTAAAACAACACATCTATTACCTCAAAATATATACACACATTTTTTACATTTATTTAACGTGTGGGGAGGGAGTGCATACGTGGTGCCCCTGTGGAGGTCAGAAGACAGCTTTTTGGAGTTGAGGCTCTCATTCTGCTGGGTGAGTTCCGGGCTTTGAACTCAGGTCATCAAGCTTTGCAGCAAGCACCTCTATCCCCTGAGCCATCTCGCCAGCTGTGACCTGGAAGTTTTAGCATCATGTTTGGTTTTGTCGAATAAGCTTTTGCCGGAAGACATTTCTTTTTGGGTTAGCTTTCTCCCTAAAGAGCCATCTTGGGTGGTGCTAGGCAGGAGCCCTCATGAATTCTCGAAGGAAGGGGTGCCTCAGTGGTCTGAGAACTTGATGCAATCAGGTTTTTAGAAAATCGATGCCTCATTTGTCCATGGTTTCCTCCCTGTTAACGCCTCTTTGAATTTGCTTTAGCCAGTGAAGGCCTTTCTTGGGTGGTTTAAGCAGGGAAGCAGTGTTAGGGAAAGCAGTACTTCTCTACACAATTCAGGTGTCTTGTCGGGCTCCCTTGTCCTTTGCTGTACTGTAGAGAGTGTCTGCAGGGGAGTCTCGCACTGTCACTCTGCACAGCCTTGGAGTTAGTGAGAGCCTTGGGGTTTCCTGAGACAGTTGCTTCCTTTTCCCAGCCATGTCCAGATGTGCTGAGGAGCTGGCATTTTATTCTGAGAAGCCCTGGGATCTGAAGCAGTGGCGGACAGATCCTCTATAGAGCTAGCTAGCGGCACTGCGAGAGGATGGAGCCAGGCATTTTAGCTTGGCCCTTCTCACAGAACTGCACAGTCTGTTTGACTTAGCTGAGGGTATGCGTGCCATGATGTCTTTTGCCTGTGCCAAGTGGCTAGTGGACGATATCATTCCTGCTAGGTCAAGACCCCCAGGAAGGGCCTGTGCCTACAGATACAAGCTATGCACTAGTAAATACAAAACCCACAAGGACAAGACCGACGACTGGAAGTGTAGGGGACATTAGAAGCATTTCCACTGTCAAGGCCTCACGGTTCACTCTTTCAGGGTTCCTGCTGCCTTCCCATCTATCTAGAAAGAGTACAGACAGGAGTACACGGAGCGATTGGACGGCTGTGCCAGCAGGGGCAGATAATAAAGATAGACGGGAGGAGAAGGCTGCAAACACAGCCTCAAGAATTTTGTGTAACGTGCTTCTCCGTGCCTTTCCTGTCTGGGAAGCCCAGCTTTGAGTGTTTTTAGGTGTGTAGGCGTCCAGGTGCCTGCCAAAGCCCTTCTCTGGGAACCTTGTGAAAATCATGTGTCATCCCGGAGGTCCTGAGAGGGTCTGTGAGATTGCGAGTGTAAGCAGTTTTTGGGAACCCTTGGAGGAGCAAGCCCCTGGACGATTGCAGGAGACTCAGATTGAAACCCGGCACAGAGCAGAGGCTTCTAAAGTGACCTTTCAGCTGAACTGTAGGGTTGCTTCTCCTCATTCCTTGCCTGGAGGCCCCTGCCTGGCCCGTGTGTTCATTTCTAGCTGAGCTGGTTATCTCAGCCGACTTGCAGATAGGACAGAAAGTTCTGCAGGGGTGGGGCTCAATGATAGCCGAGGGCCTGGTGGGCAGAAGGGGACAGAAATAAATGGAAGAAGATGCAAGAACTTTGTTGCCAAAAGGGGCTAATGGGGCCGAGAGGCAAGCCGCCCTCCCCATTGCAGGAGGTCTGAGTGGCATGAGTGGCCACAGCTCTGCCTCGGTTTCTGCATTTGAAGTCACAGGTCTCACTTGTGAGGCTCACTAAAGACCAACTGACCTTAGGCTGAGTGCATACAAGGTTAAACTCCAGCCTCCTGAGGCTTCTCCAGGAACCCCATTCCCCAGGTTGCACATACTTGTATCCTTGCTTTGCTGGTAAATGAGTAGGTACCAGTTAACATGCATAGAGATGTTTCCAGAAGGACTGGGTGGATGTGAGATGGGCCAAGGCTTGTTCCCTTTTCCTCAGGAAATTCTTCATCGAAGAGGTGGATGCCAGGGGCTGTTTAATTAAGAGCAGGCACGGAGAAGACGAACCGAGCTTGGAGAGGGATTAGAGGGGTAGACTTGGCACTGTGAGAGCCGGCATGGGGTGCCAGGTTCCAAGGCCCCCTGCTTAGAAAGCCTTAAACCAGGGTGCCACTTAGAATACTCTCTGGTGTATTCTTGGGTGGTTAAAGTCTTCTGGTGGTTTACATATGCTCGTTTTTTTAAGGTCTCAGGAAGGGTGGCTAGGGAAAGGAGGTGCTTAGACATGGGTCCCACCCACCACTACCTCCCCAGGGATGCTGAACCTGCCAAGAGGAAGGATTTGGCTCAGAAGCATTAGACTAAACCTTGGTGTGTTTGCCTGTCATCAAGTTCAAAACCATCTGTCTGGTGCAGGCTATAGCAGAGGGACATTGAAAGCAAGAGGATGCGAAGTCGTTCAGTCATGTTGGGGTCCTGTGCTGTCCCAAGGGTCTTCCCCACTCACTGTGACAATGTCCCCCAGTAAACAGACTCCCTAATTAAAGTGCTTTTCTTTCACCTCGTCATAGAAAAAGAAAGGAAGGAATTGCAGTAGGAATGGGGTACCATGAAATGACAGGTATTATGTGATTTTTTTTCTTTTTTTTCAGTTTTAATTTTATTTTTATGTTTATATGTGTGTGGACATCAGGTCCCTTGGAGCTGGAGTCACGGGTGGTTGTGAGCTGCCTGATGTGGGTGCTGGGAACTGATCCTGATACCCTGCAAGAACAGCATGTGTTCTTAACTACTGAGCCATTTCTCCAGCACCCCTATTTTTTTTTAGAACAGGGTCTTACTACATAGTCCTAGATGGGCTGGATCTCACTATGTAGAGCAGGCTGGTCTTGAAATCACAGAGGCCCACCTGCCTCTGTGTCCCGAGTGCTGGGATTGAAAAAGGTGTCTGTCACCATGCCTGGCTGTGTCTCACAAATTTCTATTGTGTTGATTCATTAATTCATTTGCTTGTCACAAGGTTTCTGTTAAATATACAGAAAGGTGCCATTTATAAAAACAAAAATAAGCGGTGAAGCAAATGTTATTCCTGCTTTTCCCCTTATAATCTGGGACGTGTGGTCGCTTCTGTAAGACGAGTTGAGCTGGGACCTTCCAGGGACGGCCCTGGATGGTGATGGAGTTTTTTTGGGGGGGTGGGGGAGGGGCAGGGAATTGAGGGTTTAGGGTTTGCTCAGTGCCCTTAGCAATTAGTAAATGTTGCCCCATCCATGTGCTGGGAAGAGCAAGTTGCGGATTGTTCTGAGAGAAAGCCTGGTTGGTTTGTGGGCTCTCCTTCAGGAGCCTAGAGTTTATAATCGTCTTCATACACGCTGTGCTCACTGGAACCACGCAGTTTTCACCTGCCTCCCAGGCGTTTAGGGTTAAGGGCCTGTCCTGCTGGCCAGTCTGGCCGACAGCACTAGCTCCTTCCAGAGGAGGGAATGGGGTGGGTTACAGCGGGGGATACAGTCCATATGTGCTTGGAGGCTGTCTCAATTTGGTTCCTACTGCTATGATAAAGACCAGCTCGGGGAGGCAAAGGTTTCTGTCAACCTACAGTTATCGGGAGGTGAAGCCAGGGCAGGGGCGCATGGCAGGAACTCGAAGGTAGGAACGGAAGCAGAGACTGCAGAGGAGGAACACTGCTCACTGACCTGCTCAGTTTGCTTCCTCTGACAACCAAGGACCACTTGCTCGGGGGTGGCATCCCCTCCCTTCCATATTCCCCATTAATCAGGAAGATGCCCCCACAGTCTTGGGGCCAATCTGAGGGAGACATTCTCTCACTTGAGGCTCTTCCTGGAACATGCTAGCTTGTGTCCTGTTGACAGAAAATCAGGCGGGACAGAGGTGTAAGAGGATGCCGTGATGGAGGTGCCGTGATGGAGGTGCCGTGATGGAGGTGCCATGATGGAGGTGCCGTGAGGGTGATGCGACGCCGTGAGGCATGGTGCATGAAACCCGTCTTGATGCTGTGCTCAGCAGTGTTGCACGCTGAGTGTGAAAAGGCCGATGGGGAATGGATCTTTTCAAAACGTGGAAATCCTGGGCTCTCAAGTGGCTTCGAACCTGAAGATCCAGGAAGGTCACCTCTGTTGTCCCCTGCTGGCCACATAGAAGCAATGCCTGCTGGGTATTCATCTCACTGTGGCTGGCAGGTGAGGTAGCCTCAATGTGTGTCTTCCTAAGACTCAGCTGCCTTTCCCCTGATCATGGACGGGGCAAGGTGTTCCGACTCTGGGCCAGAGTCTCTGCTTTGGGATTTGGAAGGGATTCTTTAGGGGGCTATTTCCATTTGGATTTCCAACCCTGATCAGGAAGGCATGACATTTTGGGATTATGGAGCAACCAAAGAGCACTGGGCAGTGAGGAGACACTGGGAAATTATGTGTCAAACAGGAACAGTGGTGACCATGTGGAGTGGAAAGAGAGACAGGAAGTCTGGGGTTAGGACAATGACAGAGGTGGCTGCTCCCTAGATACCTTCCCTTGCCTGGCTTAGTTGAGAAATGACCAACAGGTATGGTTATAAGGGAGGAGAATGGGGCCCAGGGTCGATATTCAGATGATCCACCAGATCTGTACTGCTCGAAAGAATATTCCAGAAGAACTTCTGCCAACAATCTCTTCATCTGAGTTGTGGAAAAGTGAGCAGTCATGTCCAACAAAGCACCACTGGACGCTTATCCCGCCATGGCAGGGCCAGGCATTTCCTGGTGTCAGGTCAGTGGCTGCCGTGTCCTGTTGTGCTGGGTGTCTCTGGGGGAAGGCTGGAATGTCGGGATAGGCCATGAGAAGTTTGGGTCCCCAGCTGTCTCACCGGGGAGGAAGCCTATGGTTATTTTTCAAAAGGTTATTCACTAACCGTACACATCAAATACATACAGCTCCCATCAAAGAGAAATGAACGGATTTTTTTATTTTTATTTATTTATTTTTTTGCCTGTGGAAACACACCCTGTTTGGATTTGGGCGGTAAACAGTGCCGAGCCCAGCTGGTGCTCTAGAGGAGGTCTGGGAACGCTGTCTGGAGGAGCAGAGTCTTCAGGTGCATTTCCCGCCATCCTGCCTTAGCAGATCAACACAAACGGCAGCAAGAAGAGGTGAGGGCATGCCCCCGTCTGCTACAAGACACTGCACGCAGAGACATGGGCTAGGAGCTGGACAGAATTCCAGAACTTGACAGTAAAGGATTCTGAATGGGCCGGGGACGGGCCACTGTCCAGCTCTGGTGAGTCCTTGCTTTCGCTGGACTCCGGATCAGCTGGGAGCAGTGGGGACCCAGGAATCAAAGTGTGGCCTCTCACTCCGGTGTTGGCTTATGATCCTTTACATTTGCCTGAGCAGGTGTGATCTGGTGAAGAGGGGCATCGTTATTGAGAGCAGTGGTACCCTTTGGCCCCGAGGCATGCCCCCGGTTCACAGAAAGTTCACAGAAGGACAGGGGATGACAAGGAGTCAGATGCAGAGAAGTCTGACTTCAGTGCTGTCCGTGTTCAATATCTGCTCTCTGGACAGAAATCCGATAAGGGTTGCATTACAAAGGGCAAAAGTTGTAGGCTGCAGGCTCCAAAGAAGCCTTTTTCTTCTGTTTGGGGACGGCGGAGTGCATGCCTAAGAAGGGAGGCTGGATCAAGGGTTGGAGATGTGATCAGAGTTTCAGAGAGTCACGGGCCAGGGTGGTGAGGAAAACCCCAGACTCTCCAAGCAGCTCCAAAAGTCAGTGTTCCTGTCAGACCAGACAGTGTTTTGGAATAAATAAAAAAGCAAATAAGACTTTGCATGACTGATCACAAGGAAGGGAAAGCGGAAGTGGCCCTGGGTATTGGTAGTTCTCTGGTACGCAAGGGCCAAGAGATTTTGGAGTTCGTCACGAGTCTTTGGACAATGCTATCATGGGACACGCCTGCTCACAAAGGTTGCTTTGTGAGCCTCTGCCAAAGCAGGACACTTGGCTGGAGTGGACTTCATTTCCCTGGGGTAGTATTTCTAATGTTCTTGGCTCCTCAGACACAGGCTGGATGGTGGGTGTTGGCAGAGAGGAACAGGGCACACTTGGGTCCCAGCTGTTATCTGATGTATAAATTTCCCCATGAGGATCCATGCCCTCTCCAGGGTATTCCCTTCTCCCCTGCGCATTCTTCAAGACTGGACAGAGCCATGCCCTCAGGAAACATCTCTATGAAGTTAGTGTCACTGTCCCCCTAGGTACCCCTAGCAAGGTGCTTTGGTTACCACAATGGCAGCCTATAGAAATAATGCCATGATCCTGATGGTGGAAGTAGAGAAGGGTCTGGATTCCAGCCAGGCCACTGGAGGGTGTTGCAGTAAAAAGCCCAAGGCTCAGTCCACAGCCAAGTCTGCTGGAGGGAAGGTGACCTCTGAGCTGTCGGACCAGGGACCTTCAGCCCGCCTGGCTATAACGCATCATGCAGTTAGCTGCGTCATGCCGCCTAGAGAGACTTTGATTTGGATTTTACGATTGACCTCCTTTGTACTCTGGTTGGACACAGTGTCTTATGACCTTTTATACTGATGCTTAAATCTGCGTAATTCAAGGAAAACACAGCAGTGACTTGACGGGCTAACAGGAAGGTGTAAGGTCACCTTTGACTTGGTGCTACCTGGTCAGGAAGGGGGCAGGGGTTCTGGAGTCAGGGAGGCAGGGTTGCAGCTTCGGCCACAACGTGGACCGAGCGCAGGAATTTGCTTCTTGACCTCATCTAACATCTTTGGGGTCCTGAGACTAGAGGAGGCTTCTTTCAGGTTCTTAGCACAGTGCTGTGTGTATAATAATGATACAGGACATCGCTGGTCTCTTCAGTATTGTTTCTCATGTTCTCAGAGTCTCACTGTGTAGCCCCGGCTGGCCTTGAGCTTGGCGTTCAGTCTACCTCGGTTTACCAGGTGCACTCTTTCATTTTTTTAAGTACCTTTTTTTTTTATTAAGATTTATTTTATGTATGAGTGTTTTGTCCACATGTATGTGTGTGCACCACATGCTTGCCTGGTGTCCTCAGAAGTCAGAAGAGGGCCCCAGCTCCTCTGGAACTGGAGTCTCGATGGTTGTAAACTACCACATGGAAACTGAACCCAAGTCTTCTGGAAGAGCAGCCAGTGCTCCTAACCACCGTGCCAGTTCTCCAGGCCCTCTGGTTTTAATTTTCTTTTTCTTTTTTTGGTTTTTTCAAGACAGGATTTCTCTGTGTAATAGCCCTGGTTGTCCTGGAACTCACTCTGTGAACCAGGCTGGCTGGCCTCGAACTCACAGAGCTCTGCCTGCCCTCTGCTTCCCCGAGTGCTGGGATTAAAGGCACACACCACCAACCTCGATTTCATTTTTTATGGTGCTGGAGATAGTGGTTCAATTGTTCTGAAAAGTCTGCCAAGTGTTCTCCCTGCCCAGGCTCCTTTGCTCGAGCAGAGGTAGGGCCAGCTATTTAAGCAACAAAGGGGCCTTCGAGACATCCACTCCCTCTCTCCTCTGTCTACAGTTTCAGCTTAGGATCTATTCGCAACCGGTTTTACTGGTGTTAGAGACAAACGGAAAATCCATGGCCCTAAGAAGCAGTGACACAGAGGAGATGAGAGTCCCCGATTTCAACAGGATGCTAGTTGCATTAACTAATTCCCTGCTGTTAGAAAATGTCTCTTGGGGCTGGAGAGACGGCTCAGAGGTAAAGAGCACTGGCTGCTCTTCTAAAGGTCCTGAGTTCAATTCCCAGCAACCACAGATAGCTCACAGCCCTCTGTAATGAGATCTGGTGCCCTCTTCTGGCAGGCAGAATATTGTATACATAATAAATAAATAAACATTTAACAAAAAGAAAAAGGAAAAAGAAAAGAAAGCGTCTCATATTGTTCTGAGAGGTCTGTGGTTCCTTCCATCTGCAGGATGTTGCGTCCTACAAATCCAAGCACACTTATGGGCTCATGGGAGCATACGTAGGCTAAGCTTGAACACCTGGTGAAAATTAATAAAAACTGGCCCCTTTGGCTCTGAAGTATAGATGTAAGCTGATAGAGTGTAGGTGGTGACACATGACTGTGTGGCCACCAGTGTCCACGCGAGGACAGACATTCATTTGGAATGTCAGCCTTTCAGGCCACCGTTTGAAAACCCATCCATTAGTGTACATATAAACTCACCTTTTTAGCCCAACTCAACCGTCACAAACACCAGCCAGTGGAGGGGACAGACTTGGCTGATCTGCTTCGTGTCAGGCTGTGTTTAGTAAGCGGAGCCCTTCAATGCCGAATCCATGCTCCCTTGTCTCAGGCTCGGTTTGTTCCTAGAGTCTAAGTTCCCTGAGAGACTGCATAGTTCACAGTGGCGAAGCAAACACAGGTGTCTCTTGTTGTTCAAGACTGGGGTCTCTCTGTGTCTATGTGGACCAGGCTAGCCTCGAACTCACAGAGATCTGCCTGCCTCTGCCTCCCTGGTGCTGAGAGCCAAAGAGAAGTAGATGTGGTAGAACACGCCTTTAATCCCAGCATTTGGGAGCAGAGGCAGGAGGATCTCTGTGAGTTCCAGGCCAGCCTAGTCTACAGAGTGAAGTCCAGGGCTACACCCTGAGACCCTTTCTTAAAAGAAGAGAAAAGCAAAACAACAAATGGACAGTGTTCTGGGGCTTGACCATAGACTAAAGCATTATATTCTTAAAAAAAAAAAATCCCTTCTCTTCCCTCCAGTCTCTCTTCTTTTCTCTCCTCCCTTTCTCCTTTTTCCTTGAGTCCCAGCCCCTTGCTGCTCATCACTGTCTTGACAAGGCATCTCCGGGAATCTTTCCAGCAAAGATCAAGAGCTCTTGGCCGTGGGTTGAATATAAACGTGAGAAAACCGAGGTGTTCTTTGATGTTTACTTGGCTGGCCACGCCCGCTCCCCCCACTTAAGAACAGTTGCAGCCTTTAGATGAAGGGAAGAGGAACTGTGCCCAGCTCTGCTGCGGGAGGTGGCGGCCAGCTTCTTTCTGTCGTGCTTTGTCTAGGAGGTGCTTACACGGGGTCTGTCAGGTGGACAGTTCTGTTGATTCTGTCTGGGCTTCGCACAGGCCTTGCTGGTTTGTCCGGCACACTTAGCAGACTGGGTGACTAGTGAGGAATGCTAATTCTTACAGGAGTCCCAGGCCTGGTAAGGTTTACTCTCACTTAATTGGCGCCTTTGGTTATAGCAGGTGTCAGATTGCAAGGCCCGCCTTTTAAGGAGTACTGCATCCAGTTCTCGGTTACTACAATGGCAGAGGTTGGTTAAGAATCTGTGATTGTCGCCAGGTGTGGTTCCCAGCACTCGGGAGGCAGAGGCAGGTGGATCGCTGTGAGTTTGAGGCCAGCCTGGTCTACAAAGCAAGTTCCAAGACAGCCAGGGCTGTTACACAGAGAAACCCTATCTTGAAACAAAACAAAACAAACAAGGACCTGTGACTGTCATCTCCACCACCAGCTTGACAAGATCTAGAGTCGCCTACGAGACATGCCTGGGCATTTCTAGAGAGGTTTAACTGTGGAAGGAAGACCCAGACTAGATATGGATGATCATTCAGTGGTTTGGGGTCCTGACTGGATAAGAAAAGGAAGAGGGAACTGGAGGGATGGCTCAGAGGTTAAGAGCACTGGGTTCAATTTCCAGCATCCACATGGCCCCTCACAAGCATCTGTAACTCCGTTTCTAGGTGATCCAGCGTCCTCTTCTGGCCTCCACAGGTACTGCATGCACACCGTGCACATACGTATATGCAGCCAAATCTTACAAAAAATAAAATTTAAGGCTCTTTATGGATGTTCCTGACTTCCTTGGGTTGGAAAATATATAGCTCAATAAAAAAGAATCTTTAAAATTTTTTTTAAAGATGGGGGAGAAAGCAGGCTGACGCCAGCACCCTCCCCTCTTCACTTCCTGACTGGATTCTGTGACCCTCCTTCTTCTATTCCTGCCACCATGTCTTCCCCATCATGATGGGCTGTAGCCCCTAAAATCATGAGCTGTTCATGTTGTGTGTGTGTGTGTGTGTGTGTGTGTGTGTGTGTGTGTTCCCGGAACTCTCTCTTAAAGGTGTGTGCCACCACTGCCTGGCAAAGCCTTCATTCTTCAACTGCTCTTGTCAGGTCTTTGTGACAGTGATGAGAAAAGGAGAGAAGTTGGCAGATATCTGTCCCTCACGGCCGTGCGTAGTTCTTAGGGCTCGGTGGCTACTGTGATAACCAAGCCGTTGGTGTGCGCCCCATTTCCGTAGATGAGCCTGCCTGGCACACTCTCGGCACCGACTTTCATCCCTTTGAAAACGAAGCTGCTGCTTGGTAGGAGCTCGACCCAGCTCTGCTCTCTCATCCCCATGCTTCGCCCTCAGCCTCCATCGTGGTTCTCAAATACCTCATGTGACTGGCCATTTCTTTCTTCTACAGTCCCTCTGGGGTAGCTGAAGGAGGCTCCTGCAGGCACCAGATGGGGCCCCCCTGTCAAATAAGGAAGTAGCGATCACCAGCTTGGTCTGGGGAAGTGCCTTTGCAGGAGGCAGTTGGCATGCAGGCTTGGAGACTGCAAGGTGGGGTGGGGCCCGAGCTCGCAGCAACACACATCAGGTTATGGTACTGGACGCCCAGTTAAATTTGCAGTGGGTATGTTTTCGGTATTCCTCCTCCCCTTCTTTCTCTGATGCAATTCAGGACCTTGCCCGCAGAGGTGAAGTTAAGCCTTCTGCCACTCAATACCCAGTATAACTTTAATAACTTACAAAATGATTTTTTTTAGCAGTACTTGGAACATAATGATGATATATTTGGGGCATACTTACATTAAATAGTTACTTACTGTTCACATGAAATTTATCTCAAGTTTGATTTGGCAGCTTTATGCTCGGCTGACATCAAGATGGGCTGGGCATGGCTCCAAGCTTACTGAGAAAGGGGAGGGCATAGGATTTAAGGAAGACGGAGGGGAAGGATGTTGAGTCTACCTTTGGACTCTTTAAAATGGCTCCGTTCCCCTTCGTTAGTGATGTACTTCCTCCATTGGTTCCCTAAATGTGGGTCTGTGTCCTTCTGTTGTCAGGGTTCTTGCCTCCAGGAGAGCCCTGCTGGGCAATGCTTGTTTCTTGGTAAACCCAAACCCCTAGTTTTCAACTCAGAACCTTACACCCCAAACTGGGTGCTAGATGTTTCCATGCGCCCTCCTTGCCGGACACCCAATATCTCCATAACGTATTTTGTTTCATTTGACAGAGTCTCACTCAGTAGCCCAGGCTGCCTCAAAACCACTGCCTTCTCTCTCCAGTCTTCTGAGTTCTGGGATGATCGGCCTGTCTTGCCAGCACTATTTTGATGTAAGGATATTTCGATTTGAATTTTGGGCATAATATTTTTATTAGAAATATGCCATCGCTAGTGAGTTCTTGAGGAAAATATTTTCCCAAGTGAACTTCAGCTGGTCTTCAAGTTTTTAGATAAGTCCTTGTCTGCCATATTGAAATGATCCATAAGAAAAGGTTATTGACAACCATACTGATTAAAAGGTTTTTTGTTTGTTTGTTTTTTGTTTTTCAAGACTGGGTTTCTCCTGGAACTCACTCTGTAGACCAGGCTGGTCTCAAACTCCTAGAGGTCATGTACCCCCACTGCCCAGCTCAATGAAAACTTTTGAGTTCTTTATTAATGGCCATACCAAGAATGGGTCCATGCCTCTGGCAAGTCTCTTGGTGCCCAAATTCAGGGGTTCAAGACAAAACAAAACTGACATTAGTGCCTGAGCAGGGAGTGGGGTGGCGGGTGGAACTGGGGTGTTCAATTAGTGAGGGATTTAGAGTTGCTTGGTATCATCTCCTTTCCTTGCAAGGCTCAGGCATCTTCCAGACACTGCATAATATGTGCGGACCATCGTCAAGGTCATGGGCCGTGCCAGACCTGTTGCCAAGGTGAATGTCGGGGGTGAAAGGCTGAGAAGTGATCAGGCAGGCACAAAGTAGCTTTGGTACAGGATGGTATTGCCTTAGTCCTTTTAAAAACAAATGCCTATGATGGACTGAACTTTGCCAATATACTGTTTCTCATGGAGACGGCCTTTGTCCGTTGTGTCTGTGGCTTTCTGGGTGGTGATTCGCTTGCTGGTCTGGGCGTGCTAAGGGCTCATATTGCTTGCTCTCAGTGGCTTTTATTATCTTCCAGTGCAGAGAGTGTCCTGGTAGGAGCTCAGATGGCAGAGCCACACATGTCTTATTTCCTTTGCTGGCCTGGAACTTGCAATGTAGACCAGGCTGGCCTTGAACTCACAGAGGTCTGCTTGCCTCTGCCTCCCGAGTGCTGGGACCAAAGGTGTGTGCTAGCACGTGTTGCAAACTTAGTTATTTCTAATTCTAAATTTAGAATTACTATCAGCCATCCGGGTTAGAGATTTGAAAGGACTAATCTTTGACTCTTCCCTGTTTTCTGTGAGTCACACGCAATAATGGATCACAGTGATCGCTGCTCTCTTCCACTCGAGAGATCCACACCGTGTTAGCCAGGCTTCTCTCTCTCTCTGTAGGTGAAGAAAATCTGGGAAGTACGTCTTGGGCAAAGCGTCCTGGCTCTTCTTGTGGGGACCCCAGGACCTAGTGAGGCTGCTAGGTTAGGTGTGATGGGGATGGATCTGGTGCCAGATGGCATGCTGTGCCACCAAGAGCCACTGAGAGCCACCGAGTCTACAGGCATCCATTCATGGTCCCGATGTGTCCTCAGGGCTGAGCACTGGGTGCCTTCCTGGCTGTTGGTTACCTGGCGTCTTTCCCGGTGATATTTCACTTTGACTTTTCCTTTGAAGAGGTTTCTGAAGGGAGATTGTGCCTCGGAAAGGTCAAGGGTCGATGATATGCTGACAGAAATGTAAGTTAAAAGGCAGGAAGTGAGATGGCTTAATATAGTTAGATTGCAGAGGATGGGTTAAAAAAATGGGTCCTTGAAATTATTCTTTAATTCTTTAGTCATTTTTCTTTAGATTCTTAAAACAGGATGTGGATGTATACACACTTTGGCAAAACAAATCACGGTGCTTTTCAGCATCCAGACCTCCTGGACAGAGAAAGGTGGCTTCCTGGTTGGGCTTTTTATTTATTTATTTATTGCCCAAGTTTACACTGGAAGAGTGGTTTCATGATGGAGCAGGCAGAGCCCAGGCATTTTATGGTTTTGTCTGACTATGGTGTGTGTGTGTTGGGGGGCAGAGGTAAATGTTGGCTGTCTTCCTCAACTGCTCCCTACTCTTACTTTGTGAGACAGGCTCTCACTATGTGGCTCTGTCGGCCTGGAACTGTAATGTACACCAGGCTAGCCTTGGACTCTGAGAGCTGCCTGCCTCTGGCTTCCCAGGCTGGGGCTAATGGTTGCACCACCGTGACTGGCTCCACCAAGGTGTTGAGACAAGGAATCCTCACTGAACTTGGGGCTCACTAACCCAGCTAGACTGCCTGACCAGTGAGCTCCAGAGACACTCCAGTCTCTGCCTCCGTCTGCAATGTGAGCTCCAGGGACCCTCCTGTCCCTGCCTCTGTCTCCAGCATTGGCTTTTTATGAGCTGGGAATTGAACTCATTTCCGCATACTTGGCGTGACAAGCTGAGATTCGCAATGGTGTCACAGACAAAGCTTTTGTTTTACTCTTTAGAGACTGGACATCTCTAAAGACATCCCAAAGTTTAAATATATGAAAATGAAAATTTGGACTGAACTAGGGTGGCCTTATTCATAGAGGCCCTTCTGTCTCTGTCTACCAAGTGCTCAGGTTAAGGCCATGTGACACCATGCTTGGTGAAACTTTATTAAAATAAAAACAAATTGTGCGTATGGGTGTTTTGCCTCCTTGTATGCCTGTGCATCACATATGTGCAGTACCCCCAGAGGCCAGAAGAGGGCGTCAGATTCCCTTTAACTGGAGTTACAGGGTGGTTGTGTGGGTGCTGGGGACTGAACCCAGGTCCTCTGCAAAAGCAGTCAGTTCTCTTAACCACTTGAGCTATTTCTGCAGTCCCAGAACTTTCTTTTTTAAAACTGTATTTGTTGCCCGTAGATCTGAGAATGCTTAAATGATAACAAAGGCCAGATTCCTTTAAAGGGCACACTGGTGAGTGTGTCTGTGGCACACAGGCTGTTTTGGGATGGATTAGCTTGTTTTCTGATCCTTCCAGGCACCACGTTTATTTCTTGTGCAGCTTCTTGGGGCCCCCTCTCTCATCCTTAACAGTCAGGCAGTGCTGGATGTCCGGCCACCTGTCCCCTCCAGGGAGGAGGAAGGTCCCCTGTACTGAAGGAGCGCTGAAGCAAGTGGCTCTGCACTGCATGCTCACCCCACACCCTTTCTGTGCGCCTAGGATTTGAAGCAGCCAGCTAGCAATTTAGCCCCAGGAGAACAAATTACTCACAGGCCTATAAAAGCACAGCACTCCCAAGGCCAAGGTTGTCGGTGCTTGCCCAATCCCCCATGGTAATTGCAGGACTAGCACAGACAGTCTTCTCAGGGACTTTTTTAACCTGTGGACTCTGGGCTCCATCCCAGACTTATTTATCTTTAGGGGCGGTTCCAGACACATCTGCGGGAAGGAAGAGGTGGCTGCCACCACCTACACAGAGTTGTTCCCATCAACTCCAGACGTCCCAAAGCATCCCAAGAAGTCACCTGGCAGGTGGGTTGCCTGGCAGGTGTGCCTTGGCAGCCAGGAGGCAATGCCGGTGCCTTTTGTGAGCATCCTGCTCACGCTGCTGGGGATGTCTTCCAGTTCACCGAGCACCACGCCTTAAAAGCGTTGCTCTTAAACTTTAAAAATCAAAATCTTCCTCGTGATTGGTTTTTAAAGTCATCTCACTTTCTCAGGCCCTGGACCACACACACACACACACACACACACACACACACACACACACACACACTCACACACCCTAAGTAAAAGGGTTCCCATGCTGCCCTCACTTTGGAGCTGAAAGCCTTGAAACCGTGAATGTGGCCTTAGTTAGCAAATGGCGCAGCCTTCCTTCTGTGACCTGACACTGCTCTATGCAAGCTTCGAGCCGAGATTGGGTTTTCTACTCCTGCTGTAACGGAACAGCCCAAGCTGCTCTGGCAGGCAGGGTGTGTTTACTAAGCTGGGGCTCATTTCATGTTCCTGAGGCTCTCAGAGCAGAATGGCCATTCCGTGTAATAAAGGACCCTGTGAGTGTGGTGGAGAGCATTTGCCAGCTGCAGCTGGAGTCCACCTTTTGGTCTGGAGGGGCGGAGGTAAGAGTTTAGATGGCAGTATGTGGAGGGGGGCTGCTGGCAAGTGCATCATCCTGTTCCCTGGTGGTGGATGGATCACTCTTAGCCATTCTGTCAGATTTTCTTTTCCCATCAGCATTTTAAAATGCCATTTACTTGCTATGATGTTCATTGGTTTGAGCAAAACTTGGTGCTTTTTAGTGACTACAAAGTCTTATCCAGGCGTCACTATGATTCTAGGATTTCCACTACTCGCGCCTATGTAACCTGCTCATTGGCTCCTCCTTCCCATCTCCTCAACTCCCCCAGTTCCGGGCAAACACTAAGTTCTTTCTGTCAGGAGTCCAGACATTTCGTACAAATGGACCAACCCAGCGTATTTACGATCGGCTTCTTTCCCTTAGCATGGTATTGTCCAGGCCTGTTCACGTTGTTGCCTGGGTCAGTACTTCATAACTTTCCACAACATGGAACATTTAGGTTGTTTCCTCTTTGGGACTGTAATAAATTTGGGGGTGTATAGTTGTGAGTGGAGTTGCTGAGTCATGAACTAAACCGGAGCTAAACTTCTCTTTAGCCGTTTCAGTCCTTTTAGATCTGTGTTGGGGTTCCGTCAAGCCTCATGGCCTACAGGGAAATGATCCACGTGAGGTGAAGAATGGGCAAACATCACTTTAGCAGTCACTGGGTCAAAAACTTCCGGAGTCTGGCCTCCCGGGTTTATTTTTCTTACGCGTTTACACATAGTAAAACTCTGGGAGAAAGTCTACATGGGACAGTTATCACAGCAAAGCTTCAGGGGCAGCTACATTGAAACCCTCTTGCAAAGTAGCAAAGCACCTGTGACCTTTACAATAAGAAAGAATTTTATTGGCTGATAGCACTCAGGGTGAGGGCCTACGGAGGAAGGGTTTATAATAAAGGTAAGGACGGGTTCTGTTGATGGAGATTGCAAAATGCTTGTGACCTCTGTCATAAGGATGGGTTCTAGTCACTGAGAGACAAAACTCAAGATAAGGGCCTAAATAATGCCGGGGATTTGGGAAGGGTGGCTCCGTATAGAATAGCAAAAGCTCACTAGGTTGTTAGTGAACGTCACCAGCCTTCCTGGTGACAGGGCCTTGGGTGCTTAACAGCTCTGTTCCCTCCAGTGCTTTCTCTAAGCCATGCCTCCTACACGTGGGAGTTTTTTGTTTGTTCTTGAATTATCAGCACTTTTAAATTTCAGTAGAATGTACAGAATACGAAACAGTTTAACCATTTCTAAGTCAATAGCATTAAGTACTCTCATAATGTGTTTTGTTTGTTTGAGACGGAGTCTCTCTACACAGCCCTGGCTGTCCTGGAACTCACTGTGTAGGCCAAGCTGACCTTGAACTCACAGAGATCTGCCTGCTTCTGCCTTCAGAGTGCTGGGATTAAAGATGGTCAGTGCCACACCCAGCACATTTATAGTGCCGTAATCATCGTCACCGCCATCTTCTGTGGTTTTTATTTTTAAATAATAATGATTATCATTATCTATTATTGTGTATTAGTCGTGGTACAGTGCTGAATTGCAACCCTGGGCTTTAAACCTCTTCACCAACTGAGGCGAAAGGCACAAAGGAGTGGCAAGGTGCCCAGCAGGGAGTAAGGAGAGTGGTGTGGCAACATGCACGGAAAAGCGCAAGAAGGAACATGGCGAGGCCTGGGAGGATGCCCTGAGCAAGATGCTAGGAGCTTCAAGGGCTGGTTTTGGGGAGAGAGACAGCAATTGGTCTGCCTGCATCCTGGGGGAAGACCCATTGAGCGTGTCCCTAGGGGCACCACTCCAGGGCACTGTACGAATGAGGGAGCCCTGTTTCCAGCTAGTTAGCTTTCTATTAATCTACTTGGGGCCCTGGCGGTTGGCATGAGCAGATCTTGGGGACAAAGAGCTGTGGGAAGTGATTACTGAGGAGCTGCGGGAGAACATGCAGATGTGGAGGTCAAAGTCTGCCTTGGTTTTTAGGGGAAGCTTGAAGACATCCTTACAGTAGCACAGAACCTCCAGCGCAGGGCTCCGCCCTCAGCTCTCTCCTACCCTAGTCAGCCTTTCTGAGCTGCTTCTGCCTGCTTCCATCTAGGGAGGTCCTCCCTGACCTCTCTGGGTTGGATCTTTGGGTCTGCTGTATACCCCCCAATGTCTCTTTCTTTGCCGATTTAGGCTTTTTTGAGACAGGGTCTTGTACTGTATCCCAGACTGTCCTCAAACTCTCCATCCTCCTGTCTTAGACTCCTGAGTGCTGGGATTATAGCTGTGAGTTACTTTCTTTTCTGCACTCACTTTGTTGGTAATCTGTAGTGTATTTGTGTGCCCTGCAGTATGTGTTTTATGTTTGTGTATACAAGATGCCTCAGGTTAAGAGCACTGGCTGCTCTTTCAGAGGACCTTGATTCTCAGCACCCAATGGCAGCTCACAGCCATGCGTAACTCCAGGTCCATGGGATTTGGCGCCCTCTTCTGGCCTCTGTGGGCACTACACACACACACACATACACACACACACACACGGTGCATATACATGCACACAGTCAAACACCCATATACAGAGAACTTAAAAAACAAACAAACAAAACAACACAAAGAAAACCCCACAATAGCAGCAACCAAAGAGTAGCTCTCCTCACTTTTTCACGGTCAGGGCTGTATTTTGTAGACTGACAGACAGGCACGTTGCATGTCCAAATTCAGGATGGGTGCCATTATCCCCTTGGGCACCTCGTTAATGAGATAATTCTTTATTTTAAAAGACAAACTGTAATTAAGAGCTAATTATTCACCCATAAAACAATTCTTCACTCAAACCCCTTTGAATAGCCTCCTCCCGGGCAACATTTATCAGGGCAGCTCATCAGCTGCGGGGCAGAGATCTCCTCACAAGCTGAGTGTGAGCACCCGGGGCTGAAGGGCAGAATGAGATGCAGAGAAAGTGTTTGTGGACCCATGACCTTTATCCCAAGAAATCACCCAAGAATGCATTTAATAAAACGAATACTTAACAGATTTATATGCCATCTCTGTCTATCATCAATCAATCAATCTAAACTATTATAGAGTCTCACTGTGTAGCTTGGGCTGGCTTCTGCCTATCTGTCTATTAATCAATCAATCCAGATTGTGACAGGATCTCACTGTGTAGTGCAGGCTGGTGTTGTAAGAGGTGTGGGCTGTGTTCCCAGCACCTGAGAGGAGCGCGGCCGTTTGTTCCCAGCACCTTGTTTCTGGCTGCGGCCGCATGGCTAGCTTGTACCCGAAATAACCACACGAAAATTATATTAATAAAATTACTGCCTGGCCCATTATCTCTAGCCTCTTAATAGCTAACTCTTACATCCTGCTTTAACCCATATTTAGTAATCTGTGTATCACCACGAGTCATGGCTTACCGGCATGAGTCTAACCTACGTCCATCTCGGGTAGGAGCATCATGGTGTTTGCTCCAGTGCCTTCTCTCGCACCGCCTTCTGTTCTCTCTACTCCGCCCACCTAAGGGCTGCCCTATCCTACAGGCCATGCAGTCTCTTTATTTAACCAATGAAAGCACAGAAATACAGAAGGACCCTCCTATACCAGGCTGGCCTTGATGACATAGGAACCATAGGTGCCCAGCTAGGAACACTACTAGGGACCCACCTGTATGGCTTGCAGAGCAGAGTGGGCACCAGCAATTCTGTCTCTGTAGACCTTGCCCACTATCTGTCTCTGGGGCAGCAGACTCATTCCTGGGTTGCCACCTCTATCCACACTTCATCTTGCTTCCTGTCTCATGGTTTGGGGCCACCCAAGTTCCTCAAGGGACGTAATGACGAGGTTTTGGGTTCTTGGGAATACGTGCTCATTTACAGATCTTGATGTGGTTCTTGGGCCTGGGATTTAAGAGTTAGCGTGATCTCTAACCCACTTGATTAGACGTGCAGCACTTTACAGTCCCCAGGTTCATGCCAGGAGGCATGGCTTCCCCACCTCCCATTGAGGATAACTCAGCTGGAACTGTGCTGTGTATTGTAGGTTACTTTGTAGCATCCTTAGCCTCCATCTGGTTAATTGTTAGCCCTCGATGTGCCAATTGAAAATGTCTCTAGACATCGACAGATGTAGACAGATGTTCCGTGGGGGCAATACCCACTCTCCCCACTCCCACTTCTTCAATTTTCAGCCATTGTTTGATTTTTGCTCAGGGGTAAGACTTTCTCTCTTTCACTGACCTTTTCCAGTGTTCAGCAGTGAAGAACAATGAAGCCCCTGTCTCAAGGATTTTATGACTTAAGGATGAATCGTCATATTTGGAGCCAAGTGATCTTGGTCCAGAGTGGACTGGGGTAATTTACTGAAGGCCCAAGGCTAGGCTGTCTATCTAACCATTCTCTGTTGACCATGCTTCCCTTTGACTTTGTCAGTTTTACTGGCTGGTTTCCCTGGCTTCCTCAGCTCGTTCTCTTCCACAGTGCAGACACACCTCCCCGTGGAGAGGTAGCCTACTGAGGCAGAAACACGTGAGGAGCAAAACTCTCCATTCACGGCTGCACGGCAAAAGAAAGAAGGGGCTGTGTCCCACTGTCCCCTTCAAGGACATGCCCTCCGTGGCCTACCTTCCTCCCACTCGGTTCCACCACCTCCCAATGGCCTATAGGCTGGGGAACAAGCCTTTACCGTATGGGCCTCTGGAGAACAGTGAAGAGGGAAACGATGGCATGATGTTTCCATGAAGTACAGAGGGGATTTCCCTGGATTCTGTGACCCAGCAATGGCCACCTCTGGGCAGGCAGGAAGACTGTGCTGTAACATGAGGGGCCTGCTCGTTGGGGTTACTGTCCTGCCCAGTACCCCGCAGCTGGAAAGCCCCAAAGAAAATCACACAGAGAGTCTACATTAGGTTATTAACTGATTGGCCAATTATCTCAGGCTTCTTACTAGCTCCCATAAGTTAAATTAACCCATTGTTCCCATCCATGCCAGGCACATGGCCGGTACCTTTTCTCAGCTGGGACAGAGACACATGCTGCTTCCTTGGAGATCTGCGCAGGAATCCCCGGGGAAGCTTCCTGCTTCCCAGACTTTATCCTAGCCCTGCCTCTACTTCCTGTCTGGTTGACCCACCTATACTTCCTGCCTGGCCAATCAGCATTTATTTAAAACATGATTGACAGGATACAGAATTGTCCTGCACCACTGTGCGAGTCAGTGGTCAGAGCGGACCAGAGAGGGACTAGAGAGGGACATGGCACTCAGAGCAGCTGCACTGACTGCACAAGATAGAGCTAGTCCACACGTCAGCATGGAGGGGGATGGGGGACTCATGAGCCCTCACGCCTAGCTGAGGAGCTATGGACAATTGATGTCTCTGGGGGAGGGACTGCCAGTTTTCATTAAGGGTGTGGCTCCTCCTAGGTCAGCCACACTCTAGTGTGGGGGTTCTCGATTCCTAATGCTGCGGCCTTTTAATACAGTTCCTCATGTTGTGGTGACCCCCAACCATAAAACTATTTTTGTTGCTACTTCATAACTAGTTTTGTTACTGTTATAAGTCATAATGTCAATATCTGTGTTTTCCGATAGACTTAGGGGACCCCTGTGAAAGGGTCATTCAACCCCCAAAGTGGTAGAGATCTGTAGGTTGAGAACTGCTGTTAAGTGGATGGTTCCTCACGCAGGAGCGCATGGGAAGCACAAAATGGAATTGATGGGTTATTTAAAATAAAATGGCACAAGGGTCGGGGATGTCTCTGGGAGGAGTTAAGAAGAGTTGGAGGTAACTATGATCAAAATACATCGTATGGAATTCTCAAGAAATTTTACAAAAAAAAAAATGGACCCTTAGTGTCTCGATGGCCTGTGGTCACTAGCTTCCCACTAGCGCATGGGCTGTGGGTTCCAGACGCATTTGCAGAGCCTGCTGTGCTAATGGGGACGATCTGACTCCTTGACTTAGAGGCTGGGCAGGGCGATCTGCTCGCTGTTACTTGAGTACATATTTCCCCTGGGTGGGCCAGGTGTCCACTCTGTGTGTGCATGACCACACGTTCGCAGCCCCCTCACCCCCGGAGGCCCTGGAGGACGGTGCTTAAATGCTGCCTGCTTAGCCATAACGTAATTGGTGCTGAATTCTTTGGGTATTAGGTGTATGGTTATGGTATTTTTTACTGTTCTGCTTTTAACAAAGGAATTTGCAAGTCTGGAAAATCAGATTGAGTTGGTTGGAGCATTTCTTGGATTAGGAAAAGCGGTCCCAATGAATTTATTCACTGTGCATTCCAGGCCACTAATCCCAGTAGGTTCACCCTGGATTAATGCATGGCATGCATTTTCTTTCGCTTCAATTTAACATTAATTGTTTTATATACTATAGCAGAAGAATGTGACCTAAGCAAGCCTCCTAAACAGCTATTTAAGCCTTCCCTCCCCTACCCCTTCTCCTTTCTTTTTTCAGCGCTGGGGATCAACATAGAGCTATTTTCCATGCTACGCAAGCACCATCTCAGAGATCTCCACTCCTAGGCCATAGTCACCTTCCTTAGAACAGTGCGTTATGTTTCTTTTGGATATGACACCAAAACTCCGTGTGGGTTCTGAAATCATATTGTGAGGGCTTTTAAATTCTGAAACACATGGGTGTTTGCATTTTGACTCCATCTCTGATTCGCATATTTACTTTCTTACTGATACACACACATTCTGTTGCAGTATGCCATTAAAAAAAAATGATGCTAGAGAGGTGGCTCATCAGTTACAAGCCCTGACTGCTCTTGCAGAGGACACAGGGTGACTCATGGTCATCCATGATACCTCCCGTGCCTAGCCCACTCGGTGTTCATCTGTGGACTCCTTCAGGCGTGGAGCCCTGCCTACCGCAGCAGAGCTAAGAGGAGTCATTGCTTCCCTGACAGCCCCGACTGGGAGGCTCTGGTGCCCAAACTGAGCTGTGTGACAATCCTTTTTTCCTCTGTCTTGCAGAAGCTTGGAACTACCACAGGCTCTACTGTGACGTCTCGTCGCCCAGGCTCTAGTCATCCTCAGTGAGAAGGTCCACGAGTTGTACTCCAGGTACTGTCTGCCCCTTGGTACCCCAGAACATGAACATTTTTTGCACTAGACTGTATCATTCATTTCAGCCCAACCTAAGCGATGACTAGAGCCCCAAGTGGTCTTTGTGTGTGAATTTGGACATGGTCCTTGGGCCTTGCTTGTGCTGGATAAATACTCTACCTCTGAACCTTGCACCCAGTCCCATCTTATTTTTAAAATTCCCAACACTTTTTCAGGCTTGAGAGCTTTGAGTGGGGTTAGGGGTTTGGGAGTAGAGGGTGAGGAGTGAGGGGGAGCAGGGAGAGGGGTGGGGAAAGGGGGTGGGAGGGCTGGTCAAGGTTGGCCAGAGAGATTACCTTTCTTTTCTTTTTAAATAAAAGTAACTCTCTCTCTCTCTCTCTCTCTCTCTCTCTCTCTCTCTCTCTCTCTCACACACACACACACACACACACACACACACACACACACACACACA